>JARHVA010002825.1:917500-1477500 GCA_037957365.1 Torreya grandis | reverse complement strand
TTTCCTAAAGACTCATCTCAAATAGATTCCTTCATATTTTTTCCTTTGGAGTACTCATCTTTTGATCATGAAGTGTGAATTTTTTACCCTAAGTGATCTTCTTCACTCTCTTTTCAATTTTCATGGGAAAGTTCAATTCATTAGGTAATAAAAAATGTTTTTATACCATTCTTCATTTGAAACCTAGTCTACCTCTACCTACAAAACACTAATTTGAGGCTCAATATTGGTAATTAACTAAATTAAACCTTGGCCTTCTACCATCTTAGCTGACTTGATGTCTATGTCATATTCCTAGATATTAGTCATCTACTATCCATTATTTCACCTAACTCATTCTAGTTAAACATAAGCTTAATGGTAGGGTCAGGTACAATGGCATGAGTTTTGTTTCAAATGATGTAATGTCTAAATATATTAATAGATTTCACCAAGGCATACACTTTCTTATCCAAGAGTGGGTATCTCAGTTAAAAATCATTTAAGTTTGTAATCATGAAGGTGAATAGATGTTATTTATCATTTACCTTCTACATTAAGATAATAGCAATCATGTGGTTAGAAGTAAAATAATAGAGATAGAAATCTTTACCAAAATCTAGGATTATTAGAATAGGTGCCTATCTTATGGATTCTTTGATGTATTGGAAATATTTCTTATCCTCAAATTTCAAATCAATCCTCACATAATTTTTCAACATGTCATTTAGAGGTCTAAAATTTTTGTAAAAATATGAAATGAATTTACACATGAAGTTAATTTTTCCAAAAAATGATTTTAACTCTTTTTTACTATTAGGAAAATCAAAATTAAAAATAAAATTAATCTTGTCAGGGTCAATAGCCATACCATATTTTATAATCACATGTCCTAAGATATTACCTTAAATTTTGTAAACGATACTTTTCTTAGGGATTAGAGAGATACCAAAGGTTATACATTTTTCCAGAACTTGTTGGAGGTGCATCATATGATCTTTCCTATTTTTATAGAAAATGGTTAAGTCATCCATGTAAGTTATGATTAACTTAATGATTAGTCTTTGGAATGCATGGTACATGGAACATTGGAAGGTTTCCCTAATATTGATAAGCCTCAAAGGCATTCTTATATATGTGAATGTTCCCCACTTGCTCATGAAGGCAATCTCATTATGTCTTCTCTATTGACCAACACCTAGTTGTAACCAAAGAATACATATAGAAAGGACATCATTTGAGAGTTCTAACCATTTTAATTACCTCATCCAAAGAGGGAAATTGGTAATTATCATTTTTTGAGGATCTATTCATATTTTAAAAGTCTATGTAGAGTCTAATTTCACCATTTTTTTACTATGACTAGGTAGCCACCCATGTGGAGTGCCTAATTAGGAAGAATATCATTATGTATATTGGTGTGGATTCTATGTACACCATATCCTTAATTAGGTATCCTCTAATGTTTTAGGATCTCAATGGAGGTAAACTCCACTCCAGGGCATGAAGTTGTAGGTATGGGGTTTATTTTAACTTATTGATGGAATAACGGGTAGGGAATGCAGGTTGTTGACAAGGTTTTTGGATGGAGGTGTGGTTTCTAATAAGATTAGTGAATCCATATGTGATTTGGATGGGAAGATGGTTGTTAAAATAGAGTGGGTAGGTTTTAAAAAAAATTCAAAAGGAGGTAAGGGTAAGGTAATAAGAAAGCTTATATGGTTTTTATGAACTACTCCCTTAGCTAGTTTTCAAAAGGACAAATACTCTTAGAACATATGTATATTTCTATAAATAATTACACACACACACAATCAGACATGGCTAAGAATTCTGAGGGAATAATGATGTAATAAATTCATAAGCCTCAGATAAAGTTTGCTCCCTTTAGGGTAGTTATTTGCACACCTTAATCAGGAGATTATGGCTTAGGCTAGTGAAGTATCTAAGGCAACTATTTCACACACAAAAAAATACATCCAAGAAATCACTCATGTAAAATAAGAATTATAAATCAATTTTAACTTGACTATCTTAAGCAATATATTTACCAATCCTTTAGTAGTTGTTGCACACCTAAAAATTAATACATCAATCAAAATAATCAATAATCTATTCACAAATTTTGCAGACTAAAGATTATTAAAACATAAAACCAATGAAAGTAATAACTAATTACACATAAATTTGATATAAAATACACAAACACATTTGTTGATGATCACAACTGATGTGCTCTTGTATTCAAAAATTCCTTGACCAAAATTGAAGTTAGATTATAATTGTTTATATAAACATGGGGAAGGGGTTGCCTAATCCTCTAATTTCATGAAACGTCATTACATGCAATAGTTTAAATATGTATTTCTAATCATATAAGAGTCTATTTATAGTTATCATTTTAAAATAGCCTTTGCCAAAGCATGTGCATGTGTAAAAAGATAAAGGCAATTTTTTATAATTATTGCTTGAACGATTTGAAAATTATAAATAGATGTACCATTTATAAAAATTGCACATGCCTCCTTTTATAGGTTGTGAGAACAACTTATTGATCCTTTAGATTAACCACCTTCAAATGGAACTTAGATATGCACCACTCTCTAATGCCTTTTTTAGAACTAGGGACACTGTTATTACCTCTAAATGGCTTGAATGGTTCATTGCATGTTTTCCCATGTCTTTATATAGAATCTAGATATTCACTTTTAATATTTAAATACAAATATACATATTCATACTTCTGGTCTTAACTATGAGTCCCAATGTTTGTCAATAGCTATAGCATAGTCCAAACATTACATTTTTTATCTATTGCTAGATTTTGAAATGTGAGATGCATCAATACCTAATTAAGTCTAGGATCATTGCAAATTCCATGTTGATCTCACATAATTGATTTTATTGTACTATTTTAACATGGTTTGGTGTATTTTAGTGCTTTGACTCATGGACTCCCATGAACTTGACACTTATCATTCAATATTTTTCTCTAATTCATAGATGTTCCACTTGATAACTACTCCAGGCTTCTTAGTTCTATGTATTGGGATCTATGCTTCTTCTTGTGGGTCATTAGATCTATGTACTAGGCTCCCATGATGGTGAAACTTGTCACTCTCATGGAGCTTTGACATTTCAATTTGCTCTCATGTTGTCTGATCAAATGGGCCTAATCAATGCATGCTTTAAGATCTTGGTTTTAATCCAAATGGATAATTTATGAGATTAAATTTGACATTCATACAACCATTATATGATGTCTTCATGACCATAAAATGATGTTTGTGTGACTATAAAATTTAATTCCATGAATTAGTCTTTTGTTGAGGTAAAACATGACATTCACACGACTGTCAAATGAGGTCTACACGACTATCAAATTTAATCTTAAATTTTTTCACTTTATCAAGGTCAAATTTTATGTTAACACAACCATAAAATTATTTCCACATGATAGTCAAATGTAATCTCATCAACTAACATTTAGCATTTCCTCAGGGCTTCTTGCTCTTGCGAACATAACTAAAAAATGTCTTAGCATAATATTGTCAAAAATAAGTATATAAAGTATATTACCTTAACATTCTATCCCAATGTTTTATTATCAGTAAAATATGATTGGGACCCTTAGCTAAAAATATTAAATCAAGCTCAAAACATAATGAAATTCCTTATAAGCAAAGGTGTCACTTGGCAGTTTGGTATTTGTTTTGAGAGATTGTTTTAATATTTTTATGGAAAGATTATTTTGGGACTTTTGTATGGGAATTGTTTCAAATAAAATGTCCACACAAATTTTCCAAAAGTTTTATTTTATTTCATTAAAAATGTCCAAAGGAATTGGCTGAAGGGTAAGATGCTCGGGACAAAAGTCTCGAAGGGTATGTAGCCACTTCAAAAGGGCTAAAAGGTCACTTTTAAAAATTTTGAAGGGTATGTGGCAACTTCAAACATTTAAAAAAGGTCAATTTAAAAATGTCCAAATGTTAGGTTCAATAATTTATAAGGGTATGTTCCCTTTAGAGTAATTATTTTGGGACTTTTGTGTCAGACAAAATGTCTGAAACACAAAGTCTAAAGGAATTGGTTTGGGAAAAGGTGCAAGACAAAAGTCCCAAAGGAAAGGATCATAGGGAAAAAAATGATTGATACAAAAGTCTTGAAATGAAATTTTAAAAGGGCCAAAGGGTCTACTTCATGGCAAAAAATTCCCAAAGGGTTTACTTCATAGGGTACATTTTGATGGGAAAGGACCTTTACAAAAGTCCTAAAAGGTAACTACAAAAGTCTTGAAGGGTAATTTCAAAAGGTCAAAGGGTCATTTTCATAAATTATTAAGGGAATGTGTCCTTAAAAAAATTTATTAAGAGTAACTCATAGGTAAAGAGTCCTTTTAAAAAGTCTCGAAGGAATTCCTTTGGGGGAATTGTTTCAAACAAAATATCTACAATAATTCTCCCAAAGACCCAATTTTACTAGACAAAATGTCTAAAGGAATGAAATTGGCTTAGAGAAAGTGTCTTAGATAAAATGTCTAAAGGAATGGTTAAAAATGGTAAAGGGTAAGGTGCAAGACAAAATTACTGAAGGAAATGGTTGAAGGATAATTACAAAAGTTTTGAAGGAATTTTGTTGAGAAAAATAGATGTAACAATAAGGCTGAAGGACACTTTTCACAAAGCCTGAAGGGTAGGTTGGCAAGGAAAGAGGTCATTTCAAAATATTTGAAGGGAAATTTTAAAATATTTTGAAGGTAAATTTAATTTATGTCAATAAAAATTCCCATGGCAAAAAACCTCATAGACCAATTCCATCTAAGGAATTATTTCAGACAAAATGTCTATAATAATTATCCAATAAATATAAGTCCACAAGAATTTATACATAGAAAAAGACTGAAAAATATAGATTTGCATAATCCCAAAAATAATATGTCCCAAGATGATAGAAATGATAGTCCATGAAAACATAAGTCCACAATAGTTAGCTCAAAGTAACAATATTCATAGAACAAAAGATCTAGTATATGAAAATACAATATCAATGACATATTTCCAAAGTATAAAAGGTAAATCCATGATATTTTCTTAAAATTTGCATAAATAAATATAAGATGAGACTCAAAATAAAGATAATATTCTGAGAAAAGTGGGTCCCCATTTCTTATGGAAAGAAGGGGGGTGTTTGGTATAATAAATGATGACTCACAAGGGGAATACTCCTGAGTATTCAAGAACCCAGAACTTTGGTTTGCAATCCTAAATCAATCATAAAGTGTGTTAGAAGAATAATTAAATTAGAAACATGAAATATAATCCTAATTTAATTCACACAACATAATTTTATTCTATTTTCTTGGATCTATGTGTGTCAAAACATGTAGTTTATTTAACCCCTACTATGATGATTTTTTTAAAGGCTTTGGTGGGGCTATAGGTTTTGTTCTAGTATTTATTGGAGATCAAAAATAAGGGAAGATCAAGAATTGATATAATTCTATCCAATCATCCATATCCCTAATAGATATACCTTGGGGTCCTTCTCTTCTCATTCCATTATCTTTTTTTGAGCATGATGCATGGTACATTAACCTTATTTCATCGTGTGAGCCTTTTGATTTTCTTTAGATTTTATTTTACTCTTTTGAACCCATTGACTTTTTTATTTTTTATTTTTCTTCCTTTGAATGGGAAAGAGAAGAGATATAACCCTAGTGAGTTGGTATAATTACAAAACAAATCATTACTAGAATGTCCCTACCAGCCACATCTATTCCTAGATTTGTCATTTCCAACATGTATTCAATGTGATAAGTGCATTTGATCCAATAAAACTAGAAAATTTTCTAAAATTTTATGAAGTACTTTGAGAGAAACTTCCACATATATGTTAAAATTATTAAATTTTTACACCATTTAAAATAATCCATGTTTACCTACCTTCATCCTAAAAACTAAAAAACATAGAAATACACCTAATCTGTAAACTAGTCCCAAAGTGTCAAGATTTCAATTTTCCACTTTTCCAAAAGTCATAACCTTAGCTAGTTTATTTTTTAACTTGGTTATAGTTAGATCAAAAAAAGTTTCAATCATTAGAGAAATCAAATAACAACTAATTTAAGAAGCACTAAAACTAAACTAAGAAAGCACTGAAACCTAATCTAGAAAACATGAAATCTAACTTACGAAATAAAAATATTGAAAGTAGGAAAGTTTAATCTAGAAAGTAGGAAATATAATCTATGAAAGCAACAAATATAATACATGAAAGTAGGGAACTATTATAATAAATAAGGAAATCTAATCTAATCCTATAGCTACATTCATTTATCCCTCATTATTTAGTAACATCAGTCGATGGTATAGCCTTGAAGTAGTTCTTTAAGAATTATCCATTGATTGGATATGTAATCTCATTACCTTGGAGGTCCTTCAGATGAAACACATTATTTCCCATGATCTATCAAATATGGTAGGTTCTAATCCATAGTGGGGAAAACTTGTCATGTTATCCTTTATTCTCATGGGCTTTATCCCAAAGTAGCACTAGATCTAAAATTCCTAAATGCTTTGACTTTTACTCTCTTATCAAACCACCTCTTGATGATGTCTTGGTATTTTATAAATGTCTATAAGGATTCAACCCTTGAATCTTCCATTTTGAATATGTCTAATAATATTGATTCTAATTTCTCACCTAGTTCCATGTAGTCCTATATAAAATGATAAGTGGGTAGATTCAACATAATTGGTAACACATGCTTAGATCCATACACCAGTAGATAGGGTAAATATTTAAGGGTTTTATTGTATCTAGTATAGTTTTCCCAAAGAGCATACTTTAATAAACTATGCTAGTCCTTAGGCTTATATCTAGTTGACTTCTTAAATGCATTAATTAGATTTTTGTTCATTGATTCTACCAATTCATTTCCCTGAGGGTAATGGATGGAAGCTAACTTGATAATGATCTAGTTATTTTGTGCACATTCAGTAAATTCTACTGATATAAAACCTTGTCCATTATCACAAACCAAAGAAACGTGCATGCCAAATCTAGTTTTTATGTGTTTTTCTAAAGTGAATCACATCATGTGCTCTATAGTTTTTTGTGTCTATAGAATAAATCCATATGGTGTAATAATATATATTTTTAATAATAAACTTATGGCCTACTAGGAAAATGACCTTCCTTCAATAACTAGTTGTAAAGGCATTGCTACATGTACTTATCTCTTAGCTAAAGCTTCACATTCATGACATGTTATCACATGAATGTAAGAATTTTTGAAAATTGTTAGCTAGTAGTAGCCCATTCTTAAGATCTGATGGACTAAGGTATTCCTAAAAGGATGACCATTGCCTATTTTATGATGTAAGTTCTATAATATTTATTTATCTTCCTCTATAGATACACATATAAGATAAAAATCTTCATAATTTAATTTATAGAGGATTCCCTTATTAATCATGTAATGAGTATCTTTGAGCCTTAAATGTCTTTTCCTCTCTCTATTAAGTTCAAGGGTACAAGCTCTTATAATTAAATACTATATTACATTAGTGTATTATTCTCCTTTAGATTCTTCACATACCTCTTCAACTATGATGCAAAAATCTAGTTCAATCATAAGATGAAAAATGCCTTTCCCTCAAATGATATTTGTAGGCTTGATCTCTATGTCAAATTATTGAATTTTGGCCATCCATTTGCCTCGTCATTATCCTAGCTCATTCTATGATAGGGTAAGATTGACAACAAGATCATGCATGATGGAAATGAATTTATTCCTCAAGATGTACTAATAAAAATTATCAATCATTGAATAATTAATTTTTTCATCTTTTAGGTTTGTGCTCATGAACACAATTGGATGCTCGGTCTCATATTTATTATGCATGATGATATCAACAATTGAATTCTTTAAAGCAAATGAGTATAGATAGAAATATTTATTAAAATTTAGACTTATCATCACTAGAGCCTATGATATCATATTTTTAATATCATGGAAGGACTTTTGGGATTCAACCATCCATTAAATTTTGGCATCTAGCTTGAGCATGACATTCAAATGTTTTACAATATCTATAAATCTTGAGATGAACTTTCTTATGAAGTTAATATTTTTGAAGAATGATTTGAGCTCCTTATTTTTTAGTGGCTGAATTTTTGAAAACACTTGAATTCTATTTGGGTCAATGGTAATCCCATCCTTGGTGATGATGTGCCCTAAAATATTACCTTCAGTCACTCCAAATATTCTTTTTTTTGGGTTCAATAAAATACTAAACCTTTTGCATTTGTCAAATATAGACTACAAGTGACTTATGTGGTCCTTTTAATTCTTTGTAAATATTATAAGATCATCCTTGTAGATGATTATACATTTTCCAATTAGTCCCTTGAAAGAATGATCGATGACACTTTGAAAGGTTGTTCTTGCATTTATTGGTCTGAATGGCATTCTCTTATATTCATAAGTTCCCACTTCATGGTAAACATTGTCTTAATTATATCATTAGATTACACCAATACCTAATTATAGCCTAAAAATACATCTAGGAGAGATATCATTTTAAAACCACTTACTATTTTTATTACTTCATCTAGAGAAGGCAAAGTATAATTGTCCTTTTTAGAAGCCTTGTTCATATATATGAAGTCCACACATAATCTAATCTTACCATTCTTTATTATTGGGACCAAATTCACCACCCAAGTAGATTTTCAGACTGCAAAGATGATTTTTACATTTAAAAGCTTCTCCACTTCTCTCTGAATTAGAGGTTCTAAAATAGGATTGACTGGTCTCTGCCTCTTTTGAAAGGTTTGTGATCTAGATTCAAAGGAATCATGTGAGTAATGACTTGCGGATTATAAAATTTTAGATCTTCATATGTCCAAGCAATGACATCCCTCTATTTAGTGATCAAATCCTTTACTCACTATCTCTCTTTTAGGGTGTAGCTAAGACCAATATTAACATAACACAAACTATGCTCATTTAATATATTTTCTCTTCTAAAGTCTGATTCATTGACTTTTGGTCATCTTAGTTTTTATGCCTGAGTATTTATGTTGAATGGTTTATCTAAGGAGACAAAGATAGATGGAATTTGATTCTCTTTGAGCTCAATAATTCCTTTTTTGTCTGATTCCTCTTGGTAGAGGTGATTAATATCCTTATCATCGATAATTTATGGTTTGAAATATCCTAAATTGGTTAGAAACTAAATAATCTATTGATCATCATCAAATACATAAAATTTTTCTATGTTATCGATAATTAAGGCCAAGGTATCAATATAATGGAGAACTTATTTGCCTTAGATTTTTGTAGTGAATTTAGATTAGCAGCAATAACTAATGAATTAGTAGTATGATTTTTCTCTTTGGGAAGTGATATGATGTTAAAATCTTTAATGTTTTCAATCAAGTCTTATGCTCTATGCTTTTATCTCTTCAAATATGATAACTTACATTGGTATTTATTTATAAATTTATTGACCACCAGATTTGAGTCACCAAATATGAATATCTACTTCACATTATTCTTGAGTGCAAATTATAATCTTAGAACTAAAGATTCGTACTTAGCTCTATTTTTAGTGAATAGAAATTGAAACATGTATGCTACCAATAATTTCTTACCTTGTGGATCAACCAACTCAATTCCTATACATGATCCTTGCTTGGATATAACACCATAAAGGTGTATATTTCATAGCTGATTGGAACCTTTAGGTTCTAACTTTTGTACTTGATTCTAAGTGGTAAAAGTATAAATACCAGAGCTAGGAGACTCATACTTCACCTCTTCATTCTTAGCATTATAATTTGTAATGGGGTACTTAATTCTTGGCTCTATCAATTATGATTTAATTACTAACTCTTTTCCATGGTATCCACATATAATAAAAGTCTATAAATAGATATTTTTAAAGAATTTTGAACCAATCCTGCTCAATAGTAGACTATAGCCTTCAGGTATGTCAGCCACTAGAATATTGATTATCATTTAGACTATGGGTTTAGATACTACTTGAATGCACACATTGTTCAATTCTCAAATTACTAAGACCACTATCTTATCTAGTTAAGAAAATTTGATTTTTAAAGGGATTGGCATTAAACCAAGATTTTGACATATGGATGTAGGCATGATAGTTACAGATGTTCCAAAATCAACTAACTAGTTATCAATGTTATTATTGAAAACCTAGATAGTTAGCAAAAAGGGTGGGAATCATATATTGATCTTGTACATGATGTTTGTGTTAGATCCTTTAAATTTGTCTACAAATGATTTTGATTTATCCATAGGTGCTTTCCTAGTGATGGATTTATAGAGCATCTCCTTTTTTAGTGATTTGTGCTAACTCATGAAGAGTTATATTTGCCTTGATCTTATTCATATCCTTAATAATGTTGTATCCTCTTTTGCTTGGTTCTTCCTTGCTCTAATACTAATCATTCCCCTTTGGAGGGGGTGGATTATTATCTACCTTCAGATAAGGAGGAATTGTTATGGTATTTGGAGGAGTTGATGTCATGAATGGCTATTTATTCCTTAGATTGTATGCACCTCTCTAAAACTGATAGAAAGCATGAACTTCATCCATGTACTCAAGATCATTGCCATTTTTTCCTATAAAAGGAAACTCATGAGTTTCAAATAACATGGTAGTGTTGGAAGAACTATGATCTAGATGATGCTCAAGTAGATTATGCATATGATCTTGTCTAACTACCTCTCTCTAAAAGATTTCAAATGTTGTGCAAAATTTAATGCAATTGAGCTCACCATGATTAGAAGTATTATGAATTATGCATCAATTTGGAGGATTAATCTCTACTATGTTAATCTCTAAAATCTTGTTAGGATGTTTAGGCCTATTAAATGGTTTATTATATCTTTGAAATCTAGTATATTGATTTCTAGTTGGGCCATTTTCATGCATATTTAGGAAATCATTGCTCAAATTTTGAACCATATTCTAAATGGAATCCAATTCTTCCTTTATGGAATCTATACATTATAAAATAGCAGTGGGAAGTGAAGCTATTTTCTAGTTCTACTGATAACCATTATCCATCACATGATTGTTTAGGTAGTTAAAATTTTGTTATGTTGTCTATATTAGTTTAGGAAATATGTACAATTGGTTCTAATTAAATGTTAAGACATTTTGACTTGCATGTGGAACTAGATTTAGTGTTAGAAAATTGTTGGTGACATTAGGCACTCCAAGAGTCTAAAGATTTAGCTTCCTATCTATGGTGATAGCCTATTCGAATGGAACATATTTTTTGGTATTTTGGGGAAAATAATGCATATCTCTTGGGATGGTGATAACAGATCCAAATAACTAGGGTTTTAGTTGAGTTATTGGTTGATTAATAGGTAAAAGGTTCCTTACAAGTAAGGGGTTCCCTATTATAGGAGGATTGCTTTGACCTAGGATTATTGGCATAGTTATAGGTCTCCTATGATTTGTCAAGGGTGAGACTAATAAATAAACCTTAGAATTAGATCTAGTCACTCTCTTAGGTGACTCTAGTAAAACTCTATGCAAAGGATAAATGATACTATTAGAGGTGTTGGCCTTCCTTCTAGTACTAGTTAAACTATTGGTTTAGGTTTCATACACACCACAACCATAATGAGGTAGTCTCTAACATTTTAGGATCTCAATGGAGTTAAAATCCACTATAGGGCACAAGTTATAGGTATGAAATTTTTTTCAACCTATTGATAGAATAGTGGGTAGGGCATGCAGGTTGTTGACAAGGTTTTTAGATAGAGACATAATTTATAATAGGAGTAGTGAATCTCTACATGAGTTGGATGGGTAGTTGGTTGTTAAACTAGAGTGGGAAGGTCTCAAAAAAATTTAAAATAAGGAAAGGGAAAGGAAAAAATAAAGCTTTTATGGTTTTTAGGAACCACTCCTTTAGTTGGTTTCCAAAAGCACAAGTGTTCTTGAAATCTATGCCTATTTCTAGCATCAACTAGAGACACACAGTTAGACATGACTAAGAATTCTATAAAAATAATGATGCAAAAAATTCACAAGCCTCAGACAAATATTGATCCTTTTAGGGCATCTATTACACACCCTTAATCAGGAGATTATGGCTTAGGCTAGTGAATTATTTGAGGTAGTTGTTTCACACACAAAAAAATACATCCAAGAAAGAACTCATTCACAATAAGAATTATGAATTAGTTTGAACTTAACTATCTTAACTAATATATTTACCAATACTTTAGTAGTTGTTTCACACATACATATTAGTACATCAATCAAAATAATAAAGAATATATTTGCATCTTTTGCATATTAAAGATTATTGAAACATACAACCAATGAAATTAATAATTAATTACACATGAAATTGGAAAGAAAATACACGAACACATTTGATGATGATCAAAACTAATGTTTCTCCTATATTCAAAAATTCTCTAACCAGAATCCAAGTTGGATTACAATTATTTTTATAGACTTGTGGAAGGGGTCTCTTCATCCTCCAAGTTCATGCAAGGTTATTACATGTGATATTTAAAACATATAGTAATAACCTTATACAAATCTACTTACAGTTATCCATTTAAAATAAACTTTGCCAAAGCATGTGAATGTATAAAAAGATAGAGGAAATCTTCTACACTTATAGTGTGAACTATATGCAAACTACAAATAGATGCACTATTTACCAAAACTACACATGCCTTCTTTTATAGGCTATGAGAAAAGCCTATTGATCCTTTAGATCAACCACCTTCAAATGGAGCTCAGATATGCACCACTTTTTAATGACTTATGTAGAACCAAGGACACTTATATTAGTTGTAATTGGCTTGAATGGTGTATTACATGTTTTCCCATGTCTTTATATGGAATCCAAATATTCATTTTTGTCATTCAGATCAAAACATGCATGTTCATACTTCTGGTCTTAACTATGAGTCACAATTTTTGTCAATAACTATAGCATAATATAAAATATATATGCTCTATCTATTGATAGCTTTTGAAATATGACACATGTCAGTACCTTACTAATTCTAGGATCTTTGAAAACTCCATGTTGATCTCACACCATAAATCTACTTGTATTGATTTAATTTAGTTCATTATATTTTAATGCTTTGACTCATAGAATCCCATGAGATTGACACTTGTCATTCCATATTTTTCTCTACTTCATAGATGTGCCACTTGGTAACTGCTTGACACTTCTAGGTTCTACATATTGGGCTCCCTGCTTCTTCCTTTGGGTCATTATATCTATGCACTAGGATCTCATTATGGTGACACTTGTCATTCTCATGGAGCTTTGAAATTTGAACTCACTCTCCAATCACTCAATTAAATGGTCCTAAGCAATGTGTGTCATAGGATCTTGGTTTGAATCCAAATAGATACTTTATGAGATTAAATTTGAAATTCACATAACCATCATGACAATTAAATTATGTATGTGAAACTATCACATTTAATTCCATAAATTAGTCCATTTTTGAGGTTAAATTTGATGTTCATCCAACTGTCAAATGACATCCTTGTGACTATCAATGACATTTGCATGACTATCAAATTTAATCTCGAAATTTTTTCACATTACCAATGTTAAATTTGGCATTCACGTGACCATAAAATGACATCCTCTTAACCATCAAATGACATCTGTTTGAGAGTTAAATTTAATCTCATCAACTAACATGTGTCATTTCTTTGAAGCTTACTACTCCTGTGAACATAATCAAAAAATGACTTAGCATAATATTTTGGGAAATAGGTATATAAAGGATCCTACATAAACATTCTAACCTAAGGTCTTAGTATTATTAAAATATTATTGGGACCCTTAGCTAAAAATATTAAATCAAGATGAAAACATAACGAAATGTCTTACAATAAAAGGTACCACTTGGCATACTGGTATTTGTTTCAAGGAATTTGTTTTGGGATATTATTTTGGGCTTTATATAGAAAGATTGTTTTGGGAATTTTGTGAGGGAATTATTTTAGACAATTTTTTTTAAATAATTCTCATGAAGGGTTTTTTATTTAGGACAAAATGTCTGAAAGAATTGGCTAAAGGGAAATATGCTCAAGACATAAGTCTTGAAGGGCATGTGGCCACATCAAAATGACTAAAGGGTCACATCCAAAATGTCTGAAGGGTATGCCACCACTTCAAGAATGCCAAAAATTTCACTTTTAATATGTTCAAAGGGTACGTTCAGGAAGTCCAAAGGACATGTGCCCTTTCAGGGAATTATTTTGGGACTTTTGTGTTAGAAAAAATGTTTGAAACACAAAGTCTAAAGGAATTAGTTTAGGTAAAGGTACACGACAAGTCTCGAAGGATAGGCTTGTAGGGCAAAGAATGATCAAGATAAAAGTCATAAAGGGACAGATCAAAAGTGTCAAATGGTCTACTTCATGGCTAAAAATGCCTAAAGGATATACTTCATAGGGTAAATTTAGATGGGAAAGGGCCTTGACAAAATTCCTGAAGGGTAACTAAAAAAGTCCTAAAAGGTACTTTTAAAAGGCTGAAGGGTTATTTTTATAAATTTTGTAGGGAATGTGTCCTTAACAAAACTTCTAAAGGGTAAGTCAGAAGAAAAGGGTCCTTTCCAAAAATCTTGAAGGAATTCCTTTAGGGAAATTGTTTTGGATAAAGCATCTACAAAAATTCTCTCAAAGACCTAATTATCTCAGACAAAATATCTGAAGGAATGTAATTAGCTTGTATAAAGTGTCTTAGACAAAATGTCTAAAGGAATGGTTTAAAAGGCAAAGGGAAAGGTGCAAGATGAAAGTCTCCAAGGAAATGGTTGAAGGGTAATTTCAAAAGTTCCAAAGGAATTATGGTGGGTAAAATGGCCGAAACAATAAGGCCGAAGGACACTTTGCATAAAGCCTAGAGGGTAGGTTGGAAAAGAAAGAGGGAATTTCAAAAGCTCTAAAGGGAAATTCTAAAATTCCAAAGGGTAATTTAGAAATAGTCTAAAGGGATATGTCAATTAAGTTTGGAAAAATTCCCATGGCAAAAAAATCCCAAAAACCAATTCCATTAAAGGAATTATTTCAAAAAAAATGTCTGCAACAATTTATCTAATAAAGATAAGTCTATGTTTTATTGTTTTTAAATTATTAGAGTTATATTACTAAATAATAAAGGGATAATCAATGTAAATAATTAAATAAATATGCTTTTATTAATCTACTAATTTGTGTAAATAGATAGTATTTTTGCCTTTTCTAAATATAGTAGGGAGTGAGAGAGATTAAAACTTAGATTATTTTGACTGATCCAGACTAAGACAAGGTTTGATACTGAAGGAGTAGGATTAACAAACAATCAAAAACAAGTCTTTGGAATTCATTTCTTGATTGGATAAGAGCATTGAAAATAAGACACCCTATTGTCTAGCACTGTAGTCATATTCTAGCACTATTATCCTAAGGCTAAAAGCTTTTTAGGTTTTATTTAGAATGCATGTATTACCCTATTAATAAAATTTTAGGGCTTGGTACCTCATGGATCTTGTTTTATACTTTTTTTAATCTTTAAAACCCTTAGGATATCCTAGTACTTGAACTTGAATGCAAACTTGGGAAAGAGAGAGAAGGGGTTAGTGTGTAAAAGATACACTAGACATACTTCAGACCCCATGTGTGGGCACATTGCCTACATACTAATACTCTGAAGAGGGATCAAGATAATGTAGTTCTCCCATTGAAGTGTTTGGTGTAATTTGTGTATGCTCAATGTAACTAGAATGTGAAATTGGATGTACTTCAGCTGGTTAGGGATTGGTGTAATGACTTGAGTATGCTTGAAATAATGTTATAATGTTGTGTCCAAAGAATGAGGAAGAGTGCTCAAGTGTACTTTCTTTTATTCTTGTGTCTCTCTTGTAAATTAGTGCCAAATCCTCTAAATGGACTTTGAATGACCTTTTATAAGGAAACTAATGATCATGGGTTAAATGAATTTTCATGAGGCCAATAGGGAAAAAGATAAATAATTGGAAGAATCTAACTATTGGAGGCCAAAGTAAACTTGGACAAAAACACCAAAAATAAGACACCATTGGTTCTAACACTCCTATCCTATTTAGGAGCTATTTTACTAAGGGGATGAAACCTAGGGGGATGGATTTGGGAATAAAAGGGCTCCCTAGGTCTGAAAGGGCTATGTCTGAAAAGCTTTGGATGAATGGGAATCAGTGAAAGAAGTATCCTAGAAGGGTTATGTGAGACAAGAGGAGGACCTATGGATAAGGCATCTTATCCATACTAAAGTTGTACAATTTCACATTTTACATGACTGCATTTACCCCCCCTTATTCTAGTGATGCAGCAAAGTGAAATACTAAGATAAAGCAAAATAAGAAGCATACCTAAAATTACCTATAAGGGTGAAGCTCATGAAGTTATGTGATGTTGGATGTGCATAGAGAGAATACTATAAATTTTTAATCTATAATGAAAACACAAATTAGATTAATTCTTACTAGATATGTTATATCTAAAATAAAAACATATAAGAGCTGAATAAAAGGAAGAGAAATTAATGAATACACCTCACCAAGTACATGAACCAATAGAAAACCTATTATGATGTTGGAAGGTGTTGGATGATGCTGAGTGTGTGTTGAATCAAGAAAAATATCATGAATGGATCTGAGTGATCAATTCCCTAGAAAGTGGATCAAGAATGTAAATATAAGACCATTGGCTCCATCATCACTAACTATGTGAATTTAATGAATCATGCATGTTTTAATCAATGTCAGACTATGTGTCCAATCCCTCTAAATAGGTGGCTCAAGAATACAAATGTTAGATAGACCTTTGGCTTCATTTTTCCCTGTGAAGTAAAGTTATGAAGTAATACTGGTATATAATAAATTTCATATAAGATGGATCTTGGAGTCAATAGATGTGATATAAATATGACAATGTGGTGTGGATAGCCTAAATGTGTGGTAGAAATAATGCCACTCTTAGCCATTTTGAAAGATGGAGGTTAAACTTATTTGAAAGCCTCTCTAAAACTGATGCAAAATACTTATGTGAAATCCAACTCAAGAATTTAGGTACTCAAAAATCTAAACTTGTATTAAAGTTTAAATAAAATGTGATTTCAACCACCTAAAAATGGAATAAGGCACATAAATACTAAGAATACCTAGAATAAACTGAACTTAGAAAGAAAAAAAGATCAATGTTCCATGCATATTTCCCCCAATCATTGATGTCTAGAACATGGATTTTGATCTAGAAGTTATTCCAAATACCTAATCTAAATTTAAAGTGAGATCCATCATGTCATGTATGATAACCCACTATATTTAAGAAAAATATACTAAAACTACAGAATCTAACTGATCTAGAAGTGCAAAACTATCCCTAAACTAAACTTTTTTCCTATTTCTAAAAACCCTAAGTATTTTTATACATAGATAGGAGTTATAAAATGTGTACACCCTTATGTTTGGTGTTATTTTCCATTTTTATCATTGTTTTCGAGTGTGAAAATTGAATACTGATTTGAAACTGTCACTATTTTTTTGCTCTAGTTTGACCAATTTGACCTTTAGATTCGGTAGTGATTGTTATAAATGCTATTATTTTGAATATTAGGAGGTTTTATCTCTATGACAAACCCTTGTTTTATTCCCCCTCTTTTGAGGGAAGCAATGATGAACCTATGATGATTTTCCTCAGAAGAAAAGGAGTCTTACAAGTGTGCTAAGTAATATAGACGTAAGATATAGCATTCAATATTTGATAAAATATTTCACCATATAGTAATATTTAAATTGATAGATTTTTAGATCAATATTGGTATGCATAGATAGATATAACAATGTAAGATCGTGTGCATAATACTAAACTAGACTAGTAATGTTAGACATTAGTTTTTAGTTGTTAGTTTGTTAGTAAGCATGGAAGGATGTAGCATGATGTCCATCATGGCATCCAAGAAGTAAGATAAATGCATGATTGGAATCATGGCATTAAACATATTGAGGAGAAAACAAAAAAACAATAATATTAAGTTAAAAACATACAAGGGTGGAAAAAGTGCCATGCAAACAAAGGACATGGACACATGTCACTCAAACTAGAAGACAAGCATACAAGGCATGTTCAAATGCCACATACACATACAAGTGAACAAGAAAATTTGTCATGATGGCCCCAAGCACATGAAAGAGTAAAAAAAAGGACATTGGTAGATTTCCTAAGGCACACAAATGAATAGAAGCAAAGAACATTAGCAGATGTCCTAAGGCACAAATAAAAGACAAGCAGGAACTTGAAAGTGCAATCACACAAGCTATGTTAAGCAAAGAATGAAAGAAAAACCACAAACTGGAGGATACCAAAACATCTAACTAATCAAAGGAAATGTGAAATTATGCAAAACATGTGTAGTACAAGACTAGGTATATGGTAAGAAATACCTAAGTGCTAGGTACTAGTGAAATGTTGATGTAGTAATCTGTGTAATCTAGTAAGGAATGTGCATTAGTATGATAAATTAGAGTGTTTAGTGTAGGAATGACATAACCTAGATGGTTTAGTCATGTATAATATTCCCCTATTGGGTATGTATATCTATATGTGTCTCAAATGTATAATTAAAAATGCCTCCTCAATGGGTAGAGTGAAACAATCGAAGAGCTAGATGTCACTACACACTCAAAAGAGATCAAGTGAAGCATGATAGTGTAGATAAATTGACATAAAATAACATGAAATAAAAAATTTAAGTCCTAACATGATAGTATTAATGTAAACATGGATGATGCATACAATCAAAAATGCTTTTGGTGTTTTGCAATTTTTTAAATGTTTTTGTATATTCAAGTTTTATATTATTTTTATAGTTTTGAAAACATTTGAACTATGTAAAATAAATCAAGAGAGTTTATGTACAATTAGTATTGGAAATAAATGATACTAACTAATTAGTCTTATATGAGACCCCCTATCATGGTTTCCTATATCAAATAATGGGATCATGTTTCATCATGAGGCACGATGGAGTGTCTAAGATTATGTAGCTAAAATCTGTGTACATTGTAACTACTCTAAAATCTCTAAAGTGGAGACTAAATTTGGGGTCCCATTATGAATCTAAGAAATTTATGTAATTATAATGCTCTTAGGGACCCATTTTAAAGTAGGAAAATAAACTCTATGAATAGGTGCTCTTTATGTAGCTGTATGAGACTGCAATGTAACTACCTGAGGTGTAAACACTGTAGCTACAAGTTGTCTAGAATCTTAAAAATATGGTAGTGTATGGAAACTATATATAATAATTGTATTTCAAAACTCTATTTTACTCTAAAATATAAGCTAAACTAAAACTAGAGTGGAAACTAAAATATGTGGAAAAATTGGAATTGATAACTATAAGTTGGTAGATGGCTCTGAAGTGGGGAGTGGTGACTAATAAAGAACTCTACCAACTATAATAACCTGATTAACATGAATTAATTTCATACATATATGAATTTTAGAAGGTACTTATCTGATTTTTGAATCCATGATCGATTAATTAGTATGTCAAAAAATATTACACTAGGAACTATAGTGAATGGTGTTGCCACATATGTAGGACCAACGTATAGTGGAAGTACTATCTCTCCTAATGAACTTTGTATATTCCAATTGAAACCACTGATAATTATATCTATTGGAATGATATATTTCTCTAAATAACCCAAATGTTGTATAAGTGTGAAAGTGCACATGTTAATACTAGAACCATTATCGATGAGTACATCAAGAATATGATAATTTTGAATATGTGCTCTGATAAATAGTGCATTGTAACCTATATTATAATTGATAATCTCATGATCTAAAAATAATATTGAAGGCCTAGCTAAAAATATAGACTCATACACCCCTATCTTACCACTTAAAGGATGTGACTCAACTAAGGGTTCCTAGTATGTATGGTGAACACCTGATGTGTCCCCTTGTTCTTATTTAGAATGTTGTGAAAATGGATCAGAAAGTATTTTTAAAATTTTATCATTTGTTGGTTTGGCCTTTGGAATCTTAACTAAAGTTATCAAATCAAGTAGATTATCATCTATCAAGTCCTTTATATTATGTCAAAAATTTATGCATTTGTTTGTGGTGTGGCTTGATGCCCTATGAAAATCACAAAATGCATAATAACCATATCCCTATGGAAGAGACTTTGCTAGATCTGCTTCCCAAATAGGAGGGAGAGTGATGATGTTACATTATAATAACTATTTTAAAACCCTATTTAGAGAAATGGTATATTGTTAAATTCATGATGAAGAGGTTTTGATAAAACCACATGCTAAGGGGCTCTAAAGCTTCATTGACTGTTGGTTGATTTTGATTCTTATTATCATTGATTTTGGCCTTGTATGGGATTTTGTTGTTACTCTTATTAGTTTTGTCTAGGATACTTAAATACTTAAGTTTTCCCATTGAAATTATCTTGAATTTTCTTCCTTTGAGTGTATGACACAATTCAATGAAGGAAGAGAATCTTTTGAACATAATATATTTATGCAATGTTGGTAGAAGGCTCTATTTGAAGATGTCTTGTAGCTCTTAGTCAGCCATGGGGCTAGTTAGTTTATCCAAAACAGTCCTGTATCTAAGAACATAATCCATGAGGGGCTCATTTGACCTTTGTTTCTATTGTGTAATCTATGCATATGAAACCTTATCACCAATGTTGATACTAAAATGTGATAGGAACATATCTACTAAAGGATGGAAGGTTGTGACTAACTGATTTGGTAGACTATAAAACCATTATAAGGCATAATCCTTTAGTCTCTATGGAAAAATTTTGGTAAGTAGCTAGTCATTAGGTACATAATATAAACATGCTATGTGAAATGTTCTCAAATGTGTCTCTAGATCAGCCTTTCCATCATAAAGAGTAATCTTGGGTTAAACAAATCCTTGTGGAGAGGGTGTAGAAGCAATGTGACATGTCAATGGTGTATGTAGAAGAGAAAATGAATCCAAATACTATGTACGTCTATGGGTACCTTTCTCAAGATGTTACACCATGTAATGAAGAGATTGAATCTCTTACACAAGGGCTACCACATCAAGAGATAGGGATGTACTAGCTACAGTTGGTGACATAGAAGGTTGGGCTGTTATAGGGGGTGGTTGAGACATAATTCCGCCCATAGTGTCATTTACAAATAGTTGCTCTATGGTTTGATAATATTTCCCATTATTTACCTTTTGATATTCTTCTTCTAAAATTCTAAGCATGTTATCTTGCATATCTGGATGTTTGGTTAAGAGTTCTTGAAGTTCCCTTTTATCAGTTTCATCAAAACTAGTATATTGATCCATTGGTAAAGTATGAAAACAATTTGAAATTTATTTAAATATTTTGCAATATGTTTTAATAGGTAATGTGATAAAAAATGGAAATTAATGAATATAAGAAACACAAATTCCAAAAATAGTGAATTAGAATTTGTGTAAAAAGGATATTAAGCTGCCAAACATGTAAGGTGATACCTTAAAAGCAAGTAGGTATTAGTATATGAAACTAGGGATTTTTTAGAAATATTATTTTCAAAATACTATGAACTTTTGAATTTGAAATTGATTTTTTGAATTAGATTTTCAACTAAAAATGCAAAAAATGATTGGAAAATTTTGGAAAAATAATTGGGAACTAGTTGATGCAACTAGGCTTTTGAATGAAATTTTTCAAAATTAGTGCAAAAATTTGAAAAATTTGCACAAAATTTGTAGAATTTATCTTGAAAAATTTAGGAAAAAAACTAAAAGTATTTATAAAATTAGCAATATATTTTTCCTAGTGGTTTGAAAGTGTTTGTATGTAAATATGACCTAGTATGTACAAACTAGGGTTTGGGTGAATTTATTAAAAATATTTCAATTAATTTATATATTTTTTAATTTTTAAATTCACTAAAAATTATGAAAATATTAAAAAAAATAAGAGATAATTAACCTTAGGTTTTTTGTGCAAAAATTTGAATTTAGGTTCACCAAATGTTTTATTATTTTCAAAATATTGGAGTTATATTCCTAAATAATAAAGGGGCTAAGAAATTTAAATTAGTAAATAAATATGCTTTTATTAACCTACTAATTTGTGTAAATATATAGTATTTTTTCCTTTATTAAATATAAAAGGGAGTGAGAGAGATTAGAACTTAGCTTATTCAGACTGATCTAGACTAAGACAAGGTCTAATACTGGAGGAGAAAAACTATGAAACAGTAAAAAAATGTATTTAGAATTCATTTCTTTATTGGACAAGAGAACCAAAAATAGGACACCATACTTTATACTGTTGTATTCCTATTTTAGCACTATTATCCTAAGACTGAAAGCTTTTTGGGTTCTATTTGGAATGCCTATGTTACCTTGTCACAAAAATTTCAAGGCTTGGGACCTCACAGATCTCATTTCATGCCTATTTTAATATATAAAACCCTTAGGAGCTCTTGGATCATGAAATTAAATATAAACTTGGGAAAGAGAGAGAAGGGGTTAGCGTGTATAGGATATGCTAGACACACTTCACACCCCATGTGTGGGCATGTTGCCTACATACTAATACTCTGAAAAGTGATCAAGTTAATGTTGTTCTCCCATTAAAGTGTTTGGTGAAATTTGTGTATTATCAATGCTACTATAAAGTTAAATTGGATGTGCTTCAACTATTTAGGGACTGGTATAATGACTTGAGTAGGCTTGAAACAATGTTGGAAGGTTGTGTGCAAAGAATGAAGAAGAGTGCTCAAGTGTACTTTTTTGTATTCTTGCATCTCCCTTATAAATGAGTGCCAACCCCTCTAAATGGAATTTGAATGATATTTTATAAGGAAAATAATGATCATGGATTAAATTAATTTAGGTGAGGCTGATAGGGAAAAAGATAATGAACTAGAAGAATCTAATTATTGGAGGCCAAAGTGAACTTGGATAACAGTGCCAAAAATAGGACATGCTAGATTTCAATGCTCCTATCCTATTTGGGAACTATTTTACTAAGGGGGTGAGACTTGAGGGGATGGATCTATGCCGAAAAGGGATACTTGGGTCAAAAAGGGCTAAGTCTAGAAAGCTTTGGATGATTAGAAATTAGTGAAATAAGTAGCCTATAAGGGTTGTGTGAGCCAACATGAGGACCTATGGATTAGGTGTCTTAGCCATACTAAAGTTTTAAAATTTCACATTTTACATGACTATAGTCTACAAGATTTCATACATCGTAAAAAGCCCAAAAAATATAGAATTGCATGAGCCCTAAAAGAATAATTCCCAAGAGGATAGCAAAGATAGTCCATGAAAAAATAAGTCCACAATAATTAGCTTGAAGTAAAAAAATTGATAGAACAAAAGATCTAGTCTATGAAAACACAATATAAATTCTATCTTGCCAAAGTATAAAAGGTGAAATCATGATTTTTTCCTAGAATTTGTATAAACACATAGAAGAGGAGGCTCCACATTAAGACAATACTATAAAAAAAACTAGGTCCTCATTTCCTATGGAAAGAAGGGGTTGTTGGGTACAACAACATCTATTAACTTCTTTACTTCATTATAGATAAGAGGCTCCATAATTGGGTTGATGGGTCTTTGCCTTTGCTAGAAAGGCTTGCATGCTTCCGTTAGAGGGATTGTATGAGTGATGACCCAAGTGTTGAAGAATTTGAGATCCTCATAAGACCATTTAAGGATTACCTTGAATCTATACAATATCTTAGTGGATTTGGATACTTATTTTGTGTATACAAGCCTGATGTTGATGTTATGTGGATTGATCAATGAACCTAGATTAATTTGGTTATAATCCTTTATACTTAATTCAGGAACTTTTGCATCACTTGATATTTTGCCTTGGTCTAATATATTTTATAGAAACACCATGTTGTTAGGGATTCTATTCTTCTTCAATTAGATTTTTCCATCATCATCGACTTTGACCCCTGAGCCTTGTTTGGATCTCATTCCTAGTGTTATATTCCATTATCATGAAATTCATCCTTAACTCTTTCTTGATTCATATCTGATTAGGCACACCCCTTCAAGGAAACCACATATACGAGTAGTATATGGACATGTATAAATTCAATGATTTTGTCTAGTCTCTACTCAATAACATCTCATATGATTCTAGGATTTATAAGACTTAAATGTTGATGAACTAATGAATTTAGGGTTCTTGAGCTAGTTGCATATGAACATTCAATATTTCTCCTACCACCTTGACATTTAACTTATCTAACTAAATAAAA
Source organism: Torreya grandis (assembly GCA_037957365.1). Classification (NCBI taxonomy): domain Eukaryota; kingdom Viridiplantae; phylum Streptophyta; class Pinopsida; order Cupressales; family Taxaceae; genus Torreya; species Torreya grandis. The sequence continues at coordinate 1,453,166 of JARHVA010002825.1, read as the reverse complement.
CCCCTATCAAACTTAATTGGAGTTAGTCAAAACTTTTTACAAATACCTACATACATTATATTAGTATATATTCTAGAATCGAGTAGAAAATTATGCACATTTTCCCTAAAAATTCTAATAGTTAATAGAAATGGAGGAACCTCAACCTTAATTTTATACATTACCATATTGGCATTCATAGATTTAGCTCTACCTTTGTCTAGTTTCTCAGTTAATTATTTTAATAGCAAATCATGCTACTTAGTGCTTTGACTAAGTTTGTGCAAAGTGATATTGGCTTTAATCTTCTTCATATATTCCATAATGTTGTATCCACTATTGTATCCAGTTATATCCAACTCTATAGTTGGTTTAGTATCCTTCCCCTTTAGAGGAAGAGGATCATTGTTAGTCCTATGATTTAGGGGTGTGTCAACTTTATTTGGTGGTGTGGAAGTCATTGAAATATCCTTTTGGTCTCTATTTCTCAATGAATAGTTGCTCTTCTATTATTGTTGGAAATCTTGGATCTCATCCATATTACTTTCAAGGTCATTTTTTTCCTAGTTAGGAAACTCATAAGTTTTAAAAATGAGGTTAGTTTCGGTGGTATTGGTCCCACTATTAGGTGTTATTGTATTTTCTTGAATTTCTAGTATTGTCTTGATTGTTTGGGACATAATCATAAATTTCCAACTCACCTTAGAACATTTTGAAGGTGTTATAGAATTATAGGTAGTCTAACTCTCTATGTCACACTGTGTTATGTAACCTACACCAATTTGGCAAGGATAATTCATAGATGTTTATGTTAGGAATCTTATTGGTTGGGGGTTCATTGTTGTCATTATTATTATTAAACCAATTGAAAGTTTTGTTATACTTTTTAAATGTTTAATTTTTGTTAGAACCTTCCCCTATGTTTCCCATTTTCCTTTGCAAATGTAGATAATCACTACCTAGTTTTTGCACCACTATCTAAATTTCTTCCAAGTTATTAGTGTAGACATCTAAAATTGACCATCAATGGCTTTTTACTATAATTTATAATGATTCTTACCAACCTCTACAAATCTATCCTAAGAATCACTAAATGTCTCAAATTAGGCTTCATAAAATATAATTTAGCTTATAAATCAATTAAATGGGATAAATTCACACATCAAATTAATTCAAAAATTGTAAAAATATAAAATGCCTAAAGAAAATTAATTAACATGCAAAATATAATAAAATGCCTAAATTGAATTATCCATAAGAATTAAATGAATTATCTAAAAGGAAATTCAAAAATCAAAGAATATCTTAAGAATTCATACTTACCTTTTGTGAGTTATCATTTTTGGAAAAATATCTAAAAATATCCCACCCATGCCTATTCATTTCTAGTCATGATCATTTGACACCTTTTAACTCTACTAGGATTAATTAACTCACAAAGGTAAGTTTTGAACCCATTTCAAGCTCTAACTACACCTAAACTCACCATGGGTTGGGGTTAGTTTATAAACCAATAAATATAAGCATTTACCTCTCATTTAGGAGAGCTTGGACATAATAATGTTTTATGACAAGAATGAAATCTATAGAGTTATAATGCCAAAATTGTGAATCGTAAGCCAAGCCATGAAGATACATCAAGCAAGCATGAGCTAAACCATGGTGCCAAGGGGAGAAGGAACCACATAGCTCCATTTATGAAAGACATTTTGAGCATAAGCCAAGCAAGACAAATGAAGAAATATATTAGAGAATTCAAAGAAGGTAAGAAAGGTTATTTTTATTGATTTTTAGTTGTGCTTTGTCAGTTATTTTTCTTCACTAAGCTCCCCCTTTGAACTAGGTAAGATAGTGTTATGCATGTTAGTGTGTTTCTTTTCATTTAGATCTCCATTTTGAGAACTAACATCTGATACAACCACACTTCTTATATTCCTTTATCAAAATTAGTAAAGGTTATTGAATCATTAGAACATGCTAAGGATGGGGATATATAGGATATACTTTAGTTCACATAATAGTGTATCATATTTAAACAAGAGGTTGCATACCAAAAACATAATAAGTGTGAATTAGGATCCTTTAAATGGAAAGTAATAACAAAAAGTGATTCATTAGCATATATAGAGTATTCAATTTAAATTAGATAGAAAGTAATCAAACATTATAGATGAGAACACATGAAAGCAAGGAACGGAGTAAGAAATCACATAGGTAACCATAACCAGATAAGTCTCTATTGATCTCTTCAAAATTGGAACTCTATTCTTCTTACAATCCAAAGTATATATAGATGGTTCCAATATTTGAATGTTCATCTTCTTCTCATAATTGTCAGCAAAAGTGGAGTCTATTCATATGCTAACCTATTTTAAGTCATGGAGATAGGACAAAATAGACTTATACATGATAAAATGAGTACATAATGCATGAATATTAGACAAATTTACTGCACAAATTTACAATCCAGAATTTTCTTCCAACACTTTCCAAAACTTAAAGTGTTATCTCATATCAATCAAACATCATAGGATCTTTAAAATTTAAGAAGTGAATAATGGTTCAAGAAGTGGTTAGACCAGTAAGAGTCACAATAATTGATCAAGGTACCATTTCTAGTTTTTACCTCTTATGCACTACTTAGCCACCCTTTCAAGTTTTCAACTAAGTAGCTTACTAACCTACCACCCTTTATGGGTTTTCAACTAATTAGTATACCAACCTACCACCCTTTATGGTTTTTCAATAGGATGGCATAATCAGGTGGCCAGCCTTTATGGGTTTTCAACCAACCTGGCCCTACTTGTCTTACTAAGTCATCCCCGATACAAAATGCAATACAAAATTGTTACTCTTCACAATACTTAAATTGATGGAGGTGACATAGATGTAGATGATGACTGAATAGAAAATTCCATGGACTTGAAATGTGTAACCTTGCACTGAGTGATGATCTACTAAATATTCAAAGGTAGATTGCATGTATGTGTGTTCACAATCTATGACACTTCATTAGAAAAAGTAGTCAAATCAGTATTATAAGCATGCCAATCCAAAATGACTTCTTAGATCATTTGTAATAGAGTGTGCAGTGGAACATGGTAACCAATGATCTACTTAAGATTTGTGTCATCAATTATGCTCATGGTTGCCTTAGTGTTGGCGACCCTAGTCTGAATCTTACCACTTAGTTGTTCCATCTTGTCTTCATGATATTGATCTTAGAGGATGGTAAAGGAATTGTGAAAATGTTGAATTTACCAGTTAAGGAGGTTTTCATTTATATTATCCTTTGCATTGAAAAACTCCTAGAGTGCTCCATCCTTCTCTTCCCCAGTGGTAGTGTGGATGACCATGGTATTTTTGGTGGTGGTGGCCATGTCAATGTTTATGTTGGAAATAGATAAAGAATTATCTAGTTACTACTTCTAGTCTAGCAATTTGCATGTAACCTATTGTGTTTGTAGTGTAATAGTGTCCAACATGCCTTGATATTCCTCTATAAAAGTGATGAGAGTTACAATCTCACTTTTAACATCTTGTCCCAATGTGATGATTGTATAGAGTTCCTAAGATGTGTACCAGTCCTTGATTAACTCAGAGACTAGAGTCTTAAGTTTACACTGGCTAGACATAACTTGGTCCCTAATTTTTTGACTGAAAAACTTAGGATAGGTTTCTTGGATAATTTTTGACACTTCATGGAGGTGATATTTTAACTTAACATTCTCAACCTTAGATTGATCAATTTCCTTCTCCAAATAGGTGGCCTTATGCATAATGGACTCTTGAAATGCTAATGCACCCTCGAATCATTTATTCAATGGGAGTCTAGAGACATATAATGATGCTTCTTGTTAGAGAGGGAGTGATGAAAAGGTGTTTGAAGTCATTGAAGGGTTAGGTCATGGCATGGTCATAAGTGGGAGAGAGAAGGATGTGTGCCAAGTACCCACAGTCAAGATGTCATAGATCCAAACTCCTCCCAAGGGAAATTCTAAAAGATGTGAAATTGTTAGAGCTATAGTTGGTTATTATTATTATTCTAGGTGCTCTATTTTATCTTTTTTTTTATTAGGTAACCATTATTTCTACATATTGACTTCTACTACAAGCTTGAATTACTATGTAGCATATTCAACCTATTTTCTTTTAACCTCTTCTACTTTATTATTTAGTTCTTCATGTGTATTTTTTATTTGGCTTGTTATTCCTCTTCCAAAAGCTTCTGCTCATGTTCTTTTTTTTCTCTATCTGGTAAGTAGCCTTGGATTATTTAGTTTTTAGCTTGTGCATGTGCTTGTACCTATGGTTGTGCCTTGGCTGCACTTTCTTGTTGTGCCTATGCTTGGGTTTGTTGTTGGCATAAGATTTCATCTTCTTCTTACCTATTATTATTTTCATATTATATAGATTATTTTTGTTCATACATGGCATCTTCCATGGCCTAATTTACCTGTGTTGCTACATCCCATTTTTGTTTCTCTTTTTCTGTCTTACAATTGGTAGAGAGCTCAACTTTTTTGTCCTTATGATATTTCACCTCTTGTGTTTTCTTGGATATGTTGGAAGTTTATTGTGCCTTATTCACCACTTTTATGTATTTTTATTAGTAAACCTCTATATAGTGGGCCTTTTATGTGTCCCCAACTTCTTTGACTTACAAACTTGCTTGCTTGCTTGTTTTTGTTGTTATTAAGCTTGCTCTTTGTGGCACTTCTCCTCTTTTATAAATAATTATTCTACTATGTGAGATAGTTTTTCCCTTAATTTATATTTTTATTATATTTTATATTACTTGGGTATGATATATTTAACCACCTAGGCTTGTGGTGAAGGTGGAAAAACACTTGGCTAGACCATAGAGCTAGAAACCTATGCTTTTTTGTGCCGTATAGTGACTACTCTATATTTATGTGGTGGTAAAGTGGAATATGGAGTAGGTTATACTTCATATGTTAAGTATGGACAATAAAATGTTCATTATTCAAGGTTGTGAGATACCCTAACCTCATACCTAGTTCATTATCTATGCATAAGTGACTCTAGCAGGCTTTTTGGGAGTGGCACAAAAACATCTTTAGCTATGAAGGTGGTAGAAGGTTGTTGTTAGAAGAAGTCAATCCTTCACTAAAACTAATTAAATTATTCCTTAATAGGGTTGATGATGATGGATTGAAGGCATGGTGGTATGTTTACCCACTAATTTAGAGGAACCTTCTTGTGCACTTAAACCATGCACATAACATTATAAAAGAATAATTCCTTCTCCTCATCTCTCTTTCATACAAGTCTCTAGCAATATCGACAATCATTACCTGGAAGACTTCTCGATCATCCATCCCCATCTATATTAGGTCACACAATATTTAAATATAGGTAAATTTAATGTCACCTAATTAGGTCATAGTGATCCTTATCTTGCACTTCAATAGAGGAGACGTAGATTGATTCTCAGTGGAAAGCTTGCACTTTCCTTTTTATGGAAAAAATTGGTGAATTCCTCTTATTATTATGTTGTAAGGATGTTTATGCCAGGTGGTATGGCTTGGAGTTATATCACATGCTTGAATATAAAGTATTTTTATTTGATGACTTCATCCTACACTATGGCCATGGTAATAAAAAATGGGAGAAGTCTAAAATGTGAGATCAATAGCTCATGGATAGGTATGAATATATCTCTCAACATCAAGGTGATAATAATGTGTCGGTATAGGTATTGAATTACATTTGATGGCACTTGAGGATGTGTGGTGATCAAATCTAGGAACTCCTTCAACCATGCCTTGAATTTTACGTCATGTATTAGGGATCCATGCTCAAGTGTCCAAAAGAGGTTGGGGAATTATTACACTAGACAATAATCAGTGTCAGGGTGCACCTCTTCCTTTGAGGGATTTTATATGTGTGAAGAACAATAAAAAAAATTAAGAATTGGTATTGAAATGTTTACTTGGAAGATGTGTGATACTTTTCAATTTTCATGAATAGAGCTTGAATTAATTATTCAAGGTAAATAAACTACTCATTTTAGTGGATCATGTAGTGGGAAATATCCATGTTTCTTTTTTGGAATTTATTTGGTAGACTTAGTGGTCTATCAAAACCATAATGTGATGTATTATACTAGCATGTGCACTAGTTCATTATGAATTTATTCAATTGAGATCCCTCTAGATCCCTAAACATATAAATCTATGACCTCTTGGAGTATAGGTAGTGTTCTCATCTTGTATAGAGAAAAGGAGTCCCCTCACACAAACATGTCCAAAGCTCAGGCCATTACTTCTATGTTGATGATGATGGTGGTGTTTGAGCTAATGTGTATGTTTTTATAATTATATTGGCTGAGTAGGAATTGTAAAATCTCCCCTAAATCACCAAAAGTGGGAATTCAAAATAGGCACTCAACATTTATATTATGGAAGCAATGGGGGATATGAGAGCTAGTGGTTGTATAACATTGATAGGGTCTAGATGAAATAACTTATAATCTTCTACTCGAAGGAAATCAAATAGATCTATATCATTGAATTTTGTTTTCCTTAGTGTTTATTCTTTTTTTTTGCATCTATCAAACCCCTAATGAGTTGTAAAGTATCCATGATTACTAAGTGATGAAATTGAAACTTTATTGGCTTTCTATGCAATAAAATTGGCTCAACTCTTTGAAATTGTAGGTCATGAAAATATTTTCAAAGATGAAATGCAAACTTGGGTTGCAATCTTATGCCTTTATAGATTTCATGCCTATTAGTTTCTTATAAATGTTGTAGTGAGTTATCCATTGGACATGAATGCAATTGATGATGTGGAAAATCTTATCTAATTTATAAATTAATATAGTTAGTCATTCAAACATGTGTGGAGATACATCGTTATGTTCTTTGTTGTCTGTATGGGAGTATGAGTGTATTATGTTGATTGATCATTCATTTTTTGAAGATTAATTCATTCAAATCTTGGATCTGGTATTAACTACTTAGGGATAACCATTATATGGAAAATATTTTGGTTGATGTGACTTGTCCATATATTTCTTGAACTTAATTACTTTATTTCACTTTTGATGACATCCATGATGGTACACAAGAATTCTCCTATGCATAGTTAGTGCATGCTAGACTTGGTATCTTGGTTCCCAAATATTAGTGAAGATATCATCTATAAACACACTCACCTAGAAAAAGGAACACATAAGAAAACAAGTATAAATGAGAAATCATAATCTACTTAGTGATACTCATCACCCACTCACTTAGTAGAATTAAATCAATTAAGATTATTGGTAGTAGGGATTAAGCCTACATCCATTCACCCTCCCTAGTAAAATGATTACATGTAAATCTCTCAAAAAAATAGTTCTTTGTTATGATATTTCATGTATATCATAAGGCCCTTTACATTGAATCTATAATTTACACAAAAATGCTCTAAAATGACTATCATATAATAAAATTGGTTGATATTTATGAAATTACTTATGGCACAAATTACTATCATGTTATGTTTTTTGTCTCTACTTATGAACTTCCTACATCCAAGATGCTTTGCATTAATATTAATTCATCTTATTTAGTTTGAGAAGTTTTTTGGTGAGAGACTCATGATCCCCTAGTCTCATGACCATTGTAATGTATAGAATGGGTACTAAATATTCTATTAGCATAACTTCTTCAAGCCCATAGACCAAATGGAATGGAGTAAAACATGTAGACCTCTTATAGTGCATGTAATATGATAACAAAATTATAGGAATGCAATATTTCCAATCATCCTCTTGATATCACAAATATTTATCAAGATTTTTCCCAAAACTTTATTAGAAGCCTCATCTTTTCCATTATATTTAGGTACAAAATACTTTTATGATGATAAATTATGAATTCTTTAGTAATAACCTTCATATTTTTGTTTGGGAAGTGTGTCCCTCAATCACTAATGAGATTGATAGGGCATCCAAACCTTGGAATAATATTCTCATAAAAAAACTTTGTTATGTCCTTTACACCATAGCTAGGTGTCATAGTAGCTTCAATCCATTTGGTAAAGTAACTAATAAAAATGATAATATATCTTACTTTTCTAAATTTACTTGATGGATTGATAGGTCTAAAAAAATAAATACACTATTGTTTAAAAGGTTGGTTGGATAAAAAAGGCTACAAGGGCATTTCTTCTCTTTGTATTAGTTTACCCATGTGTTGACATACATCACAGTGCTGCACTACTCTATGTGCACCCTAAAAATGATTTAGCCACCATAATCCACTCCATAACAACTTCTTAGTAGTATATTCTCTAGAAAAATGTCCTATGATTCTTTGGTGCGCCTCTTATAAGATCTATGGCCATTAATGTTCCATAACTACCTTGTGCAATACTTCATCCTTCCCCAAATGATACAAAATCCCATTGATGATGGTATATGGAAAAAATCTAGTGATAAATTATTTCTTATCTATTTCTTGGTAGTACATAGGGAATACTCCTTGTTAAAGAAACTTATCAATTTCTTCAAAAATTTTGGAGATCAAAAAAACATGAAATAAATGAGCATTAAGAGAATTTTCCTATACTTATTATAGTTCTTCACCATTAGGAATGCGACTGAGATGATATGGCCCCATATTTTATTTTTTTGGCTTGTTAATCCAAAATTTCAATTCCTGAAATAGTATCAACCAGCTAAAAATGCATCCTCCAAGCATTGGCTTATTAATCAGGTAGTGTAGATTTTGATGATCCATGATAATTTCAATGGTGTCACAAGAAGATAGTGTCAAAATTTATATGGTATGATAGTACAACCAATTTTTATCTTTCAGTTATCATGTAATTATTTTCTATGTCAAATAAATTTTGGCTTGTAAAATGTATGGGGTGGTCTAGTCCACCATCTCCTAGATGCACAAACATAACACCGACTATGATACCAAAATCATCAATGTGTACATAAAAGGGATTGATCCAATCTAGAAAGATGAGGATAGGCACAATGACCAATCTTTACTTTAGTTATATGAAGGTTTCTTGACACTCAATAGTCTATAAAAAATCTGCACCTTTGTGTAGTAAATATTCCAAAGAAGATAAAATGGATACATATCCTTTGATAAAATTGTGGTAATACCATGTATGGCTAAGAAAATATTACACTTATATGGATTTTACTGGTGAATTCATACTCAAAATGACTATAATTTTGGCTTGGTCTACCAAAATGCCTTAATTGCACACTACATGACCTAATAGGACACCAAAAAGTGTAAATAATAAACATTTTTTTTTTTAAATTTAGAGAAATGCATAGAGCTTGGTAGAATTTTGACATGAGGCATAGTTTATAAAAATGCTCTTTAAAAAATTAAAATACTACCCAATCATCGACATAGATGTCAAGGAAGTCATGAATGAAATCTTTGAATACAGTCATCATTGTGCAAGAAAAAACTACATGTGCATTCTTGAGGCCAAAAGGCATTACCTTGCCTACAAAGGATCCCCATTTCATGGAGTTTATCTCTATCTTATTCTACGATGGGTATTTGGTGATAGCCACTAAATCCATTTGTGAAATATTAAACTTCATGTCCTACAATAGATTCCAAAACTTTATCTATGAAGGGAATAAAAAATGGATCATTGAGATATGCATCATTAAAAATTTGATAATCACCACATATACTAATCTCCCTTATTTTCTCAGACTACACTACCATGGGACTAACCTAATCTACCTTTTCTATGAGATAGTTTATATTTGCATCTTGCATTCTATTGAGTTTAGCTTTCACTTTCAACTTCATGTTTGGATTCATCTTGTATGGTGATTTTTTTGTGTATCATGTGCATTCCTTAAGTTTGATATGCATTTTTCCTAGAGATGGATGCCTCCTCTGACCTCAAAAAAGTTATTGGGAATTACATCTTGATAATCTTATAGGAGTTACATAGCCTTAGAAACTTTAGCTTTGGTCTAGTAATCACCTATATGTGCAAATTTAGGAATCTCCTTAGTTACGATGTTTGATACATGCTTTTTAATGGGTTGAAAGTAAATAGTACACTTTTCCTCGTCAATAGATTATTGTATCATTCATTTTTATTCTTGTTTTGGAATTTATATATTAGACATCTTATCTTCTTTAGTAGGTTCTATGATAGGGTCATTTACTGGTTCTAATAACCATTCAAGTTCAAACAAATTAGTCAAATCAATATCACCATCAGTATCTAAATATTCAATGTCCTCTTCTTCATCTTGTATTTAGTGGCATGGATACATGAGAAATTTTTATTCTTTCTTTGTATCTTTATATCTTTTTTAATGTTATATTTAGATCATAAGTTCTGTTATTCTATGTAGATAAGTCTATCATGGTGCCTAAATATAATACGCACCCATGACATAGGAAATGATTGATCTTTAGTAGCACATTGTGAACCAAGGGTTTCTCATATTCAAAAACAAATGTCTATATAAATTCAATTTGTACCTATGCCTAATGTTTTATCTCCCTCCTATGTTATTTATGAATATACCATGTTGATGGTAAAGGAACCAATGTATAATGAAATATGTGAACCCAGTACTTCTATGCCACATTCTCTTATGTCCAAACTTTAACACATTTATGAATATGGATTTTAGGACACTCACCTTCTCAGAATAAAGGCCAATTACTTATGATGACCTATAGTAGTTGGAGCCTATTAATCATATTTTTTCACACATCATCCTAATCAAGTTGATCATTTCTATGAATTACCCACCATGTCACTATAACTCCCTTCAAAGCCTAATTCAAAGCACTAACCCACTGACTAATTATAAGTACAGTAACTTTTAGGTGCATAATGAATTGATTGATATCCTCAATTACATAGTATAAATGAAGTTGTCTCTCATGTGTAAATACCATTCTCATAGGTTAGATTTCATGATCACCATAAGCCCAATTGAGTAGGTACATTTATGAGTCTCCAATAATAGAGGAAGATATTTCCAAAGTCAAAGTGCCTTCTTTGATCAGCTCTATATAATCCTACATGTGATCATCTACTTGATAGAGAAAGTTAAATTTTAATTGAGTAGGGGATTTAGTAGACATGGATACACAATCCTTTATGACAAACTAGGTTACCAATGGCTAAGTAATTACTCATTTATCCTTCCATTTTTCATATGTCTTCAATTTTTGAGTGAGTAAATATTTTACTTTAGGTTTAGCATGCTCATAGAAAAAGTTGTGCTCTGCTGTGAATAGGGATTTTGGGTTCTCTTTAGAGTTTACCTTCATATAGATAGTTTCTTGTGCAACATAAGGAATGTTTGGTTAAGCCAAAATGATGTAGGTTTTGTGCACCCTACTCAAAATAATTATGATAATATTATCTCCTTGACGTTTGTCTAGTTGATTTTTCATAGTATTGATAGTCATCTAACCATCATATGTCCATTTATTGCCAATTAGTATAGGGTAATGTGTTTCTATTATCTTCATATAGATTATTTCAAATTATCCTTGCAGGGTTAGTTCTATGATTTTGATCTCAATGTCTTCTAATCTACCAATGGGATCAACTTTTTCATAGTCGATTAAGCTCAAAGTTATTAGGCTATAACTTAAAACTAGTCATCTAATAGCCTCCGATGTAGACCTAGGAATCATGTTGATTATAATACCAAAACCAAAGATAACATTTGGAATTTTATATCCGACAAATTCAATCTTGATTCATTAATTTACATTTTATGGATTCTTTGTTTTGATGTACCAAACAAGCTTTTCTATCTTTTATTATCCTCATTGTGTACATTCTAATAAATTATATAGAAAATATGTAATACTCTAAGAGATGTATTAACTATGTAGTATGCTTAAGAGCTTCAATAAATATATTATCTTAGTAATAAATCCATCCTAATGCATAATGTGCATGATCTAGCCATATATTTGGGAATCTATTGTTGAAACATCTCCTTCAGTAGTGTCTTGATGTAGAATATTTTTCAACATCTATGTACCTTCATACATGAGCCCTTTTTCTATAGTTGGGTATGGGTATTTGTCCTATTTTTATTTTTGTATTCCATAGTCCTAAATAATTTCAAGAGGAGGAAAACCTCTTTTTGCATGCTGGTATCATGTAACAACATTCAATAATGCATCTTGATTAGGTTGCACATTCACCATACTAACATTCCTGACAACCTTATCCTTTATTTGATTTTCCAAGATAGGACACTATTGTAACTCATGTTGGTCATATACTATATAGTATGTCTTTAAGAGTGTCTTTGGGGATTCAAATGGAAATTTCATTAAACATTATTATACTCTCCATACAAATAACATTGCAATGAAGGGAATTGATAGTTATTTCTCCTGCCACCTTGGTATCATCCTCTATATCCACCCCTAGATCATCATATGTTTGAATTTTAACCTCTTATATACCTTCCTTGTTACTAAATTGTATTTCAATGTTGATGTTATTAGGAATTATCTCTAATTCCAAATTATTATTCCATAACCATTGGGGTCTAACTAGTTTATTGTTATTGCATCATTACTGGACTCTAGGGTGTTGTCCAACTTAGTGAAAGAGGGGTTAAATAGGCCAAAAATTGAGGCTCTTATTAAGGAAAACTAGGAATCTAGTATAGACCTACTTGGGTCGCACAAACTTTATTGACCTCTAGACATAGAATCATCTGCTCTATTGGAGACACTTGTTATACAATGATGATGAATACATTTTTGGTGATGTCTTATTTGAGATCCTAAAAATACCTAAAATAATTTTCATCATGATTTTGTAACTTACATAAATTATAATTTAAAATCTATGGGTTCTTAACATATTATTGTAGGAGATGGCACTACATTATTGTATGCCCTACTACTCCATATATTTCATAGAACTCTTTTTTGATATTAGGAAAATCATTCCTATGATGTCCTTTCCCACACTCCATGACCATATATTTATCTTAGGTTTATCTACCTCATGATATTTATCCATTATATTCATAAAATATTGTAATGTATTTTCAATCTTAGAACTTATGATGGAAACTTCCCCATTGTCTTTAATTTTCTCCACTCGTATGGAAACAACTCTAGCATCTACTTTAGTAGCATATTGAGTCTACACAATATCAAATTTGATTCTGTAATGTAGTCATTAGACAAACCATACATATTTATCTTTGTTTTCTAAGTCAAATTCCACCTTATTCATAACAACAGAGAACCTACGATCATATTCATAAACTAATTCTCCTAACTTCTACCCTATCTCTTTCAAGTCTTGAATAGTTTGACTTGTACATTTATTTATCATGAATTCTATGATAAGTCATTCCTTAACCTATTATATAATTTACTACTAAATTTCTCTAAGGTATATAAACTCAATTACTCTTCCATTCAATGCCCCTATTAACTCACACTTCTTGATAGCCTCATCAGTAATGCCCTTATATTGACATCTCATCTCATAGGTTAGTAAGTACTATTTAGGGTCAAGAAACCCATCATATGTCACCAAATTTATAAATTCTCCTAAGACACCCATTGTGTACATTGCTTTCTAGGGGATCTTCTACATAGTTATTACAAGAGGAGGTTATGTTCTATGAAATCCTATTTGTGTACTATGAATATTTATCTATGCACTAGGAGAGTCAACCTGCACACTCTATTTTTCTATGTTTCCTTATTTTCTCCACTTATTTTCAACAAACCATATAACCTTTAAAGCCTTTATAATTATTTTTTTTTCAATTTTATTACCCCAATGATGTACTTATTCTAAAAATTGACCTTCCCAACTACTATCTTCCTATCCTCCTGGCTAAAAAATTCTACTGGAATATAATAAATTGGGTTGCAAGGATGCGTTCTCTTTTGGTGATTGATTATTTCCTATGGATTCTTCTTCTATGCTTGAACTTATGATTACTCTATGAATTTTTTCTATTTATTTGACTGATTTTTCATGTCCTTCTAATAATACCTACTCTTATAGCTATGTACTACATATATCATCTAACTAGTCTATCTATACATATTCTCATCTTCTTCTTCAAACATCTCATCTTCCTTTTATTCTTCATCACTTTTTTATTTCTAATAGCATTTATAATCTTATTTATTCATCCTTCATTCTTCATCTCTTTCATCCTACTCATCATTTATTCTTACTTTTTTATCATCTATTTTACTACTTCTCAGAAGTCTACTCATAGCTACCTAGGTAATCTTAGATTTACCTCATTTATTGTATTTTCATATCTCACATTATAAGTATAAACTTTTCTTCTAACTCTTCTTCCCTCATGTATCCATTATATATTTAGGTTTAAGCCTTATCTTCTCATCTAATCATCATTTACTATCATGTTACACACACCCCCATATGCCTAAAGTGAATACTCCATATTGGTTGGAGTAGACACCATGGCTTTATCCATAACCAACATATTTACAAGGATAAATAGTCACTAAAAAATTTTCCGTGAAATTAATCTAAAAAATAAGTCTTTCATATATTTTAAATCTATATATCCTTGTACTACAAACTTATTTATATATACATCTATACTAATAATAACCTAATAATCTATTGGTGTTGTCTAGTCAGTTTTTAATTTCTATAACCTGTCTATCTTTTATTCAATCCTAATTATAGTTTCATATATTCTTGGGTTAAAATAATAATATTCCAATGAGGATAACTAGTTATCTACCAACTCAAGCAACTCACACCAAAGAATTTTATAAATATCTCTATAAATATGCTCTCAAATGATTTCTTGAATGGTAAGACTAGTCCATTTTGATTCTTCTTCTGTAAAATTACATATTATTTGGTCTAACCATGTCTCAATATCTCTCTACCTTGATAACCATCTTAATATACTTTCCTCCAAAAGGAGTGTTCCACTCTCACTGTACCATTATTAGAAAAAGTTATTGATGATTTAGAACATGCTAAGGGCAAGGATATAAATGATATACTTTATTGCATAGAATAGTGTATCATATTCATATAAAAGGTTGGATAATATAAAAGATATCAAGTGTGAATTATCATGCATTAAATAGTAAGTAAGAATAACTAGTGATTCATTAGCATAAATAAAGTGTTCAGATTAAATTAGATAGAAAGTAATCAATTATTATACATGAGAATGCATGAAAGTAAGGAAAAAGGTAAGAAATCACATGGGTAACCATAACTAAATATTATTTTATTGATATTTTCAAAAGTATAACTCTATTATTTTTACAATCCAAAGTATATATAGAGGGTTCCAATTTATGACTATTCAACTTCTTCTCATACTTGACACCAAAAGTGGAGTCTATTCATATTATAACCTACTACAAGTCATAGAGATAGGATAAAATAAAATTATACATGATGAAATGAGTATTAAAAAACAAATATTAGACAAATATCCTACACAACTTTACAATCTAAATTATTCTCCCAAAATAAGTCTCCCTTTAAGGAGTCAGGCTTAGTATTCTAGACTAGGTTTTGGACAACAGTTTGGATGTTAGAGTTGTTTACAGGGACCAAATCTTGGATATTATTTTGGGGATGATCCCTAACATCAGATTGCTTAAATAATATTAGTTTTTGGCTATGATATTCATGGCTCAATGATAACTGATTGAGGTCAGGTCTAATTTAATCTAAGCATATTCTGATTTGCATTTGGGACTATATTTAGAGCAAGTAAAGTTGGGTTGATGTTTTGGATAGAAAAGGTAAGATGCCCTTTCAGTTGCATTTCATCATTAATGTGTATTGCATTTACATATGAATGTGGTAGCATATTGATGTTAATTTCCCCATGTAGGAAGATAGATGTCATTGGATCTAGGTCATTGTTTTAAATTTCAAGTCCTAGGTCATCTTTAGGATAGTAGGAAGTTGTAGTGAGGTTATACATATTTTGAAATTTAGCATTAAAATCTTTTATGGGCTTTCTCAGGTCTTGTTTAAGGATATTAAACTATTGGTAAATGATCCCAAAACTAATGACCCTTCAAAATTATGGAATGAAGGTATCATTGAATTGGTTTCATCCAATGATGGAATCCTATGGTAAATTAAGGAACCAATCATTGGATATTTCCTTGAAGGTAAATGGGAAGAGTTTGTAGGCTAAATCTTCATGAATGACATTTAGAAACCTAAGGGATACCTTGATATACTTGATATGCTCTTTTCTAGTTATATCCCTAGATGGATTGAAGATAGGGGGTATTTTTTAGGGTTCTTGGGAAAATCATGCACAGGGCTAGGTATATTTATATAATATCATGCTAAGCATGTCATGGTTATGTAGATGTAAAATATAGGATGTGGATGTTGGCTTATTATAGAGGTAGCTTGGGATTTATATCTCTTACGTATCCCTTTATCAAATTTAGCCTTATGATGGGTTTATAAATATCCAAGGGGAAATCTAATCTCAAAATGAGATCTAGTCTATGTATACACATAATATTTTCAACTTTTATCAAATACATTTTCTTTCTATCTTGTAGGAGTTTATCAAGTCTGAGTCTCTCTAAGTTCACACCCTAAGGGTGCACTAAGAAAGGGGTGGGTAGAACATTGGTGCTTCACATGATTATTATCCCTTATTTCCACTTATCATGAATTCAACCAGCTCCTAAAACATTCCCCTAAGCTATTGTTCCTATTTTTCACACTCCTCTAGTATTTTACCACCTTCTATACCCTTTTTCCTAACTTGACACCCCTTTTTAAAATTTAAAATACTAGGTTGACTAGGTTGACTTATACTCTTATTGGTGGAACTCATTTAGGGTCTAGGTCATCTCTTGGCTGACCTAACCCATGAACTATTGAGTTTTTGTCAATAATGATACTAGGTCAATTAGGTTAAAACTATCAGCTAAAATGTTTTAAAGTGTTTAGGGTTAAATATTCCTATATATACAAGATCATTTCACCATTATTAGAGAGGAATCAAGATTTATTATTCATTTGTGCTTATTTATAATCTGTTCTTCCATCATTCTACTTGAGGAGTCATAGCTCAGGGTTTCTACTTGAAGAATATAGTCTTGTGGAGAAGTCTTGGATGATTTGTACTTTCTTAGTGATACTTACAAACAAAAAAAACCTCTTAAGAAGCCCCTTTGGCCAAGGGAGAGAGTGAGTCTTGATGTGTTCATATTTTAGGTAATTATTTTCTAACTTTACTCTTCCCTTTAGTAGATAGAAGTATCATAAGTAATGGATTTTGAATAATATTAATCTTCTTCTCCATGAATTAAATGTCTTACCCATACATAGATTAATTGAGCTTATCTTATGCATGTTTATTTTCATTTTTTTACTAACTCTCATATTGTGCCACAAGCATTGGTGATCACTAGATCAGATTTCTTTGCGTTACTTGTTATTAGTATAGTGAATATAAAAACATAAGAAATAGTTAGGGTTATTATGTTATTTTTATTGATTGGAGGATTTTAAACCCTCCATATTATTATTATTGTGTTAATATATCCCCTAATTAGGTCTAGTAGATCCCCATATTGGTCATGTTCCTGATTATCTAATGTATCCCCAACTAGAAGTGTATGTATGATCTATCTTCTCTGAGCTAGGATTGATATATAGATCTTATGCATTTATAATTGCATACATTCTAATTAACCCGACATGAATCCTACCCTTGCATGTTTTATTTCATGCTTTTCATTTTCTATCATTTTATTTATTATTTTCCTATATTTTTTATACTAGGTAGACATAAATAGTATAATTTATAACTTTTGTGTGTAGGTTTAACATATAGTGTATCAAAACAACTCTATTATTTATATTTAGGTATTAATTAGATACAAGTTACTAGTTTGAATAAGTCAACATAGTACTCTTATTCATCTTTGAAAAACATACTAGGTTGACCAGACTAGTATAGTATTCTAGATAGCTTCTAGAAAACATACTAGGTTAACTAGGCCAATATAGTCATCTTAATATGTTTCAGGAAATATGGAATTATAGAACTAGTTCAACATAGATTGAAAATTTTACAAGTAGCATTCAAGGCAATCTAATATAAATTTCACATTCCTTATCATCTTCCAACTCACCAAGGTTCCTTTCTTTCTCTCTCTTTCATTTAAATTCTTCCTTATAGTTCTATTTTCTATAGTTTTTAGTCTTTAAAACTGCCATCATATAAAAAATTAAGTCGACCTAGTCGACCTAGTTCTATATTCTATCTTCTATCTAAAAGACTAGGTTGACCATGTAAACATAGTTCTTAAATACTCTTTCTTCAACAATATAGTAGCAACATTTTCAACTCTATTCTATAATTTCCACATACACTATCATCTGAACTGATTCTATATTGTGTTTCAAATTGACAATTAACAACTATATGATAGTAATTACTTCGCACTTTCATTTTTAGTTTTTTTAATACTTAGAGTAGATCACATAGTATAATTAGGTGGTTTTTCAATATATCATTTAGTTATACTATTTTTATCTTTGTTGCACACACTACAAAATCCTACAATTTCAAAATGTATTTAAAAATTTGCCTACCCAAGGCCTACCTAATTAGATTTCATCACCAAGGGGGAATCCAACTTGGTTATCTAGATAAGTATAAACATGTGATTAATGGTATATATTGGCAAAGAACTCGATAACCCTATCACTATGGGATTGTGAAGTGAGGGGGTATGCCCCTATACCAAGCTATTACCATTTCTAACACAGATCCCTTTTAGCCTAGAAGTCTTGAAACCATCCATAGATTGTTTTCTAATTACCTAATTTTATTTAGTTTCCATATCACACTTAAATTAATACTTTATAATAATCTAAAAACATTCAAGATAACCAGTTATTTATCATTTACTTTTCAAGTTGACTGCTTGATCTTTGCTCATTATATGTTGTATTGTAAAAAATTACATTGGCCAAAATTGGTCTACAATTTTATGTTGTGTGCCCCAGTTGGATCATTCTCATTGACCCAATTGATTATGTTTTTCCTTCCATTTCTTGCTTTCAAGTACATTACAATATATTTCCCTTTTTTAGTACACTATAATTTTGTTCAACATAGTCTCTTACAAAGTATTTTTCTCCCTCCCTGTAGTATTAGGTCAACCCAGTCGACTCTGTATCTCTTTTTACCAGTCATTTAAAAGTAATAGGTTGACCTATTTGACTCCATAATCTTATTAGGATTTATTTTCCCTATTTTTTAATACTAGGTCAACCTAGTCAGCTCTATACTCTTACTTTCTATCCTATTTATCTAACTCATTTTTCTATTTTTCTTCCTTAGTATTTTGTTCATTTTTATCAAGTCATCATGAAGTCCCATATCATAATATTTTTGGACAAACTAGATCCATTTAGATACTATATGGGATGTTCATTTATCCCTCTCTTTTCCTCCCAAAATAACCCTCTCTCTTGGAACACTTCTTCCCCTCCTTCATGTGTGGATTGTAACATGGTTCAAATTGAACCTCAAGATGAAGCAGGTGGATTTGATCCTTTTTATACCTATCAAGACAATTTTCATCTTCAAATCCTTCAACATAATGTGGGATTAAGTGTCACAAGTCTATCCAATAATCCCACTAATAACCTATCTTATAATAACCCTCCCCCTTATAATAATTTAGGGAGTTTTCCTACAAACACCAACCCACCAATTGATATGACTCAACTTCTTGCACAATTTATAAAACAAATGAACATAATGAATACTTCTAACACCTCTCAAATGATGCATCTACAATGTCATTTTGTCAATATGGCTAATCAAACTCTAGCTATCAATCCTCAATCCAATCCGAATTTTATTCCTCCACCTTTTAGATATGCCTCAAGAAATGTTATTCCTCAATCTATTATGAATAAAAAAATGCTTTAAACTATCCAAAATGATCCTTTAACTCCCTTCAATGTGTCTATTGATATTGGTAACATATCCAAAACTATCAAATATGGCGGGACTAAATACCCTACCTTCTTCAAATCCTTTGGAAATATTTACAGAGAGTGGATCCAAACTAATACTTTCACCATAACTAAAATATTAGTTAAAACCTTAATTTGAAATGTATTATAATGATACAACCAACTTACCTGACATTACATTTGGAAACTTGAGTATTTAGTCAATCTTTTATTCAAATATTTTCAACATAATGATTTCCCCAAAATTTTCCTTAGCCATTTTATCAATGTTAAGCAATATCCCACCGAATCAGGTCATGATTTGATCAAAATATAGAAATATATAGCCCATAAAGTTAAACATAACTTGATTGATGATAGTTTATTTAAACTCTTTATAACTTATTTAACTCCTCTTCAATATAAAGTTTAAACTTTTGCTCCCCAAACACTTAATGAAGATCTTGACCAAGCTAAACATCAAGACTTTATCATAAAGTAATTTGAACCTGATCCTAAATTCCTTAAAGGATATTTTCAAACATCTAATAATGTTATCACTCTTAATACTCCCTAAACCAATCTATAAGTTTCCCAAGCTAATAATCCCTCATCTACTCACATACCACTCATCATGAATTAAATGAAACCTTTCTTACTACCTTATAAACCCTTTACTTATCCTATTAATCCTCCTAAGTGTTATGACCCCAATCAATTTTATTGGTTCCATGTCGATATTGGTCATTCCCATGAATCTTGTAGAAGGAATAATGATTTTTTTATCTCCTACATATTTTATGATTCTTTGAATCATAAATCCATGATTAACTTTCATCATCTAGAGTAGAATACTACTTCTCAAAAATGCCAAGCTTCCAAAGATTTTTCTTTCTATACCAATTTTTTTTTCCATGGCTAATAAAAAAATACCATGGATATTTATGTTATTGATGGTGATTATGACCAATATTACAACAATTTTCAATATTTTAATGTATCTAGGGTCAATTATCATCATAAGTTAGCTCATAAAAATCCTTTCACAAAACATAAGAAACCATCTTTTGAGGAGCAACTTTTCAAATATACTACAACCACTAATCTAGATATGGAAGTCCATGATGAACCACCTCCTCCTTATGAACCCCCAATAACCTCCATTCCTTCAAAATATACCTTACCTTATAAACCTCATGCTGGTTCTTCTAAATCTAATTGGAAATTTCTTGAAGAACTTAACTCCATGCCTTGTAAGATTCCACTTATGGAGTTAGTTCATACTTTACCTTATCATCTTAATATCCTTATTCAAAAATTATAATAAATTAAAGATCCATCTTCTATATATGAAGAACCACCCTCTATGGAACCTCAAGCTACCAATGTACATACGATTGAAACTATTTGTCCTTCTTTCGAGCCTTCTATTGAATTCTTGAAGAGGACATGATTAATGATTAAATCCTTTTTCATGTTGATGATCTACCACTATTCATTAAAATATCCATCAATACTACCCTTATCCATTATTTTTTAGTTGATTAAGGTTCTGGTTTTAATTTGACATCTTTGTGGCTTATCCAACAACTTGGCTATAACAAGGATCACCTTAAGCAAACCTACCTTAACTTTCATAGATTTGATAAAACTAATCAAAATCCACTTGGTTGTATTTAGCTTCCCCTAATAATTAGACCTAAGATCCTATGAAATAATCTTATGGTCTTTGATTTTCCCCTATCTTGTAACATACTTATTGGTCACCCTTGGACTTATAGGATGAGGGCCATCTCTTCTTCTAGTAGCCAATCCATCATATTATTACATAATGGAAAATGGTATAAACATGAAGCTGATCCTAACCCTTGGAGTATTCAAATTCCTAATATAAAATCTCAATATCACATTCCTACCATTAATAGTGCTCGCTTAACTAAGTTCATTAACATCAATCTTGACTTAGAAGTCACTCTTGCTGATTTGGATAATGATAAACCTAATGACTTACAAAAGTACTAAGCTATCTCATTATATTTTAGAGTGGCTTCCTCCTTATTTATTACCTCATGATTTTACTATTCCTCTCATTAATGAGATCACTAATTTTACCCCTCAATGTAATGCTCAAGAGCCTTCTTTACTAGAAGATACCTTTACTTATAATTATTATGGAGTGGCCACATTATTCAAAGATCCTCTCATCATGTCTCCATGAAAATTTAATAACATTGGGATTTTACCTTCTCAAACTCCCTTGAAACTCAATCATGTAACATTTATCTAACCTATAATGATAACTACATAATGGCCCAAGCTCAATATTGATACTTGGATGTTCAACATTATCATAAAACCTTAGCTCAAATACATGATTTCAACTGAGATGTTCATACTATTTCCATGGATTATAAATTATATCTTGAATTTTATGTGCCTCCTACTAATTCTCCACTTCTTGATACTCATGTAGTAGAACAAATTATACCTTTTAAATCTCTAAAATTTTCAACATCTTCTCTACCACCTATAGATCTCATCATTATATTTGATCCTTCCCCCATCAAATAAACTATAAACACACCAATTCCATATGATCTGTATACTTCTACTCCAAATATTAAATTATATGCCAAGGCCATTGATGTCCATCAAATATATTCTAATTATGATCACCATGGTAATCAAATTTTAGATCTTGAAGTAAATGTTGAGTATTATATTCCTCTTATCACTTTGTCTAGAGATGAATTTAGTCTTGAAATACTTCATGATTGAGAACCTCAACCTCCTTGATAACATCACACACTTGGGAATTTCAAAACCAAAGCCCCTTGTTTCAAAAAATTCATTTCTATCATCTATCCCAAAGCTAATCCCAATTATTTTCTACCTAATGTGCCATACCACTTATAAGATGAAAACGTTATGCTTATCAAAGACACTAATCACATTGAATATGGTACTCCACCATTCCCTAGACCAATCACAGTTTCTCATGAACTCTCACTTACTGAACATGATATCTTTATGTTATTTTTTGATAAATATCATGATATATTAGCTTGGTCCTATGAAGACATGATTGGTATTGACCCTAGAATTATGGTGCATAACATCATCACTTATCCTGATGCCAAAACTATGCATCAAAAACAATGAAAATTTCCACCCAAATTTTCCACCTTATGTCATAAATAAATTATCAAACTTCTTGATGACACATTTATCAAACTAGTGGATTATTTTTAATGGGTTTCTAACATAGTTATCATTCATAAAAAGGTCACTATGGTCATTCAAATCTGCATTGATTTACATAATATTAATCTCTCTTATCCTAAGGATAATTTCCCTTTACCTTCAATAGATGCCATTTTTGATTCCACATATGGATATGAGATGTTATCTCTTATAAATGGCTTCTTGGGATATAATCAAATTCACATTTATCCCAAGGATCAACATAATACAACTTTCACATAGAATGGTGCACCTATTTCTATGTTAAAATTCCCTTCAGCCTGAAAAATGCTAGAGCCACTTATCAACAAGTAATGAATCATATATTTCATTATCTTATCCAAAAAATTGTAGAAATATATGTGGATGATCTCATTTCTAAGTCTAAAAGTTGAAAGACTCATATTTCTAATCTTTCCATCATCTTAGACCATCTTCTTAAATACAAAGTTAGACTAAATCCTTATAAATGTGTCTTCAGTGTCATATCTAGAAAAAATTTAGGATTCTTAGTCTCTCTCTATGGCATCAATTTTGACCTTGTTAAGATTAACACTATCATTGGCATTCCCATTCCTCATTCAATTTCAAACATTCACACTTATCTTGAAAAACATGGGGAAATTAGATGATTCATCCTTAAAATGGCTTATCATATCCACTCTACTAATTCTCTTCTTAAGAAAGGTAATGCTTTAAAATGAATGGAACCTTGTCAAAAAGCCTTTGATAACATGAAGGAATTATTTCTTTACCCATCAATGCTTTATCCTCCTTCAAATGATCAACCTTTGATCCTATATACTTATCCAACATACATATCAATGGGGTCAATGCTTATTCAATAAGATGATATGAGAAGAGAGTATGCCATCTACTATATCAGCTGAGGCCTAATAAATTATGAGAAATGCTATACAAAAGTCAAACATGATTTCCTTACCATATATTTTGTAGCTAAAAAACTTTGACATTACATGCTACACCAGACCACTTATGTCATCATTCATTCTGACACCCCCTTCATCACATCTTCTCCAAATCATTTCTTCTTAGAGATAAAATTGGAAAATGGATGGTTCTTCTCATGAAATTTGATCTCTGAATTATCACTCAAAAAGTTGTCAAATGAAAAATCATTGTTGATCAAATTATCATAGCTCATGTACCCATTATCAACCACCTTCTATATAGTCTTTCTAATGACAATATTCTCTATATTGAAGGTCTCAATAAATCCATCTATATTCAAGATTACTTCCATAACTTCACCACTGATCTAGAATCAATTAATCTTGATGAATCCAATATCCTCCCTAATACTACTAAACCAAAAATAATTATCGAAGAACTTCCTAAAATTAATGTTGACTTACATGATATACTTGGTCCCTTTACTTTAGTGATACTAAATTATTTCAAGGAGTTGGGTTAGGTTGCATTCTTACAAGTCCTCTTAGAAAAATCATCCCTTTAGCTTTTCACTTAACATTTGATGTCATTAAAAATATGGTAGAGTACAAAGCTCTAATCTTAGGCATGACAGTTGCTCTTGATTTAGATATCCAATACTTGCTAGGTGATTCTTAGCTCATTTTCCACAAATTTAATGGTGATTACCAATGCAAAAGTGAGAATCTCATTACTTATCATCAACTTTCCACTACTCTCACCAAATATTTCATCTCTTTCACAAATAGCCTATCCCTTAAGATCAAAATTCTATTATTAATTCCCTTGCTTCTTTTGCATCTCTTTTTTATTAGCATCGAGTTATTTGTGATCCATACATAGGCATTTGTGGGCTATAGCATGTTTGCTATAGTGGTCACCATAAATTTCCCCATGTACTTATTCAAGGAGAAGTTGAAACTTACATTACATAACACAATGGAGAAAAGTACCTTTAGTGTTATGATAATAAATTATTTTATATCAAATTACATAATTAAAAGTTTGTTTATGAATATGAGTCTTTTTAGGAGAGTTTAAGTTGAGTGGATAGGTTTGATGTTCTAGAAAATGAATGATGTCTTGATATCATGTGTTATGTGGAATGGTGACAATCTTGATGTGGTACATAAGGGAATATTATCGTTGAATAAAAAATGGATATTTTATTATTTGGATAATAAAATATGGAATACTTTTGGCCTACTCTTGAAAATGATGCCATCAAATTTTCTAAAACATGGAATCCTTGCCATGATCATGATAATTTAATTCATTCACCTTCATCTGAGTTTAAAACCATAGAATATCCTTGACCATTCTATATGTGGGGATTAGATCTCATCAACAAATTACCTTTCTCTCAAGATGGGCATGTCTTTATAATCACAACCATAGAATAGTTAACCAAATGGGTCAAATCTATTCCCCTTGTTAATGTCACTAGTACCACCATTTCCAAATTCATCCTTAACCAAATCATTTTCCACTTTGGTGTCACTCATATTATCATTTTAGACAATGGTGGTATTTTCAAAAATAAAGATGTCAAATAGCTCTATGTTAAATTTAAAAACAATCACGAATTTTCCACACCATATCATCCATAACTTAATGGCCAATCTAAGGCCACCAATAAATTTTTTAATAAAATTATCCAAAATATATTCATGAAACCTACATATATTGGCACCTTCATGTCTGTCCTTCCCTTTGGGTCTATGAGACTAGAATATGTACTACCATTGGGGAAATACCATTCTCTCTAGTCTATGGTTATGAGTTAGTTCTTCCATTAGAAGTTGAGCTTCCCTCTTTCTATATCTCTCTTCATAGCATCATACCAAATGAATAATTACATGAATCTTTCCTTCATGCCCTTGATCTCCTTGATGAACACCATATTTTTTATTTGTAACACAATCACCAATACAAGCCTCGTATTGACAAATAACGTAACAAACATGTTAAAATTTACATGTTTAATATTGGTTATCTTGTCCTTAAATTAGATTATTCTCATGATAAATAAGGTAAATATGCCCAAAAATGATGGGGTCCCTATTTAGTCAAAGATATTCTTGGTCCAAGTACCTATCACCTTCAAACCAATGAAGGTCATATTTTCAAAGAGCCCACTAATGCACATATTACTCAAGAAGTATTTTGCCAAAATCCTTCCCTTATTTACATACTTTATCTATATTCTATCTATATAACACTTTTTGAAAGTTACTTACATGGGTCTCACCCTTTGCAACCATTCTCCACTTTCACAAACCTTAATCCTTCTTTTTGGTCTTTTGGTTTCCCTTTTTTATCATGAGTTTCATTGTAAAACTATGGATATGACCCAATATTCCTCATGATATACTTTTATCCTCTTTGTTTTCATACTTGTTACACACTTTTTGGTCCCATTTGGTTTCTATTTTATGAGTTTTAGTGTAAGACCATGGATAGTGATAAGGTTAATCAAATTATATGCAAGATTAAGCAAATAACATATTGGAATAACAGAGCCATTACAGGTCCATTTAAAACCTATTTTGGCTACTTCTTAGTAGTGTTTTTTAGGCGATGCCTGTGGGCTTAGACATTCTTTATTTTGCTTTCTGTTACAGGGTTTCAGGGCCCCTTCAAAACCTATTTTTACCTCAATCTAAAACATATTGGAATAATAGAGCCAATACACATACAACAAAAATAATATTTTTAACACACTAAAATATATTTTTTAAACTTTGATTCATAATATGGGAGTTACATATTTATAAGAATATGATTCCTATAATATCTCCATCATTTTCTCATCCCAAAATCTCTCAAATTATACAAACACTAAACACAATATATTGTTGTAAATAATAATAATATATCTCAATATATATATATATATATATATATATTCCTATCTATTATCATAATATTATTATATAATAATATTATGATAACCAAAAAACTAATTACTATTTATATCTCTATAAATACCCAGTCTTACATAATATAAAAGTTAATTCCTAACATTCACCCCCTTAGTTTTTACATGGTGAAAAAACATTCACACTCTCACCTATAATATGCTCACCCATTATAGTATGCCCTATTTGGCTCATGACCTTGATAAAAATCAAGGATAAATCCTCCCATGTTTACAAGTTTACCATAAACCTTGACATGAATAGAATGAAAAAAATTATGTGTCACCACATACTCTTAGGTCCGCATACTACTAACACAATCTTGTTGCAAATAACCACTAATATGTCAAGGAATGCATCCCATATTTAATTTTCATGACCATAATGGATGTATTAATGAGGGCCAAATCTATAAATATGTAAGGTATTCATCAGATATCTATAGTAGTTACTTTTCTAACTGTTTAGAAAACACTATTCACCTCTTGTGGTTTTTGAGATCTCTACCATAAACCCTTTCAAGATCCATGAATTGATTTACATTGGTGATTTTATCCTTTCACAATGTTTTCACATTAGGGAATCATGTTTTCAATTTTCACACAAATTACATATTTTGAAGAGGCATATTATTATATTCTTATTTTTAAAATACATAATAGAAACTATAAACACACACCACACAAAATGCCATCAAATCATTGGTGGGGTGCCATCGTTGGTGACTAAAAAGAGGTCAATGAAATATCTCCAACCTCTTTTTACTCTACCCTCTAATTTATTAAGTTAATTCACTCAGCCAATGAAATATAATTGAAGCTTAGGTGCATGTTTTTTTTAGGAGAAACACCCCATAATTTGGACATTGTGTAAAGTTAAAATATGTCTATGAAATAATTTTTTTAATTTTTACAATTTTTGACAATGACTAAATTTTTATGAATTAAAATATTTTTGACAATAATTAATTTTATTAACATTTTTATGGACATTGAAAAAATGTTGATAAAGACATTAAATCTATTTGACCATATCATTTATGACATACAAATTTTATTTGAAATGGATCAAATAATGACTCTACTATAATAGACCTGATTAATGACTCAAAAATATTTTATCATTTTAGTTGAATACAAAATGACTATAATCAAGACTCATAAAACAATAACGAAAATTTTAACAAATACTAAAATGACTTCTACATAATATTATAATGACACTTCATAACCCTTGACTCTTTCACATTTTTGAATTTGTAACATCTTATGACTAAGATTATGAAAGTATTCACTAATATCAAATAATATTATCTATGACTATATAAATATGAATTTAAATAAAATGAACTGACAATATGATATAAATTTTAGATGAAAAAAACTCTTGGATTTTGGTGTCTCCATAATGTAACTACACAAAACTGTATGTGAAACTTTACATGAGTAAGGATGGTGTATGGTTTGAATATGGTGAAGAATTAAATATGACTCATGACTCAATAAATAGTAGGTGTTGATGGAATGTAGGTGTACTCAATACTATAGTAGACATAAGTACACACTAAAAGACTATTCTAGATCTTAGAATTAATAGCAAAAAGATATGATATGATAGGTAGCATTCATAACAGGTTGTTAAAATAATGATGCATGATGTTGAGGATGTAAAAAAAAAATAGTAGATCAAAGACACCAACATGCATATTGATGATATAGATCTAAAAGATAGTGAAACTTATACTTCCTCTTGGATCGATTGTATTTTTTAGTGTTGATATTTATATTACGTAGGTATCTGTCATATGGCATGAAATAGTAATCTGATCTTCTTCAATTCTATAGATGGATGCAAAAATTAGGTATTGTTTTTTACAATCAGAATTTGGAAAATTGATTCTAATCCTTGTATTAAATAGACAATAAATATAATTCCTATTACAAGTAAATCTAGGAAGATGGATTAATTGATAGACAAAAAGAGTAGAACTCTACTCACACTTATTTATCTTATAGCTACAAGGATTATCTCTTATATGAATTCATGACTCAGGGTAAGAAATGTATGCAAAAATTCCCCTTCATATATTTAATATAACATTGACCTACTCTGACATTAGATGATAGGGTTAATCAAATTCTATGCAAGATTAAGAAAATAACATATTAAAATAATAGAGCCAATACATAGAAAATTAAAATAATATTTTTAACACACTAAAATATATTTTTTACACTCTAATTCATAATGTGGGAGTTACATATTTATAAAAATATTATTCTTATAATATCTCCATCACTTTTTCATCTCGAAATCTCTTAGATTATGCGAACACTAAATATGATATATTGTTACAAAGCATAATAATATATCTCAACAAATATATATTCCTATATATTATTGTAATATTATTATATTATTCTAATAACTAACAAACTAATTACAATTTGCCTTTTGGTAAATACCTAAATGTACACAATGTAAAAGCTAATTCCTAATAGATAGGACCTGGCCTTCCTCATAAATACCATCTTTTTCTTATCTCATTTATTTTTCCATGATTTTTGGCACCCTCATGGGTTTCTCTTTTATGTGTTTTAGTGTAAGACCATGGATAAGACCTATCCCTCCTCATAAAATCACCATCTTTTCACTTTTTATCTATAATGTGTTTTGGAAAGGTTACAAGTTCTTGATCTTTGTTATTAGCTTTAACTTTTGCTTCTTTTTATAGATAGAATTTACAAAAACAATCTATGTTAGCATTTTATCCTCCATTTACCTCATGCTTATGATAAGTAATTACATTTTTCTATCATTGTATCCCTTTTATACCCTTTGTTACATTTTTTGTAATTTAAATTAATTTAAATTACTTCATGTTTCATTCCTCTTGATTTCATTTCTTTTCACTTGACATTGGATAAAACAAGGTTGAAGTAAAGATGACACTCTTATTTCACCTAGATTTATGAGACTCCTAGAGTCCATGCTCTCTGAGTTTTTCTCTATTAGAAACCAAGTCCCAAGTATTCAAATGAAAGTCATCTTTAGCACCCATGTTTGGTTTTCTAAATCCATATGGAGGAATAAAAAAATACATAAAAAAAAGTTAAACCCCAAATCATTTGAAATACAAGGCAATGATATATAAAAGGTAACATACAAATATCAAAAATCAATATCACATCAAGACATGATTACCAGCACATCTCCTATATCTAATCAAAACACAAACTCCACAATTAGCCTCACAATATAGCCAAGGTCCATTGGAGTGTGTTAGGCTAGTATATTGGAATAGAAGAATTCAATAAACTCTATGGTTCTACCTACTTTCTCATACAAGTATCTAATCTTTGTAGTAGATTAATGACTCTATAAGGGGTCTTAAAGAATGGGGAACATGTTGTGAGAAGGTAGGTTCATTATAATTTTCATGCATATATCCTTCATGGGATGATATACACACTAAATTTATTGACCTAAGACTTGTTTAGCTAAGAGAAGTTCTTTAGAGTCCTTATCATTAAAAGTCATCTTGTTTTGACAAACCTAATTTGAGTGTCTTGACTTTGATAGAGAGTTCCTCTACCTTTGTTTTTATTTCATTCTCCCCTTCACCCATTTAATTTCCCCCCTTGATAGGAAAATTATGATTTTAAATCTATTTTCCCTCTTCTATACTTCTTCTTCACATCTTAAAAAATGCTATCAAAACTTTGTTTCAGTTTTATCTATCACTAGACAAAAACAATATTCTCAAGTAACTAGTATTACTTTCTTTGCACCATGGCTCTACATTTCTAGGCATAATTTGATTTATTTTACCATTTGTCATTATTTTGCTACCCTTTTTGTGAAAACCTATATCTATTTCTAATTTCATGTACTTTTTCCATTGTTGAGTGAGGTTGGCTTGCTATTTCTCAATCATCAATGTTGTTTTCCCTTTTATGCACCTTTTTCAATTGATGATTAAGGATTGTTACTTCTCACTCATAAATGTTACTTTACCATTTTTTTCCTATCTTTATTTAAGTATGGATTATTAATAAGTTTACATTGATGTTTGATTACCATCTTTTTTGACATGTATTCTTTGTTTGATTTGGTGAGTTTTCCTTTCTTACTTAAGGTTTACTTGTTTAAGTTTTTAGGTCTTTACTAGCCTTGGCTTTTTAGTTACCTAATTTACTCTAAATTTTGACTTGGTCATTTGGTCTAACATAGCACTTATAATGCAATATTTCCAAATTTTGAGTATGTCTCATTCACATAGCACCAATTATCTTGGCTTTCCTACATTTATTTGTTATTAATCTTTAGTTTTGTATTCTTAGGTTTATTGAAAGTAGTATTTTCACCCTCCACAATCAAAAATACAAACATAACAGACAATCATCTATCAATAAAGGTAAGTTAAGGTATGTATACATTTAATTTTTAGTTATTTCCCTTTCCATTATTTACTTTCAATTATTTTTACTTTAAAATACTATAACATTTTTTAGCCTTAGCATTGTGTGGTACTATGTTCTTTCTCAAAGAAGCATCCCCTATTACACCTGAGTGACACATGATGAGATTTGAGTGGGGATTATGTATAAACATAATATTTTCAAATTTTACTAAATATTGATGCTTTATATCTTACTAATACCCATCGAGTCTCAATATCTTTGAGTGCATTCCCTAAGAGGTGAACCAAGAAAGGCGTGGGTAGACCATTGGTACTTTGTAGGATTTTTGTCCCTTATTGCCACTTATTACCAATCCAACCAAATTTTAAATCATTCATCTAAGCTATTACTCCTATTATACACACTCCTCCAATATTTTACCACCTTCTATACCCCTTTTTCTAACCTAACACCCCTTTTGATAGTTTACAGTACTAAGTTGACCTTATACTCTTATCGGTACAACTCATTTAGGTTATAGGTTGACTCTTGACTAACTTAGCCCATGACCTAGTGAGTTTTTTTCAATAATGATACTAGGTCAATTGGGTTGACCCTATCAACAAAAAATTTCAAAAGGTTTTAGGGTTAAATCCACCTATAAATACAAGATCATTTTACCATTCTTAAATAGACATCAAGAGTTATTATTCATTTGAACTTTATTACAATATGTTCCTCTACCATTACACTTGAGGAGTCTAAGCTTAGGGTTTCTACTTAGAGAATCTAGTCTTATGGATAAGTCTTGGGTGTTTTGGCATTTCTTAGTTATCCTTACAAACCAAAACAACCTCTTACAAAACCCTTTTGTCAAATAGAGATATTGAGTCTTGATGGGTTCATCTTTTAGGTAAGTATTCTCTAACTTTGATCCTCTCTTTAGTAGATAGAAGAAGCATAAGTAATGGATTTTGGATAATATTATTCTTCTCCATGTATTAAGGGTCTTACTAATACATATCTTAATTGATATTATCTTATACATGTTTATCTTCATTTTTTTACTAACCCTCATATTGTGTCACAAGATTTGGTGATCACTAGATTAAATTTATTTGCTTTACTTGTTATTAGTATAGTGAATATGAAAACATAGGACTTAGTTGGGGTTATTGTATGATTTTAATTGATTGGAGGATTTATAACCCTTATTAATATTATTATGGTAAGAGATCACTTAATTAGGTCTAGTATATCCCCATATTGGTCATGTTCTTGATTATCTAATGTATCCCCAACCAGAAATCTAAATATGATCTATCTTTTTTGAGCTAGGATTGATTTATAGATGTGATGCATTTTTGATTGCATACATTCTAGTTCCTAGGAAATTCTAGGATGTTAAGCAAAGGATATATTTCATAAATCCACAATGCTACAAAGGTTCATCAAATGTTACAAAATAGGGTGAATATCACCCAAATTAACATAAAACAACCCCACATGAAGTTCCACAATTAAACAAAGTGGTCTTATTTTACATTTTCTAATCTAAATCCTTTAAAATTTTAAAACTTTCACAAACTTTGTTAGATACTTGGTTTAACCTACAAATATTAATGTTAGACAAGATATTTCAAGTAACCTTTAGTATATTAAGCTTATCAACGTGTCTTAGAGTGAAATTTTAGAAATAATAGCTTAATACTATGTAGACATACTCAATTTAGATCTGTAAAGCATTAACTCAGTGATATTTCACAAAATAATCTACTTAGACATTGATATTTATGATCATTTATCACATACCAAAGTTATTAGTTTAAGTCATGCATAACCTTGCAAATACAGACTAAATAAAGCCTGATCTACTCAAAGAATTCAATGACATGCCTATATTTAACTTCTTTAGAAGAAATTTAAATAGATCAGAGGGGAAATGCTAGAATATCTTCAAACTTGAGCTAACATTTAAATGATATTTTGGAATAAACACTTTTCATATGGATCTTTCAATGGTTTAAAAGATCTTACAAAAGATGAAAATAAATTGCATTGTTTATCCTAATATCTATGTATTTATAGAAATTATGCGATATTTCAAATGCAATATAATATAGTTTCTTTTCAAAACAAACAAAGGGTGGCCCTCCTTGTAATTAAAAATTCTTCTCATACTGATGTATATCTATGCCAAGGATATAATGCAAATAACAAAACAATATTTCTCAATTTGTAGTGTAAGTACTAGAAGACCTTAGGACTTGATTCATTTTTAATGGAATGATTATGTATACACCACCTTTAGCTTGTAAATAGACCTCATTTTAGGAACAACAGGAACTCATTAGTGACATAATCTATCTAAAATTTCTTTGGATTTGGTATTATGTAGAACTGCCTTTATACTTTACCAACTTATGACCAAAATTTAAATAACTAGTGGATATTTAAAATGAGAATTAATCTAAAGTGATTCAAGTTTTTAAAAATGTTCAAAAAAATGTAGGGTAAAGCAAAAAATAAAGTTTTATTTGAAACAACAAATATTAATAGATATCCTTTAGTTCCTTCTCATAATGGTGAAAATAAAACTAACACCTATGAGATTATAGTAATAGACTAAAAGTATCATAAATGCAGTGGGGTTTATAGGGTAAATATATTGTGTATATCTATAAAGTATGCTTTAAAATGGTTACTTACAATAAATTACTTTCAACACATTCATTTTTAGATTAGAAGTAAACACAACATACATAGACAAACTTTGTTATCATAGAAAAAAATAAAAACTAGCAAGATGCATTAGAAACACTATTGTTAGATTTAACCATTGAAAGAAATGAAATCATGTGTTATTAGCAAATCTTTGAGAAATAAGAACATATAAAAATAATTAGAAAATTAATTAAATTATAGGAATTATTATTTATCTTTGCATTAATCTCACAAAATTATGTTCCAAATTACAATAAAGGGGGAGGGCCCCTATATATAGGCCATAAAATGCCTAATATAGTTACAAGAGAACTATATATATGACACCTATTAGTGGACAAGGTCCCTAATGTCCTAAAACTAGAGAAAATTACCTATTAAAATAGGGTAATATTTTATAATTAATTTTAAAGTAATTAGGACGTGATTATCATCAATAAAAATCCCAACATATGGCTATCTCATTCTTGAGTGTTGGGTTAAGATCCTTCTAGTATGGTCGACGATGAAGTTCCTAATGTAGAAGAAGATGGATGTGAACCCACAACAATTAAATAAGGAGAGATAGTAATATTTGAATAATAATATATATAAAGAGGGGAAAATTATGTTGTTATTAATTATACATAACAAGGCCAAATTACTACCCCCATAATATGAAACTTTCTAGTGTCCTATCAGTGGCCTTGCCAAGCTGGTCAAACTAGTGAATTTTTGGGCTAAAGAAGAAAATATTAGTAAAAAATGTCAAAATTGGGATTAAATGGTCATTAAATTATCCTAATTTACCTTTATTTATATTTAAAAATATGTTTTCTACCTAATTCCAAAGTTTCATAACAAGAAAATGTGTTTTGATGCATTTTTAAAGCCAAAAAGGGCTTATTTTGGGCTCCCATGTGTCAAAAATAACCTCCAAAGCATGGAAAAAGATTTTAATTTTTTTTTAATGTTTATTATCACGTATAATTAATTTAAATTCATTTACATAGGTGGTTGAATCTTTATTTGGCTTTAAAACACCAAATAGGCTTATTTCTTTCATTATGCAAGCAAAAGTATCGATCTGTATAGATTCCATACACCATGATCAGGGAATATGAATAAAATGTCATGTAACATATATATAAGTAATTTCAAGGTGATTTTAAGATATAAAAGCTCAAAACCATTCACATCCATGTAATTTTCAACTTTGCACAAAGTGACCTACTTACAAGTTTTTTGATGATATGGTTTGTTAGAGGAAGGTGTAGGTCTAAATTTTGGAGAAAAAAATAGAATTAGAGGTGTTACTCATGGATAATGCGGTTATTTAATTATTTTATCCATTATCATGAACCATCAATTTGAAATCAGATAAATTTATGCAGCCTTGCAACCAAAATGGCATCTAGTTTTCTTCAGTTCCTCCTCACCTCGATAGATTTTCAAAAAAAATCAAGTTGTTCTAGAATATTGAGGACTTGAGATACCACTCCATGTCTACCTTAAGATATTATTCATGATTTTTAGGGTCCAAAAAAAGTCACAAAAATATCAAGTCTAAATCTACAATTGGCATGCTTTCAAGATAAGTTGTACAATTTGAGAGAGAAAGTGGTTTTTTAAGTTTTCTTGTTTTGGTCCATGGCATCATTTTACTCCATGTTTTCATGTTTTCAAGCAGGTTTATCTAAGGAATTATAAAAATTATCCATGTTTTATCCCACCTTGGTTCTCTCTAGTGTCTTAATATGCCTATTTTACCATGGTTTAAGGACTTTTGCATATTTTAATGTTTTTTGGAGAAAGTTCTATTTCATTTTCACCCTGTAGCTTCCCTCAAATTGTCTCCAATTTTCATATGGTGTGATTATGATTGCTTCATGTTTACATATGAATCCTCAAGTTTTTATTGTCACCCTCCATCACACACCTTTCCATCTCCATATTTTTCATCCCCAACTCACTACCATAATAAGCCTTTTCCCATTGTTTTCAAGCTTCTTTGTCACCTTCCATCCATGGTTTCCATTCACCTTCATCACCACTCCTCAATTCACCTCCATTGCATCATCCATCTCATGAGAATGTTAGGAAATTTAAATGGGAATAATTAAGACCAAAATAAGTCATATAACCCAAGATAACATCATATTCATACAGGACATAATGACCTACAACCATGATAGTTGTGGATGCGTTCAAGTCCAAGCCTAAGCCAAAGAAAGAGCATGAAAACAATGAAGAAAATAAAGAATTCATGCCAATGGAATGAATTTTTTTTTAATAGACTCAAAGGGATATTTTATATCCTTAAAGATCACATATAAGGATAATCATAATATGTCTATACATATGGTCACCTCTAGCCTTGAGCCTAGAGCCCTATCTCTAAGCTTATGTAAGTGTTTAATAACACAAGGGTATCTAAAGAAGTAGCATGTTCAAGAGATTGCTTCAAGAGGATAAAGATGATATGGAATCAAATATCACGTTTTAAGGTTCTAAAACATAAATAAATAGTCATATCTCTTGGATATGACCACCTAAAACAAGTAGCTACAGCCCAAGGTTGGTCAAGAAGGAACAATGAAGAGAATGAAGTCTTTAGAGATCTTGAAACATCATATATAGGTCAAGAAGGTCACTTTTAAAAGATAAAAAGAGGTTAAAATCACCATGAGTACAATACAAAGGTTTTATGAAAATCAATGTCCCATATAGTCATGAAAAAGGGACCTTCAACAAAGTCCAACACAATCAAGACCTAATACACTCACCTACAACCTTACAAATAGGCCCATTTGCTAGAATAGTGAGGGATTTTAGAGAGCATAATGTTATATTGATATTATATAAACAATGGAATATTATTAATGAATTTTAAGGGATATCATCATCTAATAAGGGCTTAATAAAAGATTCCTAAAGCACCTATAATGCCTAAAAAGACACCTACATGCCTATAGCCATCCATAAGGTATTTTAAAGAAATAATTATTTTATAGAAATAGTCCATGACTCAAAGGGATGATTAAGGATAAATATTCATGTTATCGCATCAAGATGAATGAAAAAGTTATAAAACATGGAGGTAAATCACACAAGATATCCTAAATACTCAGTCACCTATAGCAACCAAAAACACACTTGTAGTTGCAAAGGTTTGGTCACCAATAGACCTTCAAAAGTATAAAGAGAGCATGCCTCAGTATAAGGTTTGAAATACATAATAATGTGGCATATAATGAATCAATAATAAATATAAAGGTATAAATAAGACATAAAAGTTCTTAGAGACAACCTATAGTCCTTTCACTTTAAATAAGGAGACCTACAGTAATCCAAAGAAGGGTATAATGTCGATAGGATAATTAATGCTATGGAAAATGACTTTAAATTTTGAAAACCTTAAAAGGATGATGTTATGGATATAAGGATATCATAAATAGGCAAAGGACCTTCACACTTGTTATCAAAAGCTTTCAAATTCATTCAATCCCTAGTCCATATAAGCATGACATACATAATCAAGCACCTTTAGAAGATCATGATCAAAAGAAGGGGATAGTGGCATATAAGAGGTTTTATTATTCAAAATATGTATCAAGAGAGAAAGATTTATGAGTTATCTAATAAATTTTTAAGGGATCTAAAAAATCTATTCTACAAAGACTGAGTTGTAGTTTGCACCTATATCCATACATTCTCAAATATGACAGGAGTTAGTAGGAACATTGTGGTATATAGGTCTCTCATGATGAAGAGGCATAGTAATATACACTAGTGATAAATTAAATAGATGATTTAAAATAATTTTATTACACATTTTGAAAGAGGGATATAATTAAGTATTTTTTAAAGGATTTGTACCTACAGTTGTGCTTAGGAGTGATAAGCATGTATCCATTTACAAGGTCTTTCAATGTTAGAAAGAACAAGAGCAAGAAGTGGATTATAGTGTTGTTTCATATCCAATAGATGAAGATTTTAAGGAATAAAATGATGAAAATATCATAAATAGGCAATGAAATAAATCTCAAAAGACCACCTATATAGTCAAACCCTACAGACTTGTATGAAGCATAATTGTGTAAGGGCTCAAAAGTATGGTGTGAGGGTGAATATGTCATCTTTAGCATGTGAAATTAGTATTAAAGTGTGATGAAATATTCCTTGACACCAAGAATGATGATTTTACCATTAAATACCTTATTTTCCTACAAAAATCCACTTGTAACAATAGCAAACATAGTCATGTTGAGTATTCTTTGAAGAAGATGGGGTATTAGAGGAGAGAACAAGTGAAGATTGGAAATATGATTGAAAAATTAGTATTCTATTCAAATTTATATATTATTTTTCAATCCAAATAGAATTATAAAATGTGAAATCAGCTCCAACAACATGAAAATACAGTGAAGTATGCACACAATCCATGCAAAAGGGACATTTTTGAAGAAAATTTGAATATTATAGCATCTACAGGTGGATTTTTGAATTATAATTCTGTAAAAATTGTAATAATTAGTTTAATAATAATCGATAATATTTTCAAGGCCATTAGACAAGTAAAAGTGCTTGATGTTTTGTCACAGTCATCAACACATCTATGTGAGGTCACCATTGGAGCAAGTAGCATTTTGAGGTGCCAAAGAGGTTTTTAAGATTAGGTGAGAGTTTTAAAATCATGGGATGATAATTTTAAATCATAATAATACCTTTAAATATTGTTAAAACTCCAAACTATATGCAAACCATGCTTATACCAGCGTTTTCAAGCAAACAATCATATAGGCCAAAAAGACATTTTTTATTTTTGAAGAAAGATAATAATTTTAGAGTGTTTTAATAGAATTTTAAAGACCCCATAATTATTATATAATTAATTTAGAGGTATGGTAGTCTTAATTTTCATCCTGGTGAAGAATTTCAATTTCTACAATTCTAGACATCCTTCCAAGCCACCTGTTATGATGTTGGTATCTTTCACTACGTGAGGAGTTTGGACTAGTGATATTAACATGATTTTAAGACCCATATTAAATTATAATTATTTAAAAATTTAGGTTGGTTTAGGTTATTTTATTTATGAAAAATCACTAAGAGCGTAGGCAACCCAAAATACAAGTTAAAACCTTACAGGCAATTTTCCTCCAGGTGATAACTTTACATATATTTTACATGGGAACCCAATATTTTCAAGGGTGTTTTGGGGGTGGGAAGGGGGGGGTGGTAAATTTAATACACATAAATGGAAATATTTTTTAATTTAGAGGTTTTTAATTCATGAATAATCATTTGGAAGATTTAGCTTCCAAACCCTCCCAAACCCTCAAAAAACTATTTTAAAAAAAGTTGATTTTATTGCCACCAAAACACCATGGATGAATATTAAACCTCTTAAAAATTAAAGTATACTTATATTGGATTCCATAAATTCCAATTTTATTTATGGATATATATGTATCAACATATAAATCATGGTTTTTATAGAAAAAATCATGGGAAATGAGGTACAAGGTAGTTTACATAAAACCAATTCATGGAGATGGAATCCTGAGACTTGTTATTCATCCTAAAATATTTAGTTGGTAATAAATATCCCTATAATTTCCCATAAAATCTCAATCAAAATGGCTAGCCTACATAAAAATGGAGCAAAGTGCCCTTAGTAAACCCTGTTGAATGAATGACAAGAGATTTCTCATCAAAATCACATATCTCATAATCATAAAAGTTGATTCAAGTGTAGTATAACTATTTTTTTTGTAGGTTTCATGATTTTTTTTAGGTTCCATTGATTCCAAGTGAACATATAGGCTAGTAGGCCTAATTGTCCTAATAATCCTAAATGGTCAAATAGTCAAGTTTGAATTTTGGCATTGGGATGGCTATCAAAGGAGCTTACATGGAGTTTCCATGTTGCATATCTATACTTAACATGGAGATTCATGCACATTTTCATCATTTAATGTTTCATTTCATGCAAGGAGGATCCAAGTGGAGTTAAATAACCTTGAACTTCCAATCAAAGCTTTAGTTGACTAATTAACCAACATCATGCATTTTCCTTGGTTATCATGCAAAGGACTTTCAAACTCTCTAACTCAGAATTAATATTGAGCTAACATCCAAGATATGGCATAAATTTCATGGCAAAGGGACCACCACTCCTTTTCTATGCAAAAAGGATGTTTCATGCAAAACAAAAAAATAAGGAAAATATAGTAAAGGCTTTTGTATTAATTTTAACTCAAATTGGACTTGAGTTGACATGATGTTCACCTCCCCTTCTCTTTTCTATGCCAATCTTGCCTAGTTATATGATATTTTTTTATATATGTTGGCTTTCAAAGCCATTTTTCATTATCCATCCCTCTCTTGGCATGACCATACTCTAATAAGACTAAGTTTTGTACCCTTTTTAGATGAATAAAATTATTGTTTCATATTTTATTATTATGTTATAGTGTTTTTTATGTTAGTTGATTTGCATACGTGGTATAACATTCTTCCTTATCAAGTCTTGATTCTCACCTAGTTACTAGCTTGTCATATTATGCAGGTCATGTTTAATGTTCAATATCATTTGGTTGAGTTAATAGTGGACATAATTGGATGGTTAGTGACTTGAATTAGGGTTATTCTATCATTTCCCTTAGGATTTTATCAATTGATAAAACCTCTACATGAAATACTAGTGCATATGAGTCAGTTGGAGTGGTAGTTTCAGTCTTTGCTTGTCTTATCAATGTTTTAAAAGCTCAAATAGAGTGGATAAACTAGAAATAAATGTGTATAACCAATAGTAAAGTAGGATTTCCATTTTAGTTTCCTTATTCCTCTTTTCAACCCAACAACTAGTAGTTTAATAAGCATTGTAAAATAATACATCAGAGGATCTAGCCTCAACAAAATCTAGAGGTTTGGTCTAAGTCTAGGTATCCCACACATTATATCATTCTAATGTTATTCCAAGTGTGACGGAGTTTTAGAGCCAAATATATAAAGCCTTCAAATTAGGGTGCTATCTAGGTTGATAATAGTTTTAGCATGCCCAATGGGACATGAGTTCAAATATTAGAGTACAAACTTGTAACACGTCATCTATAAAACCAATTTCTATTACTATTGTGGCCTTTATCTTAGGGTAAAAGGTACATTATTTTTCATAATTTTAATTATATTCATGATTTTCTAGGCTATAGTAGCCTATAGAGAAGAATTTCATTATTCTTCTCCCTCTCAAAATTTCTAGTATGATCCTCATGATCCATATCAACCCTCCCACAACCCATATCATCCATATGAAGAGTATATAGAACTTATCAAAAATATGAAAGATCATACTAGTAATATGACCATGATCCATACATATCTCATCCTCATCATTATGAGCCTTACCCATTATAAGATAAACCACCCTTCCAAAAATCTCTAAATTTTCATGATGAGATAGAGGAAATAAAGAGGGCAAGCCAAATGATTGTTAAAGAGATATCAACCTACAAACAAGATCTATTAGATAAGTTATCTTAGTATGAAAGATCAATAAATCTAGCTACCCCACATAAATATAAATGGATTCCATGTCCATCTTAGTAATAAAATATCTTTATCATGCATCAAACTATAATAAATTCAATAACAAAGGTTTAACCTTCACCCCTTCCTCCTTATAGACCCAAATCATTTCCTTCATGGAAAGTCATTCAATAAATAGTGCAAAAAAAAGAGGAGGTGAAGGTGAATTTTATAAGATCAACCTCAATTATAAAATTAGGTATCTATGGCACAATAATTGGATCTATCTTATCTCATTGAATACTTTTAGGGGTCCACTATGCCTATCTTAGAGAAGGAGCCTATAGTTTCTAAAATAATTGAGGAATTTGAAGCTGAGGTAAATGAAGATGAAAGAGTAATTCATGATCAAAAGGAGTTAATGATCAAAAGGAGGACCTCATCATTGACACACTTAGTGTCAAGGAAAGGGTTGATCAAATCTCACAATTTGCACAAAAGGATGAGGTTGTTACTATGATTGAAGACCAACTAAGAGTAGAGGATGAAATTCAAGAGGGAAACACTTAAATTGTACAAGTTGAAGGTTTTTTCCATTAATTTATTGATCATATAATATATTTAATCCATCATTAAGAACAATATGAGATACCAAAAGATAATTTATAGCATTATGATCATAATGAAGAAGTTCCAATTATATTTTCACTTCATGAGAACAAATCTTTAGATTTGTTTGACATCATCCATTCAAGTTATTATTTACTTTAATGTGGTCCATTATAGGATGAGAGAAGTTATATCATAAAGAAATAAGTAGTTATTTTCTCAAGAGATAACATGTTTGAACATCTCAAGCATGGTTATCAACTCCTCTCATCATCTTTAGATGATAGTCTACTTTTGGGAGCTGACTATGAACAAAAATGACATCAAGTCATAAAATCAAATCCATATCAATTATAGGTCATCCTTATATATATGATAAAAGAAGATACATCAAGTTAAAGTTCAACATCATGATCATTAGTTCATAAATGAAGAATAATTGAAGATGTTCTTATAAAGTACATGGATTTGGGAGCAGTATGATTTGGTCTTCGATCCATACCTTAAATCAATACAAATAAGAATGGAGGTTGGAATCCCAACCAAATCATAAAGAGGACATGATCATCTAGTTTCTCTTAACTATATAAGAGAGATAACAAGAGATGTAAAATACATTTCAAGGTACTATGGTGGACCAAAAAGTTTTCCATTTGATATTGGAATAAAGCTTCTGATTCTAGGTTAGTAAGTTTGATTTGTTTCAATGGGTGACTAGAATAATAAATAATATACTTCCATTTTGTTGTGTTTTCCTATTTTCCTTAGTTATTTTCTCTTATTTTCTAGCTTAGTCAATTTTTCCTTCAGTCTTATTGTGTCATAGTAAAAAAAGTGTCTCAAAGCCTAAAAGACTATGTTTGCCAGTAGAAACTAGTGAGTTATTTTGACGAGTAGGATGGTTAACCCATAATAGTCTCTATAATTCTTACTAAATTGAATTTTCAAGGCCAAATTACTACCCCCATAATATTAAACTTTCTAGTGTCCTATCAGTGGCCTCACCAAGCTAGTCAAACTACTAAATTTTTAGTCTAAAGGATAAAATCTTGGTAAAATTTTTAAATAATAGGATATATTTCCATTAAAATATCCTAATTTTATTTTAATTATATTAAAAAATATGTTTTATTCCTAAGTCCAAAGTTTCATAATAAGAAAAGGTGTTTTGATGCATTTTAAAAGTGAAAAAGGGCCTATTTTGGGCTCCCACGTGCCAAAAATAACATCCAAAGCATGGGAAAGGATTTTTAATTGTTTTTTAAAGTTTATTATCACTTTTAATTCTTTTCCATGCATTTAAATAGGTGTTTTAATCTTAATTTTTCTTTAAAAGGCCAAAATATGCTTATTTCTTTCATTATGCAGGTAAAAGTATGAGTCTGTACAAATTATATACACTATGATCAAGGAATATGAATAAAAGGTCAAGTAAAATCTCCAATATGAATTTAATGGTGATTTAAAAACCTATAGGATAAAAACCATTCACCCCCAT
This sequence comes from Torreya grandis, assembly GCA_037957365.1. Taxonomy (NCBI): domain Eukaryota; kingdom Viridiplantae; phylum Streptophyta; class Pinopsida; order Cupressales; family Taxaceae; genus Torreya; species Torreya grandis. Next base: position 1,409,319 of record JARHVA010002825.1, on the reverse strand, counting down.
TAAATTTACAACTTTGCACAAAGTGACCTACTTACAGGTTTTCTAATGGTAAGATCTACTAGAGGATGGTGTAGGTCTGAATTTTGGAGCCAAGAAACAAAAATCAAAGGGATTACTCATGGATTAGGTTATTATTAAATTATATTTTCCATTCTCATTAACCATCAATTTGAAATTAGGAAAATTTATGAAGCCTTACAATGAGAAAGGCAACTAGATTTTTTAGTTCCTCCTTACTTGGGTAGAGTTTCAAGAAAATTCAAGTTGTTAAAAAATCTTGAGGAATTAAGTACCTATCCATGTCTTCATTAAGATATTATTAATGATTTTTAACATGAAAAAAATCTCAAAAAAACAATTATTATAAATATGTAATTGGCATGCTTTCAAGAGAAATTATACAGTTGCAATGAGAAAGTGGTTTTTGAAGTTTTCTTGTTTTTTCCATAGCATCATTTTCCTCCATGTTTTAATGTTTTAAATAAGGTTTATCAAAGTAATTATCAAAATTATCCATGTTTTACCCCACCTTGGTGCTCTTTAGTGTCTTCATAGGTCTAGTTTAGCATGGTTTAAATAAATTTGCATATTTTAAGGTTTTCTGGAGAAAACTTTATTTCATTTTCAACCTGTAGCTTCCCTCCATTTGTCTCCAATTTCATATGGTGTGATTATTATTGGTTCATTATTGCATATGAATCCTCAAGTTTTTCTTAAAACCCTCCCTCACACACCTTTCTACCTCCATGTTGTTCATCCCCATCTCACTTCCATAATTAGCCTTTTCCATTTTTTTCAAGATTATTTGTTACCTTCCATCTATGGTTTCCGTTCCAATTAATCACAACACCTAAATTCACCTCCATTCCATCATCGATCTCATGAGAAGTTTAAGATATTTAAAGGGGAGACATGAAAACTGAAAGAATCCATATACTCCAAGATAACATCATAGTCATACAAGACATGATGACCCATAATGTAAAGAAATTACTTAGATATTCACACAGAATGATTTTATATTTCATAGAATAAGAAAATATGAGAGATTCACAATGATAATTGACAATAGAACAAAATAATGGATAATATAACAAAGCCACTTCGAGGGGGCAAGATCCACAATAATTCACTATTAGTAGAATATTTCACACATGATGATTAAATACTAACCACCACATACTATATATAGTCTACTTAGCCAAGGTTATTCCATAGGCTGACCTATCTAAGAACATAGATAAATGTAACAAGTAATTAAAATAGGTATGTGAGCCCAAGTCAGCCACACATATCTATAGACACACTAACAGTTAAGGGCATAACAAGCCCTTCCCCTTCAAAACAATGGTGTCCTCAACATTGTGGTAACTCTAGATGTTGCTGCACAAATGCTTCATACTCCCAAGTAGCATATTCACATGGCATATTCTTCCATTTGATCGGGTATTCTATAATTGCTCTAGAATGTAGTTGCTTGGTGCATCATTGAAGGATCACCTCAAGATCAAGAAAAACTTTACCTTCCTCATCTAATTATATTAATTTTATTTTAATGGTAAATCTATGTCTAATGAATTTATTTAGGCATGATACATGAAATACTAGATGTATGTGAGTGGATGAAGGAAAATATAACTTGTAGGTCACACTGCTAATTTTTTGCAAGATCTGATAAGGCCCATAATACTTAAGGGACATATTGTTATCCTTTTTTTGTTTCTTTAATGACATCTATTTTTATGGATGTAAGTGAACAAAGAGCTAATCACCAATGAAAAAATGCCTCTCACTTCTATGTTGATTTACTTGTTGCTTCATGTGATTCTGGGCCATAGCTAAATTTTCACACAAACTTGCAAGGACCTCCTATTGATGGTGAATATGTTCTTCAATTGCACAAACCATAGGATGGACCTTCAAGGTGGAAGTGATGGATGGAATATGGTATCCATATAGTTCCATAAAAAGAGACATTTTGGAATAACTATGAATATAAGTATTATACCACAATTCAGCAAATGGCAACCAATGAACCCATTTATCTATTTATCAGAAAAAAACAATGGAGATATCATTGTAGACATTTGTTGACTACCTCAATTTATACATCATATTGAGGATGATAGGATGAAATGTGAGCCAATTGAGTGCCTAAACATGTAAATAACTTGATCCAAAAATTACTATTAAAAATGGGATCTCTATCACTAACAATGATCTTAGGTGTCCCATGCAGTTTTTGAACTGTATTGAGAAAAGCAGAAGCTACTGTAATAACAAAAAAATGGCTAGGATAATGAACATAAATGAGCATACTTAATAAGATGATCTACAACAACCAAGATAAAATTTTGACCATTAGATCTTGATAACCCTATAATGAAATCCATAGAGACCTCTTTCCAATGCTGGCTAGGGATAGATAAAGGATTAAAAGACCTAGAGTTTTGATGGTTTCACCTTTGTTTTGTTGATAGATCATACATTCAGCCACATATTTTTGGACATCCCCTTGAGACCTTCCTAAAAAAAAAATCTTGCTTGATCATGTGATAGGATTCAAAAAATCTTGAATGACCCCAAATTGGAGTTGCATGAAGTTCTTGAAGGATTTTTTGTATAAGAAGAGAATTCTTACATAGGTACAATCATTTTTGTACTATAATGAATTACCTTTCCATGTGAATTTATCAAATCCAACTAAACCATGTTAAATAATTTGAATCAAATCATGAGTAGTATTATCATGTTCTCATTCTGATTGTGCTTCCTCTAGCCAATCTACCTACAAAATGGTTATGGCACATAGTAATGCCTCAACTTATTCATCTTTTCTAGATAGTGCATCTACCACCACATTGTCCTTGAATTTTTTGTAGACTATTTCAAAATCATAGCCTAGCATCTTAGTTACCCATTTTTTTTGTTCTTTAGATGATAACCTTTGTTCTAAAAAATATTTAAGACTATCATGATTAGTTTTTACTTGAAAGTGATGACCCATAAAATAAGGTCTCCATTGTTTCACTACATGAAAAATGGCCATCATTTCCTTCTCATATATGATCTTGTGTTAATTTTTACCCTTGAGTTGATGAATTTCAAATGTGAGTGCTCTACCTTCTTGCATGAGTACAACACCCATACCATACCTAGATGCACCACATTAAACCACAAAAGTCTTAGAAAAATTAGGAATGGCCAATACTAGAGTAGTGCACATAGCTAGTTTCAATTGTTCAAATGCTTAGGTAGTTGCATCAGTCTATTGAAAGGAGTATTTATTTAACAAAGAGGTAAGTGGGGATCCAATACTACCATAATTTTTGATAAATCTATGGTAATAATCATTAAGTCCCAAAAATCCCTGAAGTTGCTTGTGTGTCTTACAAATTGGCCAATCTACCATTGCTTGGATTTTTTTAGGATCCACTTTCACTCCTTCATAAGATACCAAATGACCCAAATATTCAACCTCACTAGCCCCAAAAGTATATTTGGAAGGTTTGACATATAATTGATTTTGCTCTAAAATGGAGAGTACCTGTTTCACATGTTGCAAATGGTCTACCCAATTTTTAATATAAATAAGGATATCATCAAAGAATACCAAAACAAATTTCCTCAAAAATGGATTAAAAATCATATTCATCAAACTCTAAAAATTAGATGGTGTATTTGTTAGGCTAAATGGCATAACCAAAAACTCATAATGGCCCTCATGAGTCTTGAAAGTAGTTTTGGGTATGTCTTCATCACAGATCCTAATTTGATGATACCCAGAATGTAGATCTAACTTGGTAAAACAAAGAGCACCATTCAATTCATCTAGAAAATCATCAATGATAGGAATTGGAAACTTATCTTTGATAGTGTACTTGTTGAGTTATCTATATTCAAGGCACATCCTACAAGTGTCATCTTTCTTTCTCACCATGAAAATTGGTGATGAGTATTCACTTTGGCTATGGTGAATGATTCCTACATCTAACGTCTCTTGTACCATATTTTAAATTTCACTTTTTTTGGGCATAGGGATACCTATATGGATTGATTTTCAGTGGTGTACTATTAGGAATAAGTATGATGACATGATCATGAATGTAGCTAGGTAGAAGTCCTTTGGACATGTCTCTAAAAACAATAGAATGAGAATCAATTATTTATTGTAGATCAAGAGGTGGAGATGGCTGAGTTGGTTGTACTTTTATAGAAAATAAGTAGGATATAAATCTTTTAGTACCCTTATGGAGAATATTTGTCATTTTATGGGAGCTAACAAGTTGGGGATATTTAGATTTTAATCCTCCTAACTCAAATCTCCTTTCTTTTGAATGAAAATTCATGAATAATTCTTGAAAATTCATCTCAATAATGCCCAAAGTGGTGATCCATTAGACTCCCAATATAATATCAGCTCCACCCATCAAAATATAAAACATAAGAGAATCCAACAAGTATCCCATGGCTAACTTAATACTATGGCATTTTCTTAAATCACTGATAGTGCCACCATCGATAATCATAACCTAAAATTCTAGAGCTAGATAAATGAAATAGTTCAAATGAGTAGCCAACTTACTATGGATGAAATTATGTGTACTCCTAGAATTAATCAAGATAGTGACCTTTTATTTCTTAAGGAAACCCATCACCCTAAGAGTTTGTGGAGTACTAATACCTGACAAGGCATGGCATGAAATAGTAGGCTGAGAGTCTTCAAATTCTTCCTCAAAAACTTATGCATCCATATCATGTACTCCTACATCCTCTTCATCATCATTGGCACCTTCAATGTAAAATAGATTCTTCTCAACACAATGATGGTCTTTGCTCCATTTTTTGTCATAACAATAACACAACTGTTTAGTTCACTTCTCCTCAATTTTTCATTATGTTAATCTAGTGGGTTGTGGAAATGATGGTGCTAGAAAGTTTTGATCATGACCAGTAGTGAAAGGTTTCCTTTTGACCATCTCTTTTTATTATATCATGCATGGATTAAGGATAACTTCTAATATATATTATGGGATAAACATTCAAACTTCGTATTGGATGCTATCTTTGAGGCCACCCAAAAATAGATCTATCAAATTTTTCTTAGTGATATTTTCCACCCTTAAAGAGAGATTCTAAAATCAATGAATATAATCCTTCACAGGTCCTATTTTTTATAGCTTGGCTAATTGGTTGAAATAGTTATCACATACATTATTCTAATAATGATATGTCAACTCCTTAATAAAAATAGTCCATGTAATAGGAGCAACATTCTTTTTCTTTTGAGCACATAACCAATGATACCAAATGAATTACTCAGGTTTCATACACAAGGATGCCACCATCATCCTCTAAGAACTAGGGGTTTGATGTATCTCAAATAAACTCTCAATTTGGTTAATCCAAGTGAGAGGATCCTTACCATAAAACTTACGCATGCCCACTTTTGGAAACATCAGTTTCATACCAGTATGGGAGTTGTTGAGAGGAGGATTTGAATGTTGAAATGGAGGACTGTTAGGCTAAAACTGAGATGTGAGGGTAGCCAATTACATAGTGATATGTTATAATTAACTATGAACTCCATTAATATCTTCATGCATCCCTAAAACATTAGCTTGGATTATAACAAATTTATCATGCCTCACTAAGATTTTTATGTCCTCTTAAATCTAAAAAATCTTCAAATCTAAAGTTCTAGATTCCATGTCATCGGTAGGAGTATTAGGAGTTTTTGGTGCCCCTTTTCTTCCCCGAGTTGGAGGACCTACCATAAGAAAACCCTAGGAGGGTTTTAACCCCAAAAAAAAGTGTACCAACACAATACACAATTATGATCATCTCATTGAGATGAATCCAATGGCTACAAGTGTGTAAGGGGGAAAAAGATTCTAGACTTTTTTTCAAAAAAGCATTTTGAGTAATATTGCATTGATGAAAAAAATTAATTCTTCCCAAATTGTAAGTTATATTTTTTCACTTTCACTGCTCCCAAAATCAACACCTCAATAGATCTGAAAAAAATGCCATGAGAAAATTGCCCAAATTAAAGCTTTGATACCACTTTTAATGAAATTACTTAGATATTCACATAGAATGATTTTATATTTCATAGAATAAGAAAATATGAGAGATTCATAGTGATAATTGATAATAGAAAAAAATACTAGATAATATATCAAATCCACTTCGAGGGGCAACCTCCACAACAATGCACTATTAGTACAATACTTCACACATGATGATTAAAGACTAACCACTACCTCCTATATATAGTCTACTTAGCCAAGGTTATTCCATAGGCTGACCTATCTAAGAACATATAGAAATGTAACAAGTAATTAAACAAGGTATGTAATCCCAAGTTATCCACACATATCCCTAGACACACCAATAGTTAAGGGCATAACATACAACCATGATAATTGTGGATGAGTTCAAGTCCAAGCCTAAGTCAAAGAAAGAGCATGAAGATAAATGAGAAACTTAAGGTTTACTGTTAAGGGAATGGAAGCATTTATAATAAAATGAGATGGATATTTGAGATCCTTCAAAATCACATATAAGGTTAATCATAATATGTTTGTACATATGGTCACCGACAACCTTGAGCCTAGAGCACCATCTTTAGGCTTTTGAAAGTGTTTGATAACACAAGGGTATCTAAAGAAGGAGAATGTTTAGGAGATTACTTCATGAGGATCAAGATGATATGGAATAAAATATCATGTTTGAAGTTTGTAAAAAATAAATAAATAGGCATATATCTTGGATATGACCATCTATAATAAGTAGCTACAGCCCAAGGTTGGTTATCAAGGAACAATGAAGAGAAGGAGGTCTTTAAATACATTGAAACATCATATATAGGTCAAGAAAATCACTCTTATAAGAGAATAAGAGTTGAAAATCACCACGAGTAAAATATAGAGGTTTTAGGACTATCAAGGTCCCATACAGTCATGAAAAAGGGACCTTCAACAAAGTCCAACACATTCAATACCTAATACACTCACCTACAACCTTCCAAGTAGGTCCATTTCTTAGAACAATGAGGGATTTTGGAGAGCACAATGGCATATTGATAGTCCATAAAAATTGGATTATTTATTATGGATTCTAGGGGATATCATCATCTAATAAGGTCTTAAGAAAAGATACCTAAAGCACCTACAATGCCTAAAATGACACTGATAGGCATGTAGCCATCTATAAGGTATTTTAAAGACATAATGATTTTGAAGAAGTATTCAATGACTCAAAGGGATGTTTAAGGAGAAATGGTCAAGTTGACCCATCAAGGTGAATGAAGAAGTTATAAAATAGGGAGGGAAGTCACACAATATCTCCTAAATACTCAATCACCTATAACAACCATGGACCCACCTACAATTACAAAGGTTTGGTCACCAACAGACCTTCCAAGGTATATAGAGAGCATGACTCAATCTAGGGTTTGAAATCCATCATAATGTGGCATATAATGCATCAATAATCAAGATAAAGGTATAAAGAAGAGATCAAAGTGCTTATAAATAGCCTATAATCCTTTCACTTCAAATAAGGGGACATATATGATTCCAAAGAAGGGTATATAGTTAATAGGCTAATGAATGCTATGGACAAGGTCATTAAATTTTGAAAACCTTAAAAGGATGATGTTATGGCTATAGGGATAGCTTATGTAGGCAAGGAAACATCACACTTATTGTCACAAGCTTTCAAACTCATTCAAGGCCTAAATAAAGCCCTAGTTCATACAAGCATGACATATACAGTCGAATGACTTTAGAATATCATGATCAAAAGAAAGGGATAGTTGCATAGAAGAGGTTTGATGATTTAAAATATGTATCATGAGAGAAAGAGTTATGATTCATCTAAAAACTTTTTAAGGGTTCTAAAAACTCTTTTCTATAGAGATTGAGTTGTAGTTTTCACCTACAACCATGCATTCTCAAAGATGACAAGATTTAGTAGGAACATTGTGGTATATATGTATATCATGATGAAGGGGAATATGAATATACACTATTCATAAATTAAATAGATGAGGTCAAATAATGTTAGGACACATTCTCAAATAGGGATACAATTAGGTCTTTTTTAAAGGATTTATACCTACAGCCATGCTTAGGAGTGACAAACATGTAGCCATTTACAAGGTCTTTCAATTCTATCAAGAACAAGAGTAAGTAGTGGATTATAGTTTTGTTTCATATCCAATGGATGAATATTTTGAGAAAGACAGTGATGAAAAGATCATCAATAGGCCATGAAAAAACTCTTAAAGGACCACCTATATAGTCAAACCCTATAGACTTGTATGGAAAATAATTGTGTAAAGGCTCAAAAGTATGGTTTGAGGGTGAATATGTCATATTAAGCATGTGAAATTATTAATTAGGTGGGATGAAGGCTTATTTGACATAAATAAGGATTATTTTCCCATCAAACACCTTATTTTCTTGTAAAAATCCACCTATAACAATAATGAATAGAGTCATGTTGAGTGTTCCTTAAAGAAGATGATGTACTGGAGGAGAAAAAAAATGAAGATTAGAAAGATGAATAAAAAATTAACAGCCTATTCAAACCTACATATCATTTTTCAATCCAAAGAGAATGATCAAACATGAAATCAGTTCCAACAACATGAAAACATAGTCAAGTATGCACACAACCCATGCAAAAGGGGTATTTTTGAAAGAAATTTAAATATTCTAGAATCTACATGTGGATTTTTGACATGAAATTTGGTAAAAAAGTTCATAATGAGTTGAGGAATAACAGAAACAAGTTTAAAGGACATTGGACAAGTGTAAGTGCTCACTATTTTGTCATAATCATCAACATGTCTATTTGAGGTCATGATTGGAATAGGCAATGTTTTGAGGTGCCACGGAGATTTCTAAGCCTAGGTTAGAGTTTTAAAATCATGGGATGATGTTTTTACATTTCCATAATACATTTAAAGAGTGTAAAAACTCCAAATTATATGCAAACCATGCTCATACAAGCTTTCTCAAGCAAATAGGCACATAGGCCAAAAAGGCTTTTTTGAATTTTTAAGAAAGAGGATAATTTCAAAGTGTTTTAATAACATGGTAAAGACCCGATAATGATTTTTTTAGGAATTGAGAGGTAGAAGAAGATTCATTTTAATCATGGTGAAGAATTTCAATTTCTACAGGTTTAGACATCCTTCCAAGCCACCTATTCAGATGCTCATATCTTTCACCACTTAAAGATTTTGGATGAATGATATTACCATGATTTTATGAACCAAATTAAATTATAATTAATAAACAATTGATTTTTTTTGAGGGGTTGTGCTTTATAAACAATCACTAAGAATGTAGGTAGCCCAAAATGAAAGCAAAACCCTATAAGTAGTTTTCCTCCACATGATAAATTTGCATATATTTTGCATGGTAAAATAATATAGTCAAGGGTGTTAAGGGGGTAAATTTAATAAACATAAATTTATATATTTTTCCATTTGGATATTTTTACTTCATGAATCATCATTTGGAAGATTCAACTTCAAAACCCTCCCAAACCCTCAAAAAACTAGTTTTACAAAAAGTTGATTTTATTTCCATTATATCATCATGGATCAACCTAAAACCTATTTATAACTCAAGTAAACTTAGAGAGGATTACATAAATTCCTATTTTATGTATGGAACTATATGAATTAGGTCATAAATCAGGTTTTTTATGGAAAAAGCACGTGAAATGAGGTACAAGGTAGTTTACATGAAACCAATTCATGGAGATGGAATAATGAGACCTTTTATTCATCCTAAAATGTTTATTTGGTCAAAAATATCCTTGTAAGTGCCCCTAATAGCTCAATCAAAATGGCTAGTTTGTAGAAAAATGGAGAAAAGTAGGCCTAATCAACCCTAGTGATTGAATGGAGAGAGTTTTCTCATCAAAATCACCTATCTCATAATGAGAGAAGTTGATTCAAGTGTAATATAGTTATTTTTTAAAGGTTTCATGGTTTATTTTAGGTTCCATGGAGTCTAAGTGCATAGATAGACTATTAGGTCTAATTGACCTAATAGGCCTAATTGGTTAAATAGTCAAGTTTGAATTTTGACATTGGGCTATCAAAGGAGAATACATGGAGTTTACACACTGCATATCTATTCATAACATGGATATTAATTCCCATTTTCATCCTTCAAAGTTCAATTTCATGCAATAAGGATCCAAGTGGAGTTCATTAGCCTTAAACTTCCAATCAAAGCTTTAATTGACTAATTGACCAACATCATGTATTCTCTTTAGTTATCATGCAAAGGAATTTCAACCTCTCCAACTCAGCTTCAAGTTTGAGTTAACATCCAAGATATGGCATAGCTTTCATGAAAAAAAGAACTTACTTGACAAAGGGCCCACCATTCCTTTTCCATGCCAAAAGGAGCTTTCATGCAACTTAAATAAAGAAGGAAAATATATTGAAGGCTTTTGTATTAATTTGAACTCAAATTAGACTTGAGTTGACATTAAATTCACCTCACCTTCTCTTTTTAATGCAAATATTAGTTAGTTATATGTTATTGTTTCATTTATGTTGGCTTTCAATGCCATTTTTCATTATCCAACCCTCTCTTGGCATGGCCAAAATCTACTAAGATTGAGTTTTGTAAAATTTTTAGATGAATAAAATGACTGTTTTAGATTTCATTATTATGGTATATTGTGTTTATGTTAGTTGATATTCATATGTGGTAGAAATTTCTTCCTTGTCAAGTCCTAATTCTTACCTAGTTACTAGCTTGTCATATTTTATAGGTCATCTTCAGTGTTTAATGTCATTTGGTTGAGCTAATAATGGATATAAGTGGCTAGTTAGTGCCTTAAATTAGGCATATTCTATCATTTCCCCTAGGCTTTGATAAATTGATAAAATCTCTACATGAAATATTGATTCATAGGAGTCATATGGAGTTGTAGTTTCAGTCTTTACTTGTCTTATCAATGTTTTAGAAGCTTAAACGAAGTGGATGAACCAATAATATAGGTTTATCACCAAAAGTAAAGTAGGATTTTCCTTTCAGTTTCCTTCTTCCCATTTTCAACCCAACAACTAGTAGTTTAATAACTAGTTTAAAGTGATACGTCAAAAGAGATAGCCTCAATAAAATATAGAGGTATGGCCTAAGTTTAGGTATCCCACACATTATATCATTCTAATGTTAGTCCAAGTGTGAAGTAGTTTTAGAACCAAATATATCTAGCCTTCAAATTAGGGTGTTATTTGGGTTGTTAGAAGAGGTAGAGGTTATGGTGGTGATAGTTTGTGGATTGTTGGTTGCTTGTTTCTTAGCTTCTATTTACCCTTTCCATTCTTTATAGCATCTATTATAGTCATTTTTGGTCAATTTTAGATTGATAATATGTTTATTTAGTAGTTTGACTATAATCCCTACCATTTCATCAAGTTTTCAAAGAAGAGGTCCTATAGACTCATATATTTCCACATATTTTTCTATCCTCTGGTTGGTAGATGCATCCATGTCTACCATTTCCTTCATGAATGTAACTCCTTTAGCCATGGCCTACTTTCAAAAGTTTAAAATAAAGTTATCTAGCTAGACCCTAAAATCATCCTTGCTAATAATGGAACCATCCTTATTAGCAATGTGTGTGATCTCAACATCCTTTAGCAAAGTGATGAGTCTATCACCATTTTGGGTAAGATATTGGCCTAGGAATCTCCTTTCATCAATCCACTAGTTCAATGATTTCTTTGTACCAATTATATAGGATTAAGCAATGCTAAAGTCCTTCAAGGGGATAAGATTCAAATCTTCAAACTTCTTCATCCTAATCAACTTCACCAAGTTGATTATCTTGTTGTCATATGTCCCATTTGTAGCTTCTGCCTTGAGGATCCTATTGTATATTTTGTGTCCCTTTTCTTTGTATTGGGCCAGGGTGTTCAGTTTGTCAAACATTTCACCCATGGAACTTTCTAATTTGGTTATGGTATCCTCTGGTAATGTGGGTTTATGTTACTACTCTAGGTTAGTTTCTCTTTATTGCACTCCTTTTATCAATTCATTAGCTACATCACCATACATTTTTAGAGCCAAGAGAGGGTCCTCTTCATACTACTATTATTGACCTAACCTAGCTCTTTTCTTCTTGGTCATCTCAAATAATATCCTCTAACTCATACATAATTATTTGTTTTGGATGGGTGACCTTACTCTTATTTAACCTCTTCATGGCTCTACCCTTCTTATCAAATTATAATGTGACCTATGGAGGGTCCACTATGAATAAATCTTGGCTTTACAATGTAGCTAGTTGCATCTATTTTATCCATTATTTGTTTGAAGAACCACTTAGAGGTTGTGTAGATGAAGGCAATGGATGATATGGTGTTAATCCTTGTAAATCATATGTTTGAGAATAAACTATAGATGTGACTAAGATAAATTCAGAGCTAGGGAATGAAATGGGAAGTGTCATTCTAGAGGACAAAGAAGAACTAGTGATAGTTGAGGAATTAGTTGTGAATAAAGAAACTTGAGGAATTGAAAAAGTGGACCTCCTCTTATGTATTTGTGGACTAGGCTTAGACATAGGCCTATGTAAAGACTAGGGGAAAATTGGTCATTACTAAAACCCTAAAAGTGGAGGATATAGTGAAAGGTTTGATAGTGGGTAATGGCATAGTCATAAACCTAATTATAGGTATGCTAAGGGGCCTATAGGGTAAGAAGTTTACATGTTCTAAAGTTAGGGGATAATAAAATATGCCCAAGGGTTGGTTATAAAATAATTAAGGAGGTTAAAAAATATGTTCTTGACCTATTATACTTGGTTCCTCCCTAGTAAGAAGTAGTGGAGGCAACCCTGATGTTGAGGTTATTACTATTAGATTAGGTGTAACTAATACTTCCACTAAAGGCCTCACCTATACTAAATTAGTTATTTATTCCTAGGATGAGATGCCAAATTATAATCCTATAATATAATCTTGCTCAATTTTCTTTCTTGTATCAGCTCCTCCCTTCTCTAAAGTAGGAGATAATGAATAGAGTATTCTTTGACTAAGTTGTGGGTCAGTTGAAATTTATTCTTCAATACTAGTAATACGGATCATAGATGTCAATGACCCTACCTAAGTATCATAATTTTTGAAAACCTGGTAGAAATTTCCATCATCTACCCTCCCTTTTACCTATGGGATATTGGTATCTTTTAATCTCTACTTCACCTTGGTGTTATTGACTACATTGATGTAGAACTAGTCTTGATCTTTAGGCTCATGATGATAGATTATGCTTAGAGCTTCCTTATGCTTGTTTTAGTGTTTAAATATTATTTTTTAGGTTCGTACTCTCTATTGGCATAAATTTATAAACCAAACATGGACATTTGATTGGAAACAACAATAACTAAGTTCCATTTTTAAATCTTAAATTGGCCAATGTTGGATAATTGAGGATGAACCAATCCTCTCTTCTTATTTTTTCACAATCCATCTACCCTTATGAGTAGTTAGAAGGTGAATTATTATTCAAAAAACTTGTCTTGCACTATGGTAGGCAACCTAAATGGGGTTATCTTGAATCCTAGTACCCTTATATCATGTAGTTTGAATAATACAAGTATGCTCTTAGGGTGTTGAGTGTTATTCTAATTTCTATAGATAACTTGGGCATGGCCCTCTCATAGAGGGACCTTTACACTACTAGATAGAAATGATCGATAATGGCCTACATATATTTATTGTACTTGCATATTCTTACCTTATAGAATATATCGGGCATAGTCCATTTTATATTGGGATCTAATTGGTGAATTGTGGAAACTTCTGGGTAGCATAGATGGCATCCACCACATAGGACATCAAATAGAAGTGATCTCCCTAGTTGGCCATGACCTTATTAATCTTGGATACCAAGTTATAGGATATGATTTCTCCTAGAGGGTGATTCTTTGAATCATCAATGATCATGGATAGAAGTGAAACCCATTTTGTAATTATGTGGCCTATATCCTTGGCCCCATATAACCTATTCATCATACTCATCCCCATTATTACCCTATTCCTAAATTAAGTGATGGGGATCTAGTTAATATTATATTTGTAAATGAACCTCCCCTTGTTTTCTACCTAGCCCCTCAAAACGTATCTGATGTTATATGTTTTAATCCATTGGGTGATAGTTTCTTGATTGTAAACAATCCCTAGTTTGGGTAGATTGTAATAATCTTGAAAGGCTAGCCTAGGTATGAAATAAATATCATTATTTAAATTAAATTACTTAATCATATTGTATACATACCTTGATTGAAGAAACATTTAGTAGACTAAGTCCACACAGGGGAGTACTTTTGGGTTGGATGCAACCTTATGAAATCCTACAAACTTGAGTGCTAGGATATCCAACTTATCTTCTACATCACTGGAGCCTTCCTCAACTTTATTATATTTATATATATTATTTTTCACATGATATAACAGATCATTATAAATTTTGTATTCAGTGTCCAATGCAAAAAAACTAAAATTGGTGTCCCAGAGGATGATGTTCATTCCACATGAATAGAGGAATGAAACTTGTTCTAGTTTAGTGATTTAGATATTCCTGCTTCGGCTATGATTCCAAAATGTTATGATTAATGAGCTCATGGATTTTCTTATTGTAAAATTAAAACACAAAATTCCTTATAAAACAACATGGAACACTTCAAATTTCTCTAGAAGATAACACTCAAAAGTGATTGTCATTCCTTGAGATAATAAGCTTTAAACTCTTGATTTTTTAGGATTTTGAACTAAAAGATACGAGTCATAAATGGAAAGTATATTTAACTTATGTATACTTAAATCCTAGGTGACTCTTTAATTTTATTTAAAAGACTTTGAAAATACACTTTTTGAAATTATCCAATCACTACTTTCACCTTGTCCACGTGGACTTTTATTATATGCTTGATTTTTCCCTTGAGGTAAATGGGATTTATAACTAATAAAATGAGCCCCATTAACATTTAATTCACACTAACAATTGTCACTTTTTGGATAGCTATGTGCCACCTAGGTATCGTACATGACACATGGTCAACACATGATACCTTTTCATGTACTTCAACCTTATATTCTAAATATTTAGCTATTCAAGTAGATTCCATGATATTCTACCAAGTGTCACCCTATAATTGGATCATTTTTACTTTTGTTCTTACATGGATCAATCCCTTTTATATTAGGATATCATGGCCTTGGTACCTATACTAGATTACCAAGTAGAAATATATCATTGGCTTGCACTATCATGTAGCTTTTTTATATGAAAATTTTGAAGGACCTAACTACTATGATACTTTTCCATGTGTTGTATTTTGATAGGGTCACTTAGATGGGTTTCATTGTTTCCTTTGATTTAATTATTACCATGAGATAAGGGGTATATGTGTCATTATCCTATTATTTCCAACTATCTAAGATTAATGTGACTAGTTTTTAGGTGTCATCTTTTTATGCACTCATAGTCTTATTAAAATTGAGCTTTACATTTTAAGTAGGGCATGTAAAGGGCATGACTAAGATCCAAGTGTCTTGATGTGATTTTATCACTTAGTCATGGGACTCTTGAAATCAATTAAGGTCTTAGAAGGATACAATTGAGTAACACATGACATAGCCTAATTGGGTCACTCTTCTATATAGGCTAAAATGTAAAGATTAAATGACAAGTATTACATTACCATTGGGTCACTTAGTTGCAATACTTGAGAAAGTAGAAGGATCTTTAGAATAATGTGACTAAGTGATAAGTGGTATGCTATGATTAGATTTTTGGGTCATAAACCTTTTTATAACCTTCCTTTGAACTTGAAACATTGTGATTGAGTTCCAAGCATCATGATCTAATTAGGTCCTTGGGTTGTGACTATTTTAAAAATTTGAAATGTATATGACTAAGTCCCAATATTCATATGATCAAGTGACCAATGCATGTAATACTATCACATGTCAACTAAGGCTAATTTGGCATTAGGCTTATTCACAAAAGAAAGAAATGCAAAAGTTAGTAATTTTCCCAATAAGGAAAAATGGGAAAGTCTAAATTAATGAACTATAATTATATAATCTGACTTGGACCCTAATGTAAATTTTAAAATTAAAGTATGTCATACTATTAAATATGATTTTTTGATATATCAAAAGTAATACTATGATTCAAAATACTTAATTAAATAATTTTGATTGATTTTTAGGGACCATAACTTATTTTTTGAAACTATAACCCATTGAAAGAGAACTTTTAAAAAAATTAGATCCTTATAAAATCAATGAACTATATATTAATGAAACATTTTTAAAAGGTACACATTAATATTTATCATGGACCAACATGAATTTTAAACTTTTAAAGTCATACAAAGGTATTTCTATCATGTTGAATCAAATGGGAAGGAATATATTAGGGTAAATGACCGAAAATTTCATAAGATCCCCATTTTTAGTAAAATGGGGCATGTTGAACTAAACAAGATTAGTTTAAAGGAAAGACTAAGATCAATACAATTATGAAGGGAATATTTTTTAATGAAATTAAGAATAATTAATATTCATGGTAGATTTATAAAACTCTTTGAATAAGGTACAAATAATTTATTAAAATGGTAAGGAATATATTAGGGTAAATGACCTAAAATTTCAAAAGGTCCCCATTTTCAGTAAAATGGGGCATGTTGAACTAAACAAGATTAGTTTAAAGGAAAGACTAAGATCAATACAATTATGATGGGAATATTTTTTATTGAATTTGAGAATAATTAATATATATGGTAGAATTATAAAACTCTTTGAATAATGTACAAATAATTTAGTAAAATGGTAAGGAATATATTAGGGTAAATGACCTAAAATTTCATAAGGTCCCCATTTTTAGTAAAATGGGGCATGTTGAACTAAACAAGATTAGTTTAAAGTAAAGACTAGGATCAATACAATTATGAAGGGAATATTTTTTAATGAAATTGAGAATAATTAATATTCATGGTATATTTATAAAACTCTTTAAATAAGGTACAAATAATTTAAGTGGGCTACAAAGTCTCAATAAGACCTAGTTGGATAGATTTATAAGTAAATTGTATATTTCTTATATAGCCCTTATTGAGAAGGCTAATTACATTAAATGGTATTAAATATTATAAAAATATTTTTTAAAGTGTGAAATAAATAAATATAAGAGTGAATAATCTTTAAGTTAAGAGAATATAAGCTGAGAAGGTTTTTTAGTCCTATATCCCATTGATGCTTAAGAAGATAACTAGAGGAGCACAATGTAGCTCCAAAAGAATAAATCTAAGGTGAAACATATTTGGAGTTGGAATCCAAGCAGAGATAGACTTATATGTGTCAAAATACCAAGTATATTCTTTAGGTGAGGCACAAGAATAAGTAGAAAATGAATGAAAGCACTGACAGGAGAGAAGAACCAAATGATGAAAAATAAGAAAGTGATAAAAGAAGAGGACAATCAAAAAGAGATATATGAGATGAATTATATTTTCTTAGGTTTAATACAAGTATTGGAATAACATATCTAAGTCATTAGATATAGGGGTTCATAGTCAAAAATATGGTCAAATGGATAATCAAATAGATTGTTGAAAGAAGAAAGAGGTAGTAAGAAATCTTAAAATGGAAGAGAATTATAAAAGTGATATCAAAGCAGTCAAAGAAGGAAATTGGATAGATAATTAGGCCTCAATTGTTTGATTATGAAAATATATCTAAATGTGTAATTTTAGTTATTTAACTTGATGAATAAAGTGCCCAATTTGAGGCATCACACCTTGAAAATAATAAGGAAGATAATGTACTAATGAACCACTCAAAGTTAGTTATAGATGTGAACTATGAACAACAAAATATAAAAGTGATCTTAAGCCAAGAGGATGAAAATATATTCAAGAGACATGAAAATGGCATAGAATAAGGAAAATATCATGTGTATTATATAAAGGATAAGTCAAAATTCTTGTTGTATGATGATCATGAAATGATCAAGAAAAATGAAGGATATGAACAAAGTTATCGTGAATAGTGCAAGAAATTTTCAAAGTAGGTAATCAAGAAGAAATATGGATAAGTCTATGCCATGAAAAAAACATACGAGAAGATGTAATAACAAGTGTAGATATCCAAGAGTTTAAGATAATATAAGATTGAAATAATAGTTGTAATAGTTAAAGATTATTGTAGTAAATAACAACTTAAAGAGAATAAAAAAAGGCTAGTAAATTTTAGGCCAACATTAAGGCCAAAGGATTAAGAAGGCATGGTTGAGAAAAAAATAGATGAGAAGAGGTCATCACAATAAGACAAACCAAATATACATTTTGAATAAAATGATAATGAGCCTACAAGGATGATATAAGTATCAAAATAGTTTTGGAAGGAACTTGAAAAGAGCATGGAAAATAAATAATATGTAAAGGGTCATGAGATCCTTGAAGAGACCATTGAGTCTCATGAATGTAAGTTTATTTGTGATAAGAATGTTATTTTTGTAGGTATGGATATACCAAGATAGTAAATACTCCATTACCATATCAATAAGATAATATATGAAGTACAAGAATTCATGAGAACAAGGAAAGGAGGGGGACATTCAAAATACTTATGAAGAAGAAAATTTAGAGAATAAGATAGGTTTGGTGAAAGTCAATATAAATACAAGAATAGGTGAAGGAAAATAATTCAAATAAATAATGGAAGATAAGAAATAATTAAGTTACAAGGTGAATGAACTACAAAACAATAAGCCACAAGAAGATAAAAAAAATAAGGTAAGGGAAAGGTGAGTTCATTCATTGTTTGGAAATAATATTTTATGTTTTGGAATGGTTTTATTAATTTTGGAAATCCCCTAAAAATTTCATTTCCAAAGGAATATATCAGCTTGGAGTATATGAGTATACCTTAACAATACCAAGAGGAAACAATTATAAAGTAATAGCAGGAGTGATTCTTGAAAATATAACTTTAAGGGTATATTTTGACAAAATGGAAATAAATATAGGAGCATTGGAATATAGAGAAATCAAAGAGATACTAAGAAGCATAATTCTCATGAAAATAAAAGGTGAGATGCAAAAGTAACCAAGAAATATAAAGAGAGAGAAAATTTAAAAAAAGGATAATAAGCAAAGAAGAATAAGATAAAATGAAAAGAAGGAGAAAATTAATAATTGTAATATAAGGAAGAAGATTAATTTGAGATAGAGATCAATTTTTTCCCACATGGGGAGTATAATGCAAGATCATCATAAAAAATAATGTAAATTTTACTTGATAAGTCAATTTTTGATTTGACAGGTCTTAGATAACTGTAATGATTATTATTTTATCATGATAGAGGAATTAAAATAATTAGGTATTCAAAAATTTGGTCTCTTATGCATGTTTTGGGTTTTCCTACCAAAATGGGAATTCAAATATTTGAATCTATAATTGTCAAATGAGAATGTTTTCTCATTTTAAATATTGTATATGGTTATTTTTATGTATTTAATAGGATCAATAGGTACTAATAAGTGTTCTTAATGTGAAAAATGAATACATAGAGGGGAGGTTAGTATTATGTTAGTCCAATAAAACAAAATCAAAATAACACACTAAACACTTAACACCTCTTGCCTAGAGACTAGTGAGAACATAGGTAGAAAGTATACAAATGGAAACAAAAATATAACACAAAATAAATGATTATTTTACCTTGATTGTATCTAAAAATGGCTTTTTGAAGTGGCTTTATCAGTTTTATACATTAATAAATCTTTATCAATGAATCTCCATTTGCTCCTTCTCTCCTTGACACCTTGGATTGGATGATTGACTTATGAATTTGGCATGGTAACATTCAAATAATGAAGCTTATTGGCGAAATATTACATAATAAAACTACACTATCAACTCTATATAGCCTCAAAAGTTAACTCTCACCCAAGGTGAGTTAAAGTTGAGTTTAAACATGGAATGGGCTTAAACTAACATTGGGTGACTTGAGGATAACTCCAATTGAGTCAAAAGTTGTCATGTAATTATGATTTTAAATTAATAGGCATCTGTATCATATTAGATATTTTGAGATATTCTAGAAGAGCTTAACATCTCATAAAGACAATGATGAAAAGACTTGATATTTTAATTTTTTGAATTTTCATTTTTAGATATTCATTAATTGTAAATGGATAATTTAACTAAACATTTAATATTATTTAATTAGATGATTTATTTTGATTAAAATTTTATCTATTTTAATATTTGATCAAATACCCCACTTAGTGGTTCTATAGACCAAACTACTAGTTATTATGTCGCAAGGTGATTGAGGATGAATCTATGAGAGGTTATTATTGCATATAATCTAGTAGCCAAAATAGGGTTTCCTCAACATGATTATGTGCATTGATGAATTATTTGTAGATTAAATTGGGATGTTTACTATTTTTTAAGCTTAATTATAATGTTTAGTATGAATCAATTTAAAGTCTAGATAGAAGCCAATTGTGGCCAGAATGGGGTATCTACAATTTACCCCTATTTGGGAAGGTGTTTCAAGCTATAGTCATAGTAACATCTTCTCAAATAATGAAAATGTCATTTATACCAAATTTACCAATAGGAAATGGATGAGTCCTAGATTCCCCCTTGAGGGATCGATTGGCAAAGAAGGTCGGTGATCGATCCCTCAAAAGAAGGAAAATGATAGGACCAAAATAAAAAATGGGGGTGTAAAAGATTGATTTTCCCAAAGGAGGTTATAAATAGTGGTGAGAAAATAAAAAGGAAGATTTTCCCAAATCAAGTTATAATCATCAAAATAGAAAGGTAAAATGATAATTATTTTCCCAAAGGTAGTTATAATCATTAGTAAAAGGAAAAGGTAAAAAATAATGATTTGCCCAAAGGCAGTTATAATCATTAGCAAAAGGAAAACAATGATTTACATAAAGGTGGTTATAATCATTGGTATAATGAAAACATTCCCCAATTTGGTATACAAAGATAATTATTTTCCTAAAGGTAGTTATAATCATTAACATCTAAATAAATCAAAACACAATGATTTTTCCAAAGTTAGTTATAATAATTAGCATGGCAGTTTGGAATAAAACACAATGATTTACCCAAAGGTAGTTATAATCATTAACACTATGAGTGGGACAATAGGTAAAATTGAGAAAAATGATTTAACAATTCAATATGTACTCATGGAGTAAGAGTAAGTCCTTTCGGAGGAGTAAGATGAATTTAGGCAACCTGTTAGTATGGAGATGCATGTCCTAACTAGAAAGGATAAACATTATTTCATGATTTAATTACTCTATATTTGGGAAATGACTTGGATATATTTAGGTGACCAAGGAGAATTACCACAACATCATTACTTGTAATATTTCCTAAGTTGATTTTTGATATAACACATGATAGCATGCGTCATGATATAAAACACCATGATGACCTAGTAATAATGTACATAAGGACTAACTCCCAATCTAATAAATAATTAAAAATAATGTGCTAATGATAAAAACCATGATGATAATGTTGATGTATGAATAGGGATGGACTTAAGTATAATGCACAAAGAATCACCTAATGAACATAGGTTTAATAAATCAAGGCACAAAAATGAAAGCAAACAAAAAATAAACAAGATAAAACAACAATAAATAAAAAGCACAACAAAATGCAAAGAAAAAAAGTGAACAAAACAAACAAAATGAACACAAACAATGGTTAATCATAATATTATCGAAAATAAGGAAAGAACCATGGGGACAAGGTTTCCCTTAGGATATATGGAAATAATGAAACACAATATGACAAACATTTTCCCTAGGCTATAGGAGATAATGAGACAAACAAATAAAATTGGGGGAAGAGAATAAAAATAAGGGGTAGTCGAGATAACTCTAGATGCATTAGGAAAGTGGATGTTGCCTACATAATTACATGGACACAAGATCCAATATAAATTTCAATAAAAATGTAGTTCTCCAAGGATATGGGATAGAAGAAAAAGATGATTGAGAAAAACGTGATTATGTGTAGAGAAAAATGAGAATAGTCTCACAAAATGGTAATAGTGTAAGATGAATCCTATTGGTCAATAATGTATCAAAGTCAAATATATAATGTACAAAATAAAAACTTGTAAAATGTTGAGAGAATAAGGCTTATGCCAACAAGGATGGGGAAACTAAAAGGTTAAATGATTGCTTGTGAAATATCAAGGGTTCTTAGGATCCTTAAGGTAAAGAAGTGGTCAAAAAGAAAAGAAATCATAGTCGCATTATCCTAAGATATCTCATGTATCTAAGTGATACCTACATATTCTGTACAGCCCTTAGGGTAATGTAGTTCTCCCACAAATGGGAGGAAAAAGACCAAGGTGGCATAGAAATAAATTGAAGGAAGAAGATGACACATCTCAATAATTTTGATAACTTTATATCTCGTATGGAAATTTTAAGCCAATTTTCATGATTTTTTTATTTTTAGTATTTTTTATATCTTGTATAAATGTTTTTGAAATTTTCAATGCATCTCAACTCGATTGAGAATTACAAGATACTAAATAGTCCAACTCAAAAATTGGAGAGAGCATGGAAAAGGGTGATTGAGCTATCCTCAACTCAAATTTAGCATTACCTACATAGTCCCATTAGGACCTCAAATCCCTATAGTTATGCCTTATAAAAGAGGATTTTGACTAGGTAGCAACAAGTTCATGAATTGGGCAAATGGAATAGTATGGAAAAAGGAATGGCAAGTTGAATCAATAATGAATGATAAAGATATTATTCCTAATTTTCTCATAGGTGGTTATAATTTAAAAAATGGCATAAGTCAATGGTACTAATTTTCACAAAGGTGGTTATAATTAGTAACATGGAGTGGGATACTAATTTACCCCAATGAGGTTATAATTAGGAGCACTCAGAATGAAATGAAATAAGAAATGAAGGATGTAACTACCAAACCACTATCATACAACTCTAAGATATTTCCACCATCGAGAATACTGAATCAACTACTAAAACTTGATCTAAAACTCATCACTAAAGGTGCCCAAAGAATTAATGGATTGAGACAAAGGTTAAAGAGTGGATAGGTGGTGTAAAAAAAAATTTGGTCGATAGTGAGGGCATGGAAGAATGGTGTGGTATAAATAAGATTATGTTATGTTAAGACATAAGTATATCTCATAGATAATACTTTAGATCTCTTAAGTGAAGTAACACTTAAGGTGTATGATGTTCATTAGTTTATCAATTTCATCTCCATCTAGTGTAGTGATCCTATACACTATGGATCCATAATTTAAAATAATGATATATGAGCCTATCCAATTGGGTTTGGAATTGGCCTTATTTTTATTCTTGCTCATTGTTTTATTTTGGTTTTATTTGAGAACAAAATCACCAAGATTAAACTCCATATGTTTTACCAACTAGTTATAGTGTCCATGCTTGAAGGCCATTAATAGTTTCCATGTGTTTCTCATCAAGTATCTTTATCTCTTATAGGTGAGAAATTTTATAATCTTCATCGACCTTGATGGGAAAAATGGACTCAGTGCTGTAAACATGCGAATATGGAGTGGCTCTCATTGGAGTACAGTAATTAGTGTGGTATGTCTGAAGGGTGAAGAATATTTAGAGGTGCTAATCAAAATGAAAATCATTAACAATATTTTTAAGGATATTGATAATAGTTTTATTGTATGTTTTTGTTTGGTTATTACCTTGTGGGTAATATGTAGTAGAAAATGTTGGGTGATATTATACTTGGCACAAAATGTTTTGACATCCTTATTCTTAAATGATCTACTATTATTTGATATAAGTTTGATGAGATGCCATAGTGGTAGATGAGATGGTTAAAGATGAACTTGTAAATTTATTTTTTAGTCATTTAAGTGAGGGGTATAGCTTAAACCCACTTAGTGAAATATTTGGTAGTGGTAAGGATGTGTTTATGGCCATTAGATGAGGTAGGGTTAATATTACCAATGAGATAGATTCCCCATGTTGAAAATCACCATGGTTTAAGCATTGGTTTTAGTGTTTTAGCTAGGACATGAATCATATTGACATGCCTTTGACACTTATCACACCTTTTAACATAACCAGCTACATCTACATCTATAGTTGGCCAATAGTAACTAGTATGTAGGATCTTTTTGATTAGGATGGACCTGATAGTATGGGTTCCACATACTCCTTCATGAATATATTATAACACTAATGTTGCATCTACTAAATTTAAATAATGAAGCTGAGTTCCATCAAAGATGCAGTGATAAAGGGTTGGGCCATGTAAGGTGTAATGTGAGGCTTAGTTGGTAAAGGCCTTTTGTTATTTACATGATAGATATAGGGCATGATATAGTCACTTTATTAGGTAAAGAGGTCTAAATACCATATATAGCTAGGACCAACAATATCATAGATCATTACAATAGTTAAAAGTTCATGAGTAGGCACTAAAATATTTTCAATCAGGAATTGATATTCTTTTCCCTTATCTATGTGGCAGATCAAAGAGTCAATAGTGTCCATGACATCCACTATTTTTTTACTATCCCTTGGGATGTTTTCAAATTGTATGTTGATAATCTTCAATTTGATAGTGTTGGCTATGGTTTTGTATGGTACTGGCTTGTCATCTTTGGTTTAAAAGTGGTATATAACCTGATTGATGATTAACTGAGAATCACCATAAACCATGAGATGTGGAATATTCTATTGTAATGCCTAATGAATTCCTTAAATAAGTGATTCATATTTGGCTATTTTATTAGTATAATTAAATTTGATACAAAATGATTTATGTATAAAATCCCCCTATGGACCATGATTTGTGCAATGTGGATGGTCCATCAAAATATAGCTCCTACTGATGCTCCTCAAGAGTTGTTTTAATGGTGGTCATGATGGACTCATCTAGGTATTGAAAAGTGAGGGGTTTAGTATTTTCAAGGGGAGATTCAACAAGTTTATCTATAAGTACTTATCCCTTTATAGATTTCTAATTGATGTATTTGATCTTGAACTCATTCATAAGCATGATCTATTTAGCCATGTGGCTTTGTAAAGTTGTCTTAGATCGTAGATACCTAAGAAGATGTACTCTAGAAATAACTATGGTCTTATTGTTAAGTATGTAATTTTATAACTTCTAGATTGTAAAGACCATATCTAAACAAGATTTTTCTATCAATGTATAGTTGGGTTCATATGCAACTAGTGTATATATTAGATAGTACATGAAATGTTTTTTTCCATTATCATCTTGCTGATTTAGAAGTGCCCCCATGGCTTTATCCATGGTAAATAGGTACAATAGGAATGGATTTCCTAGCATTGGTAGTAATAAAATAGGTGTATTGGTAAGATATTCCTTTAGGTGCTAAAAGTCTTTCTGACATTATTAATCCAAAATAAATGTAACACACTTCTTTAGTAAGTGTGTAAATAGATGGATTTTTTTGGATAATTATGAAATTAATCACCCAATAGATTGATCTTACCTAGTAAACCATAGAGCTACTTAAAATTGGAATGTGGAAGCATTTTTTTAATGGCGTATACTTTGGTAGGATCAACTTCAATTCCTTGATGAGAGATGATTAAGCCTATCAATTTACTTGAAGTGACACTAAATATGCACTTATTGGGATTATGTTTGACCTTGTATTCATGAATCCTCTCAAATGTATTTCATAGTGTAGATAGATGATAAGCATAGGTCTTTGATTTACCTAATATGTCATCAACATAGTCTTCAATAATGCCATTCATCATATCATGAAATATGATGATCATGGCTCTTTGGTGTGTGGCCCCTAAAATTTTGAGACCCTAAAACATAACATAATAACAAAACATTCCCCATGGAGTGGTGAATTTTATATTGTGTTACTATTCTAGAACAATCAATATTTGGTTGTAACCTAAAAATTCATCCATAAGTGAAATCATTTCATACCTCCTATGGAGTCAACTATCGTGTCAATATGCAGTAGAGGAAATTTATCCTTGGGGTAGGCCTTCTTCATATTTCCAAAATTAGTGCAAATTTTATTGATAGGTAAAACATTTGAGATCAACTTTGAATAGTCAATTACTTAGATTCATCTCACTTCTAAGATTTTTTCCAACTCTTTCTTTACTAATACACCAATACAAGGATGTATATTGCATAATTTATGCTTCACATGTTTAGCATTATGATGTAAAATAAGGTGGTGTAAAACCAAGGTAGGGACCAAACCTAGCATGTCTGAATAGGCCCAAGCAAAGATATAAGCAAATTCCATCAAAAGGGTTATGAATATTTTCACACTCCTCAATAAGGGATGCACCTAATTTGATCTATTTTACGTTATCTAGAGTCCCAATGTTAACTTCCATAGTATATTATACTAGGAGAGTGAATCCATCTTTTATAATGGTTGGAAATGATTTTAATCTACCTATAACTTCAAAGTACTCTATTTTTATTGGTTCATCAAGATCTCTTAAACAAGATGAATCTAAATCTCCCAATAGTAGGGATGGCTAGGTTAAAAATACTATTGAAAATTCTTGGGAAATTCGATCGAAGGCATGTTGTTCTGTAGAACTAAACTCAAACCCAAAATCAATTTCATTATTGGTGGTTTACTAAGCTTAATTCAAGGAGAGGTGAACACCCTTGTCTAATGGTGCCTAGAACAAGTTTTCACCAAAATACTAGCCTTTGTCTTTACTTTTCCTTGGTCCAAAATCACCTCAAAGAGGTTTTCACTTTGGGACCTCAATGTTTTAATCTTTTATTTGTGGCTAAGGGTGTTCACCTGATCTCTAAAATAGTTTTTAGGATATAGTTTGATAGAGAACCCTTGTTTATGGTCTCCCAACTTAACATTATCTCTTAGGCCTACAAACTCACAAAAGGCCTCAATATTCTTTAACTCATCTATAGGCACTATGGATTCTTCTTGGAGTTAGGCTATAAGTTAAGGGTGATAAAGAGGAAGTGGGTTACATCAGCTCACTTAAGTAATGGTAAAAATGGTAAATGGGTAAAACATGTTGGTATGGTAAGGTCTTCATAAATTCTATGATTTGACTCTACTTCATTGTCATCATCATCATCATCATCATCATCATCATCATCATCATCATCATCATCATCATCATCATCATCATCATCATCATCATCATCATCATCACTAGACATCAGCATTGGAACATGAATAATATACGTGGGGTAACCCTTAGGTTGTTAAATATAAGACCACAAATTACCTTATACTAAGATATAGAAATTATCTCAAGAGTACCTTGTTGATTTGGATTGAGGTTTCCTCCTTCATACACTTGATTATCCATGATCATATTAGGGATGGGATATTTAGCATTTATGTATAAATGGCTAATTTATCAGTGAACAACTAGGATTCATCATTGGCAAATGGGTCATCTTCTTAGCCAGTGGCTAGTGTGAAAATGATAGGATCTAGACTATGAAGTTTACCTTTTCCCTTTCATTCCATTCCATACAAGGTGGTTTAGCTTTGGGTGTTCCATAAGACTTGGGGTTTTGTGGAAGCTTAGTAATGTGAAATGTGTCATGGGTTAAATACTCTCCTAGGCCATTAGTTGAGATTGTAAAATGATTAGAAATTTCTAGAGGATGCATATGTGAAGATGAATCAAGGCTATCTGGGTCTATAAAATTGGATTCCAAAAATTCAACAATTATTTCTTTATCTTTGTCCTTTTTAGGAATCGAATCTAGACCAAATTAGTAGTTGTAACTTTCATACTCCACCTACAAATGTTTTAAATGTTCATTAGGCTAAAAATCTCTGTTTATAGTGACCTCCATGCTTGAGTGTGAGAACTTGAGACACTAGTGTAATGTTGAAGGGATTTCACAAATTTCATGTATCCAAGGTCTACCCAAGAGAAAATTGTAAGCTAAGTAAAGGTCTAACACATGGAAAAGTTTATCATGGGTCAAAGGGCCTAATGATAACTAACAAGCTTATGGTGCCTTGTGATTCTCATTATTTATTATCATAGGCCTTGATAGTGATTGTCTTTGGTTGTAGATTGACTATTGTATATCTAAGATGTTTGATGAGATTTAAAGACATAATATTTAATCTTGATCCATTATCTATGAGTACATGTTTGACTTTGTGCTTCCTGATGACAACTTCAATGTATAGGATATTATTATGGAAAGAGCAAAGGGATGACATATCACTTTGGTTAAAGGTTAACTATTGGCATGGGTCTAAATGTCCAACCAAAGCTTGGAATTTATCTATATTTATGTTGTTTAGAACTTGGAATTGGCCTAATAGCTATGCTAATATGTTCTTGTGGATAGTAGACATACATAATAAATCCAAAATAGATATCTATATGGGTGTCTTCTAAAGTTGTTCCATAATATCATATATATTTTCCCTAATAGTGGTATATGGCTTGTTCCTAGCTAAGATAGTGGGTTGAATGGGTTCATTGGTAGGAAGTTATGATATTGGAATGGTAATCTTATACCACCAAGTTGTGATGGCATAATCAAGATTAGATATAGGATGTTATTTCTATAAAATGGTGATGGAGATGGGCCAAATAAGATAAGTCTTGATTACCCGTGCACTTGGTTTTGATCACAAGGCAATGATGAGTTATCAGTATAAGGTCCTAAAATAGTAATCCCTAGGTTTTTTTCACCTTTTTGTGGTCCTAGGTTAAATAAGGATTACCAACATAGGTGGGTTGATTGTTATTATTTAGAAATGGTCTTGTTATATTAGCACTTGGTCTAGGATTAATGGTGATGGTTGATACATGACCTCCCACAATATGGCCTACGACTTTGGTTTAGTCATCTACAATTATGTGGTAAGTTTGTTGGTTGTTGGAATCATTTTTTCCTTGGTTCCTCCCATTTATTTGATGTTCCTTTTTTTGCTATTGATATTGTTCTTATTGTTGTAGAATCTATTGATACTATTTTTTTTATTCTGGCCTTCATTATTGATGTTTTTGATTATTAATGTTATGTTATGGAAAAGGGTTTTGGTATATACCCAATTTTTTATTGGATGTATATGTTATATTATCTAATGTAATCTCCCCATTTTCTAACATTTTTTCATTGAGGTGTTTTATCTACACACAACAACATAGATTATGTCCATTAATGTGATGGTATTCATAGAACTCATTCTCTTTATACCAATCTAGATACAGAATAACCTTAGGATAGTGCTTTAAAATTTTCCAACTAATCATGTTAGTTATGGCTAGATTATGAAACACTACTTATATATGTTCATAAAGGTCATTAAAAACTTGAGGAGTGGGTTTTTGTCTTGGCAAAAGGGTTTTCATATGTTTGTGGAGCTAGTCTAGGCTGTTATGAAGGCTATGCTTGCTGAATAGGTTATTGATAGGGAGTAATCTAAATTTATGGAATGGGTTAAGTAGAAATTATTTACACCAATTAGACATAACATGATTCAATTACTCCATTTTTAATAACATTCTTACTAAAGTTGTATTTTTATATTTTTCATAATTACTCACATGGGTCGATGTTAATGCTTGGGCTTGGACTTGGTTATGATTTTAATTTAGGTTTGTTCCTTGGTTTTGGTTTTGGTTTTGATTTTGGTTTGAAGAGGTTAAATTGATAATTCCTTTGTTAATAAGGGCCTTTTCATTTAGCAAACCTTTGTCTATGATCTCTTTGAAGGCATGTGTAAACTGAAGCTCCAGATGATAAGATATCTCACTATGTAAATTTTTATTAAACATAAAAACCAATTATTTTCTTAGTAAGCTATGGGTGAAATTAATATCAGTTGATCTCCATATATGTAGGTATCCTACAAATATTTAAATGGCTTTATGTTTGGCCTTAGTCAAATCTACCAATGAAATCTCATGTTCAATGTTATAGGAGAAATGTTACACAAATTTTTCCTAGAGGTCATCAAAATTAGATATAGAATTATTTGGCAATTTGAGGAACCACTCCTAATCTATCCCAAAAAACTTTATGGAAATAAGAGGCATAGGTAAATATTGTAAGCCACTGGATGGAAAGTAACAAAGAATTATATCAATTGGGATTATGTTATCATTTACCCTTGTATTTATCAAATTTTGGCGGTTCATAACCTAGAGGAAATGGTATCTAAAGATATTCCATGTTGAATGGGTATGAACACACGTCATCTAAATTTAATTTCTTGGTCTACTTTCTTATTTAAATGGTAGTAATTTTATCCTTCATTTTTTGTAATTATTGTGCCAAGAAACTGGATGATACATTTAGATGAGATGGAGGTTGGGAGGTCAAAGGTAAATTAGCTTGACCAAGCTATAATGGAGGTATGGTTTTTTTTGAGGTTTGTTTGATGAATGAAGCAACCAAGAATATGCATCCATAGATTGGGTTGTAGTTGTTGAAATTACACACATTCTTGTGAAATATTTTGGTTTGAATTTAGTAGATAGCCTTGATTTTGATAGAATTATGGATGAAATGGAAGGATATGGATTTGGGTGAAGTAATGTGCATGTTGAGATTGATTAGGGACTTGCTACTGACTAGTCAAACCTAGCTAAATAAGAGGAATGTGTTGTGAACTAGGGACCTATCTTTGGATCTACAACACACTTTAAACAAAATGAAATTACTACCTAATTAGTTCTTGTTGGATAGTGGTACCTCTTTATTTCATAGACACCTATTTTAAATTAGACACTTATTGGTTATTTGGAATTTTTCTTTGACCAATAGTCATACATTGTTGATTAGACAATGTTTGTGATTATAAAGGGATATTAGTCTACAATTGTAGAGGTAAATTTATTACTACTTATTGACGTGGAACATTTTTTCCCCTTATTGAGGTGGCATAGTGTTCTTCCTCTACTATGATGGTATACTAGAACATGCTTGTTATTATGGAATGTTAGTTGTCACTTATTGAGGTATAATAGCATTCATCACTTATTGTTGAGGCAAAGCACTAGTCTATGCTTGATTACTTAATCCTTGATGTTGCATTGTTGAAGAACTGGTTGGTTGAGGATTATAGGTAACTTATTATGGTTGGGACATAGGAGTTCTTACCCCCTGCTATTGTGAACCACTCATGGTATTAACTAAAATAATTTGTTTCTAAAAACTATTTTGGTGTAGTTAAACATATTTGGCCTAGATTGGAAGACACTTGTGTGTTATCAACCATGTTTGGCACATTATTCTACATAGAAGAAATAGTCACTTGTTCAACAGATGAGACATTATGCATGTCTTTGACTAAATTTCTTTGCATAAATGGGTCTATACCTAAATTATCTTGACCTGTCAATTTGATTAATACTCATGTTGAAGAAGCTATCTCTATGATTGGAGCATTTGATACAATCATAACATTAAAATTGTGTGCTAAATTCAAATGGGTTTTATATTCTTATTTCATTCATATAAAGTTATCCTCCATGAGTCCATTTACTTTTATAAGCATATTTGGGTGTTGATAGGACATCAACATGAGCACCTGAGGATTTCTAGTAGAGGAATTTTCAATGGTTTGATTATAAGGCATGTTGAGAGGCACTCTAACTAGACTAGGTAAATTTTTATTGGGATAGTATACTAGAAACATTTCCCTTACCTCTATGGATCTAACTAAAATCTCATCCTTATTTTCAAGCAAGTGATGATCAAACATATAAGGATCATATGTTGATGGCATATTAGTGTAATATGGTTGTTGTTGAGCTTATTCTACAATTGATGGTATACTACCAAGATATTACATGGTTTGATTTTGATCTTGTTTGAAATATAGAGGCACATTAACCAAATAATGAGCTTATAGATCTTAAATTTATTCCCCAAATTAAGCATTATAAAGAGGATAGGGATATATTTCACAAACTACATCATCACCATAGGGTTCTTAAACAAATTCATAATTAATAAATACATTATCATAACTTAGATTATGTATGGATCCACTAAAAGTGTAATGAGACATCTCTAACTTAATGACTAATATTCCATGAAGAAGGCTTAGAGTTCTAAAAACTCTAAAAAAAAGGGTCTGAAAGATAAATGGTCCATACTTGGTCTAAGAATGGAGTTATTTTACCAAAAAGGTCAATGCTAAACTTGGTATAAAAATGGTATAACCTCAACTGTCTAATGTCAAAGGTCTTATAAAAATGATCAAATGGATTGGTAAAATAAAAATTCCAAACTTAGGTAAAAAAATGTTTTACAAAAGTCTAAACTAAGTCTAACGATGAAAATTTTTTCTAGGTCTTTGGAAACATGGCACAAAATTAGGCTCAAAACAAACTATGTCTAAAAAAAGTGTAAAATGCTAGGACTCTTGGAAACATGACACAAGAGTTAGAATTAAAATAGAAAGGAATTTTTTAGGTCTTTTGGGAACAAGGTACAAAATCTAGACTTTTAAACAACACTAGGTCTAATAGTAAACAAGAATTTGCTAGGTCTATTGGGAACAAGGCACAAAAGCTAGACATTTAAACAAACTAGGTCTAAGAACAAACAATAATTTACTAGGTATTTTGGGAACAAGGCACAAAATCTATACTTTTAAACAAAAGAAGTTTAAGAACAAAAATGAATTTGATAGGTCTTTTGGTAAAAAAACACAAAAGCTAGTCTTTTAAACAAACTAGGTATAAGAACAAATAGGAATTTCATACATCTTTTGGGAAAAAGGAACAAAATTTAGAGTTTTAAACAAACTAGGTCTAAGAACAAATAGGAATTTGGTAGGTCTTTTGGAAATAAGGAAAAAAATCTAGACTTTTAAATAAACTAGTACTGAGAATAAATATGATTTTTCTAGGTATTTTGGGAATAATGCATAAAAGCTAGACTTTTAAACAAACTAGGTCTAATAACAAATAGGAATTTGTTAGGTCTTTTAGGAATAAGGAACAAAATATATACTTTTAAATAAACTAGGTCTAAAGTAAGATAATTAATCTAACAAATTTGAAACACTTTGTCGCAGACTATTCATTTAAATTTAAACACACACTTGGTCATTTGGCAAAAGTAATTGAACTTTATACACATGGGAGATAGACCATTTCCCAAATCTAGGCACAAAAATAGTCTTTAAATCGAGTGAGGAATTAGTCTAAGTTACACAACTCAAAAGTGAAATATCAATGCCTAGGACAAAATTACACAAGGCATAGGAATAAATCAATCAATTTTTGAATCTTAACTTATCAAGACCAATTTTGAACACAATTTAAAAGACTGGGTTTTAATTAAAAAACAAATTAAACCAAAATGAATAACATAATGAGACTAAACATAGACCAAGAAGGCACACATGGATTTGAGATTGTATCTAGATACAAGGAAACACGTATTTGAAATAAAAAGAGAAGTATATCAATGCTAATGTGCTATAAAGGTATAATAAATGGTTTGTTTTAAGAATATAAGGCACAAAACTTGAAATGAAATGGGTAGAATAATGATGCCCCTTTCAAACAAGTGACACACAAACAAAAAAAATTTGTCAAATGACAAAGGTAAAGGTGTGGTGTCAAATGGAAAACATAATGCCTCTTTAAACATAAGATTTATGTGTAAGCATGACTTGTTTTAGATGTGGTATGATAAATAAATAGTTTTAACTCAAGACCATGCAAGTAAGAAGGAAAAAAGACAAAAACACCTAAATGTAACATCCTAAATCCTAAAACTAATAAGGTGGCATTAGGGTAAATTTTAATGGTGAATATTTGTTAATTAAAGTATATTCCAATTTTTAGATTTTAGTTTTGGTGATTTTTAGGGTTGGCAGATGGGATTGTATCACCAAAATTTTATGGAAATAAATTATTTTGGGGGTCAGCTCACCAACCCTTTACAACATTATCTTATAAATCAATCTAATTCACCCTATGATATAAATTATTTTGGGTGTATATATATATATATATATAATATAAATTATTTTGGGGGTTAAACAAAGTCATTTAACATAACCTTTTGATAAAGCCATTTGGCCCAATCATTTAGTTGATCCATTCATCCTTGTCATTCGATCGAGCTATTCAACCTAGACATTTGGCTTAGCTATTTGAACCAACTGATAGAGTCATTTGACATAACTTCTTGATAAAGTCATTCATCTTAGTCATTCAATTGAGCCATCCAACCCTATTATTCGATTGAGCTATTTGACCTAACCATTTATCTAACCCATTCAACTCTATCATTTGGTTGAGCTATTAAACCTAGCCATTCAACCTAGCCATTTAGCCCAACCATTTGGTTAAACCATTCAACCCTATTATTTATCTTGATTATTCAGCCTAACCATTTAACCCTATCATTTGGTTGAACCATTTGAACCTGTCATTCAGCCAATCCATTCAACCCAGTCATTCATCCAAATCATTAAGATCCAAGAGGATATAAAGCATGGTGTAAAAAATTGAAACATATGTTATAAAAACCTCAGTTGGGTGAAAAACCTACAAAGCAAAATCAAAATTTTTGGACATGTTGATTCACCAAGACTATAAATTAGATTCACTTAAATAAATCTAAGGGGGTTTTAGATATGGGCTCTTAAATTTTACCCTAGGTGGCATTGTATTGTCAAATTTTATCTATATTAATTATTCTTGAGAGGGCATTAATTTGTTGATCCAAAAAGTAAAAGTTCATGAAAATTAGGGTTTTTAGGCCCCATCTCTAAAAATTTCATATGATGACATAAATTTTGGATACTCACCTTGCATTGATAGTATGTCTGTGACAAGTGGGGTTGTCTAAAATATTAATTTTCATTCATTTATAAATGTTACCATATGTATGGTTAACACTATGGTGAATCATGTCATTTAGATCCATGTTAACTTAATTATTTTGAAATTTTCTTCTTGATTTCAAAATCACTAAATGTATCAATTGTTTAATGTAGTGAAATGTCTAAGTTAATCATACATTTTGAGGCAGTCTCTTACTAATTAAGTTTGCTCAATTACTCAAATAATCATCCTAGTCATTTGACCTCAATTTTTTTACCCTTACTATAGAGTGAGGTTGAAGTGATGTCGAAAGATGAATTTCTAGGTCAACACTTCCCTAGAGAACCTATGGGGAGGTGATGAAATCCTGCCCACAAGCCAAAATACATGAAATAAAGAATATGGAAGGACTTTAGGGTCATTTTGGGATCACTTAAATCACTCAAATTTGGAGAGGGACTTAGTGACTTTATTTCCATGCTTTGGGACAAAAGTGATAAATGCAATAAGTGAGCATTTTTAATCACCCAATTTCCCTAAAGGGGATGGGTAGAGAGCATACACACAAAAATCATCTTGTGAAACAACATTTTAACAAAAAACATACAAACAAAAAGTCTTATGAGTATTTAAATAAAGTGTGAGTTCATTTTTATAACACTAAATGAAATATGTCATGAAGTTTAGCCCCTTGGTATTGTGTTGAAAACTTAAACAAAATGAAAAATAACTCAGGTAAAATATTTTAAAAGACCAAATTTATATGTGAGTTTTGTAACTTAGTGTTTAAAACTATCTTTTATTAGCCTTTGGGTCCTAAAAAATATGTTTGGGGGTCCTTGTGCTTAGAATAAAAATGTAAGTGGCTAAATGACTTTTGAGTTTTAACTCTAAGGTTTTAAAAATTTATCACAGTGCAAAACTATAGAAACATAGATCAATACCACAAATTTTCTTACAAAACCATAAATATTAGCATGATATTGCTATTTCCTAAAAAATATAGTGTTAAAAAAAATTACCACTATTAAAATAATATCATAGAACTTAAGACAATATTACATAACTTAAGACAATATCATAGAACTCAGTAAAATATCACAACTCTCCCTGTAAAACAAAATAGTTAGTAGAAAACCATCATTATTAAAGGTAATATTGTGACTATTAGTGAAATATTATAGAAGTTAGTGAAAAATCATAGAAGTTGAAGCAATACCATGATTTTAAAGTCATGATATTGTACAATATCACAAATCTTCATGAAACATAAAATAGTTAGTAGAAAACCATGGTGGTTAAAGGCAAAATCATGTTAGATATGACAATATCGAGATATTTAAGGTGATATCATGATTGTAAAGTCATTATATTGTTGAAATATCATGATTATAGAGAGAAAAAATGTGATTATATAGATCAAATTTATGATTTCTTATATAACATTTGTAAGCCTTAAATTTCCACTTTTTTGGTCAGTAAGTTTGGTTTTTTGACATCAAAATTGTTAGGAGGATGTTATAAAATGCCTTGAAAACAAATTTGTGGGTTGGGGATCCCACTGATAATGTCATGATGTGAAAAAAGAATACATAGAGGGGATGTTATTATTATTTTAGTCCAATAAAACAAAATCAAAATAATACACTAAACACTTAACACCTCTAGCCTAGACACTAGGGGTATCATAGGTAACAAGCATACAAATGGAAACATAATTAGAACACAAAATAAATGATTATTTTACCTTCCTTGGAGCTCCAAATGGCTTTTTAAAGTAGATTTATTGGTTTTTTCATCAATAAGTCTTTACCAATGAATCTCCATTTGTTATTTCTCTCTTTGGCACCTTGGCTTTATTGATTAACTTATGAATTTGACATGGTAACATTGAACTAATGAAGATTATGGGGAAAATATTGCATAATAACACTATTGTTTCCAAAATCAGCTTAGCCCATTTTTGGGAACAACCCCCTATGAAACTTGTCCATTTCATCTTTTGTCTCTCTAAGTTTGTTTTTAAGACGGGTTTTGAATTCATTTTCATCTTGGCCTAGGAACGTGAGAGTAGTTACGATCTTGTTGTGAGAAAGAAAATCCCTCCCCTAGACTGCCTCTTCTAGAGTTGGTCTTTTCTTCCATTTTTGTGCACGGGTGGCAAATTTTGCCGCCAATGCATTTTGACCTTTATAATGTAAGGGCATCAAATTTTGCCGCCCCTGCATTTTTCTTGCAAGGGTGGCAAATTTTTCCACCCCTACATCTTGAACTACAAGGGTGGAAAATTTTTCCGCCCCTACGTTTGAACTCACTAAAACATGTAAGGGTGGCAAATTTTGTTGCCCAAACATACCTCAGTTTCCATGCACAACATTTATTGCCACATGTGGTGGGTTGTTGGGGTTGTTTTTCACCCCATATAAACTGATTTGAACCCCATTTCTTCTCATTACTTCCTCCTCTCCTCCTACCTTCTACATTTGGACCATTTGATGAGCGATTTGAAGTAAGTTTTCATGATTTCAAGCCTATGACATGCGTGGCTTTCTAGGTGGGTCCTGTGTTTAATGTTTGTTTCCTTTATTTTTCCATTCTTTGCTTTGCTTAGTTGTTTTTATCATTACTATGGTTTGTTTTATTATCATTTTTGCCTGTGAAGCCTTTTTTCTGGGAGGGTGTGGTGATTTTTGCCATCTCCAACCTTACCCTTCCTACCTTTCACCCACGGGTTTCTTCCCAAGCACCTGCATGGGCAAAAAGAAATTGCCACCCGCGCCATGACCCCAAACCCTTTTCCCTGCGTGGGCATCAAATTTTTCCGCCCATGCAGTCTTTGCACACATGGGTGGCAAAAATCACCACCCGTGCATCTCCCCAGCCTGTGCAGGCTATCCCTGCAGGGGCAGTGAAATTAGCCGCCCCTGCCCTTTTCTAAACTTGCATACGGGGGCAGCAAAATTTTCCATCCCTACATGTTTTTAACTTGACTTATATAGGAGGTGAATTTTTCCACCCATGCAGGCCATAACTATAGGGGCAGTGAATTTCACCACCCCTACCATTCTTCCCTCGACCTGCAAGGGTGGTAAAATTCACCGCTTATGCAGGCTGACCCTGCCTGGGTGGCAAATTTCACTGCCCTTGCACTTTTTCACTCCAGCATGCAGGGGAAAATTTTTTTGCCGCACATGCATTCCTCCTCCAAATTTTCCTAACTCTCGAGGAATTTTTGTCTTTTCCCT
Organism: Torreya grandis; assembly: GCA_037957365.1. Taxonomy (NCBI): domain Eukaryota; kingdom Viridiplantae; phylum Streptophyta; class Pinopsida; order Cupressales; family Taxaceae; genus Torreya; species Torreya grandis. The sequence goes on along the minus strand of JARHVA010002825.1, from coordinate 1,371,157 downwards.
TTCTTTCCCTTTCTTTCTCATTTTTTGGCCCTTTTTCCAACCCAACCTTTTTAAATGACCTCCATTGACCAGGATCACTTAAAATGCATTTTCCCTAATTCATCTACTTTCCCCTAATCTCATAATCATGACTATAGTACCTTCAAAGAACTCTTACTCATCGACACTTGTCTGACCAAGACTAGTCCTAATGTCAGAGGCATCTCCCAAGAAGGCAAAAGTGATGAAGTAAAAATACCAGGGCATCTTCCCACTCACTTCGATCACCTCAAATGCCGATGACATTTGGGACACCAAAATTGGACACGTGGACATGGCTAAGTTCATAACTCAAATGAAGGTGACGAACTCGAGCACTGGGATAAAGAGGATTGTTGAGAGTAATATCCACCTGGTGGCCACTTTTCTAGTGGTGGCACATCATACAGAGTTCATTCTCCAATGTGGTTGCTTTTACAACAAAGAGACCAGGTCGGTCTCAAATGCTAGTGGCAATGTGGTGATTTGGCTGGATCCCAAATTCATCGACAAAGTTTTCATGTGCCCTCCAGCCATTGAAGTGACCAAGATCGACTTCATGGATGCCCAGAAGGAATACGACAAAGACCCTGAGAGGGCAAAGAAAGTGATGAACTACAAATGGCTGAAGACCCCCAGAACCAACCTATCCAAATGGTCATAGAACTTTCTGAGGAGTGACTTCATTGAGGAAGTTGGTGACTTGATCACCCTTCTCAGCAGAGTATGAGGCCTCTTGTCTTTCTCACTATTCCATGAATGGATGTACCCATTCATGAAAATCATCCTCCAGGGCAAGCAAATTATCTTTTGGGGAGAGTAGATCAGCAATGCCCTCCATGAGGAACTAACCAAGGTATAGACTTCTTCCAAGTTTTATATGACTTCATACCTTGTGTACATACCTACCGCAATGCGAACTTTTCTGGGCTTAACAATTGAAGGGGATAGAAAGACAACTCCAGTATACTCATTTTACCACTTGTTGACACTTCAAGGGTCAACCCGTCATTTCAAAAGGATAAATGATGCCTTCTTTGCCTTTTTTCTATGCCTCTTCGACCCTCAACTTGATTAGAACAGAGTATCAGATGAGGCTTGGGCAGTCATCAATGACTATGGGTGCATGTTCCTATAATTCCCCACCTTTTGCTATCTTCGAGTTGGCTTTTTCCAAGACTACCCCTATATGTTCCCCAGCTTCCCTTTTGACAAGCTTGTTCTAATGGAACTTTGCCGACAACTAATTGTCATGCATACCAGACAAATGGAGCTAAAAAAAGTAGGTTTCAAGTTTACAATCAAAATTGGCAGGTATTCCATTGCAACAGTAGCCAAAGCCAAAGTCATGGAGACAAAAATGCAAATGGTTACCCTAAAGCAGTTTAAGAGAAGAGACAAATTTGACTATAGAGGAGTCAAGGACAAAATCAAGAGGAAGACTCAATTCCATGAGCCCATGATTGAAGACATCTAGATAGATCTGAGGATAGCCAAAGAGATCAGAAAGATGGACTATTACAGGCTGACCTTATAGCAGATCGAATATTTGGGGCTTGCAGATATCTCCTCTAATCTAATCAATGATAGGAACATCATCAATAGCAGATACCTGGCTGAAAAGGTTGCTGGCTCTCCTCTTCCTTCCAACTCAATGGTCTCAAAAGGAATTAACTTCTCTAAGAAAAATATTTGAACCAATATTGGCTAACACTAATGATTGGTTAGTAGCCAGAGGAATAAAACTGAAAGAATTTATCAAAGGATCAGAGGCTGAGTACCAAGCTGAGTTGAAGAGGAAGGTGGAAAATAGGACCAAGAACAAAGGCGATGTTCCTTCCCCCTCTAGGCCTCACAAGCCTAGAATCATCTTTGTTTCCAAAAATCCAAAGACTACTGAAGAGCCTGAAGTAGTAGCTAAAGGAATTAAAGAAAAAATCCCTCAAACATAGGTAGCTTAGCCAATAGAAACAGATGACCAGCTGATAGGATAGCAAAGCACTGAAACTCTACCTTCATAAGAAGAAACACAACCGCTCAAGAGTGTCTCTCCTTCTCCACCTCAGTCTCATGTGGCACCCTCTTCTCCTATCTCTTCAATTAGTGTTCCCTCTTTTGGAGTTGCCTTTCCTTCTAGAGTCATTTTTGGCAATCTTCAGGGACCTTTTGGAGGATCTCCTCGCTCCTCTGGGTCCATTCCCAGTTTGTCATCTTCCTCTTTCAATCTAGGGGAAAGTTCTACCTAAGAGCCAAAATCAATAATTAATACAGTTTTGCCTGTTATTCCAACTGCGACCACTATCACCACTAGTAGTGTAGAAGCTACCATAGTAACACCAGATGAGGGAACCATTACCACGATAGGTACTTCTCTCCCACCTTAGATATCAGCATTCACCCCCAAAAGAAGAAGTTGGACATCTCTCCAGATGACTTCAACTTTGGCAAAATAGTGCCAGTGAAAGCTAAGGCTCTGAAGAGGCCAAGGATCCTCTCGAAATTGGTCGAGGAAAAAGGGCAAAATTTTTTAGAAATTGCCAAGCCTCTACAGGACACAACCCTTGAGGGTTTTGAAATGAATAGCTATTCCATCTCTCGTGTAGAACTTGTTAAAGTTACTCATAAAGGTGCGAAAAGTGACCTTCAGTCTACTATGGACATCATGGTCTAGAAATTCAACCGAGAGAAGGAGATGAAAGATTATTATAAGGCCAAGACAGAGCAGCTAACAACAATAATAAGAAGGTTCACTCTTCCCCCTGAAGTGGCAACTCCAGAGGCCTTTTCTGTAGACAACCCTATCATCCAAAAGGCAGAGAAGACTTACTTAAAGAGAAAAGTCTTGGAGGACTACGTTGAAAAAATGCATACTCAGGGAGTTTCCTTGCTATCAGAGATTGCAAAAAGATAGACAAGATGAAGAAATTAAGGGCAAAGCTAGACGACTTTGTCTCTCTTATCTCTCAGGAGATTAATAGTTTAGAAAATATCTTGCCAAATGGAAGGAGATGAAGGATTTGAAGAAAAGCACCTTGATATCTATTGGTGTCATCTCCAGCAAGGACTCTCATGTTGAGATCAAGGAGTCACTGACTTTTAGGATCCAAGTACTCAAATATTTAATTGAGGATCTCAAAGCTTTCAGGGATGCTAGTGAGAAGAGCGACGTCAGTCTACTTAATAAACTAGAAGAACTGCCTTGCAATCTCACCTCTAAGGAAAATCAATTCCTCTCAGCAGGAGAAATGATCCACAGTTTCAAAGAGATGATTTGAAGATATTTTGAAGAGAAATCCTTCTCAATGTCTTCTATGGATAATATTTTAGACACTCATTTAACTTTGGAAAATATAAAATCCAGGTTAACTGGTCATGCTAAGGCCATCACGGCATTGAAGGACGCATTAATCAGATCCATAATCATCTCCAAGAACATGGTTGCACCAGATAGTTTAGGAATTTAGGCATCTATTGCTATGTACGATGCTCATCTGAAGAAATATGGCAGCAAAAAAAAATGTATTCCTCTCCTTTCTTCTTCTTTCCTTATGCACTTTTGTTTTGTGAAAAGTGCATGCAATTTTGTAAGATGTAATTACATGTAAATATTTCAGAAAAATATCTCAAAGTCAAAGATGAGTCATCTTTGACCAAGATATTTTTGTATTTTATTATTTTCTAAGTTTTTGAGGATTTTCTCCCTATATATAGTGGAGACTTCATTTGTAAATGATCTTGGAAAAATTGGGAGCAAACACTCTGCTAAAATTAAAGCAATTTTTGAGACTTTGTGATCAAACTTATAAATCATATTTTGTTAAATGAATGAGAAGCAGGTTTATTTCAGACTTTGTGTTGAAGTTATCTATGTTGTCTAGAAAATAGTTTCTTATGTTCTCTTTCTTGATGATCTCTTGTTTATATAACTTAATAAGCAAAGTGGGTGTATTAATATTATTTGAGAATGCTTCTAAAAGGTAGAGGATATACTTTGAGCTACTTTTATCTTTGATATTTAATTATCTTTTATAGTTTCAGGTGAAGACTTTGTGCTTCATTTCACTCTACAGCTACGTCTGTTCTAGATTGGTGAAGGAGACTACAGAAGACTTTGTGCTTGCGTAATTATTCTTGTGGACTTTGTTACTTCAGATGATCTTTTGTTTCCCATTTAATACCATTCCTGAAAGAAGAGGAGTGTTGTTAGCTAAGGATCAGGATATCCCTCTTTTTGTTCTTTATACACTACCTCTAAAAAAGGAGAGGTGGATGCTATTATACCACCCCATGTGTTATTTTCTACTTAATTATATATATATATATATCCAACGCATAAATATTTATAGGGAACCTTCCCTTGATGAGAGGAGAGATTTACTTCATCCAGATCTGATATACCCATTTTGTCATCAGTTAGTTGACGACAAAATATTCACCCAACAATTTTTTGGTGACTCCGCTGGGAAATACGAACTTGCACTTTGAAGCCTCAAGCTTCAACTTGAAGTAGTTTCAGTCCCTTTTCCATTTTGAAACCTAACAACTCCATGCTACATAAGAAGCTAGAGAGCCAAGGGCATTTTTGACCCTATGTTTGAGTTGGCGCAACAAAACAACTTTGTTTTGTTTCCTCCACCACCTTCCCATCAACGGTCTAGGAGTTTTCCTCTTGACCCTATCAAACCACCAATGCAAGGTGGTGCTTCTTTTTCTATTGTTGATCAGGCCCTGCTTACAAATACCCTACCAAGGTTTGTTATCTCATTGTTTAATCACCCTATCATAATGGCTCAAGGTCTGTGGAGAAATTTCTTCGGCCCTCTTAATTTGACTGCACCTTTTCATGAACTACCTCGTAGTTCTAGGAAAAAAAATTCTATGTTTTTTGGTGATGGGAAGGTTCATCCTAATGAGCATATTACCACTTTCTCCATAGCATGTGTCATAATTGTTGTCAAATTTGAAGATGTAGCACTGAGACTTTTCATGGAAACCCTGCAAGGAGCTACCATGGATTGGTTCTATCACCTATAGGCTGGGTCAATAACTGACTGGGATACGCTCAAATCCAAATTCAAAGCTAGATTTAAACTTGCTAAAGATGCACATGCTTTGTTAGCTCACCTAACACAGATGAAAAAAGAATCCTAGGAACCCATGAGAGATTTCATAGCTAAATTTAACAAGTTGAGAAACCAGATTCCAACTGTGGCTCAGCCTATGCCAAAGAATCTCAAATGTTTTTTCATCAATTCACAGCTTCCTGAAGTAAGTTTCCTATTAAGATGAGCTGACCCTATGGATCTAGCCCTAGCTCAAGATTTGGCTACTGAGATTGAAGATGATCTTATTCTAGTAGGTAAGATTAGAAAAGACCCTAGTATAAATAAATTCTTTTCATCTACTGAAAGTTCTTCTTCAGGCACTACAGATCCTATGGTGCAAAAATTGACAAATGAACTAATAGCTTTGAAGAGGCAAATAGCCCATGATACATCTACTCCTACCTATCAAGATATGCCCAGAAGAATGTTTCAGAATTAGCAGTATCTGAGTAATGCTACCCGGAACCAAGGGAAACCAAATTGCCTGCCTCCCCCTCCAAGGAAATTGGCCATTAAAGTAGCACCTGCCAATTCAGCGGTTGGCTACCTAGAAGCTGAACACGACTATTATTTTCAACCTCAATTGGACCACCAAGAATATACTAATCTCTTTGATGAGTAGGAAGAAGAATTAGTTGGCAACTCCAATATCAGTTTCCTAGATTACCAGGATGAAGCTGGAAGTAAAGGGGAGGGTTTGGATGGATCTTACGCTGTTTTCACCAAATCTTAGAATTAGTCGGCTTCACAGATTGACAAAGGAAAGGCGAAGGAAGAACCTCGACTAGCGGTTTCCATCGCTAAATGTGGGACTCCATTGCCTCCACAATCAAAAGATCAGGTAATTCATAAAAAATTAATTTCCTCCAACCTCACCATCCCTTCCACTTTTATTGCTCAGACCAGTGTTGTACCTACTAAAATTCTAGATGATAGACTATCTTTCTTTGTTTCAAGTTCTTTTCAATTATTTAATATAATTGATCATGCTAGAAAAACTAAAATTCAAATGACAGAGGTTGAATATTTGAAGGCTAACCCAGAATAGTTTGATAGGTTAGCAGAATATGTAAAAAATAAAGCCATCTCTGTAGGACAAGATTCTATGAAGGCCGTTCATGATCCCCTTAAAGATAAACCAACCCAAAATAATCTTGTTGTAACTCTTCCTGTTGCTCCTGGGAAAATAGAACCTTTCTATGTTTCCCTACTTATAAATAGTTATAAAATGAGTAATTGCATTATAGACTCTACAGCCTCAGATAATGTCATGCCCACAAAAGTGGCAGATTCTCTTGGCCTGACCTTGACCAAAACTTTTGGGAGGTATTTTTCTATGGAAAATAAGCAAGTTCCCCTCCTTGGTCAGATAAAAGATGCTCAATATGCTTTTGTGGCTTTTTCATAAAAGCGGATAAAGATGACGATTTTAGTGGCCGATGTTCCAACATCTTACAGCATCCTACTTGGGCAGAATTTCTATAAAGATGTGGGAGGTGAGCTAAGTATGGACTTGTCAGAAGCAAGAATCTCAATCCAAGGTATCATGAAGAAGTTGCTTCCTAAAAAAGAAGTAAGGTATGTAGTTACATGATCATCAGTACCGAAAGCTCAAATTTTATTTGAGTCTTCAGGCATGGGAAACTATTTCTTGTCTACGGACGAGTTCCATGGGGCATCTGATGAAACTCTTACGAGTGATAACTTGAGATTGTGTTCGGCTAACACAATAGGAGAATCAGCAAATCAAAATGAACATGTGGAAAAACCTCTCCCCAAATGAAGGAGTTTTAAAAAAAAGGCAGCGTCTAATGAGTTATGGACCCTAGAATTTGATGGTAGCTGCTCTTCTACTAGTTTAGGAGCTAGAGTTGTGTTGATATCTCCTCAGGGAGACATTATTCCTCTGTCTTATAAATTTTAGTTTAACAATACCAACAACACAGCTGAGTACGAGTCCCTGTTGCTCAAACTATAGGCTGCCAAAGAAAAATGCATTAGGCTACTCCATGCTAAAGGGGACGCTGAGTTGATAGTCTGCTAAGTGAGGAACCTTTATTAGATGAAAAATAAAAGGTTGCGCCACTATCGCAATTTGGTCTGGGATCAGATTGAAAATTTTGATGCTTTCAACATCTCCACCATTCTAAAAGAATTCAATGACTGAGCGGATGCATTGGCCATCTTTGCTACCCTCTTAGTCCCTCACCCAAACTTTAAGGGAGACAAGTACACTATTGAGCTAGTCTTTTGGCCAAGTGTACTTGATAATGTTGGCCATTGGCAGGTATTTAACAATGATGATCAAATCATCACCTTCTTGGATCAAAAGGATAGTTTTGAACAACTATATTTTGAAGGTAGTGAACTTTGAGAATGTGAAACAACTCTCGAGTCAAATATGAGTATAGGTGAGGATTACCTACAGCTTAAGGGGAATAAGATTTCCAAAGGCCTAGTTTCACTAGAGAAGTTGTTTGATAACCATGATAGGTTTATTAAGCAACAGTGAATAGATTCAAAATCCTCTCAAGATTTTGATCAAGTAAACTTGGGAACGAAGCAAGATTCTAAAATGGTAAACATTGGGAAATGTTGCACTCCCGAGGAGAGATTTAAGCTTGCTAGTTTACTTCACCAATATATAGATGTATTGGCCTATTCCTATGATGATCTAAAATCACTCAAGCCAAATGACATTCATCATGACATTCCTTTGAAGGCCAACTCTGTACCTTATAAGCAAAAATCCAGGCAATATAACCCAAAAATCTCAGGTACCATTTTAGCTGAGATACAAAAGATGCTTGACACCTGAATAATTTTTCCAATCCATTACTCAACATGGATTGCAAATATAGTGCCTGTCAGGAAAAAGAATGGCAAAATTCAAATCTGTGTGGATTTCAAAAACTTAAGTCAGTTGTCTTTACAAGATAACTACCCTCTTCCCATCATGGATCAAGTTTTGCAGATGGTAACAAGTTCAGAAATGTTATCAATGCTAGATGGTTTTTCAGGGTACAATCAGGTCAAAGTTAGAAAAGCATATCAGCACAAGACAACATTCACCACACCTTGGGGCACATTCGCTTATCGAAGAATGCCTTTTGGTCTGATAAATGTAGGTGCCACATTTTAAAGGGTGATGGATCTTGCCTTCAGGGATGAAATGGGAAAATTCATTGTAGTATACCTGGATGATCTGATAGTGTTTTCAAAACATCATTCTGAGCACGTTCACCATTTGCAAAACATACTAGAATGCTATCATCAGAACGGTATTTCTTTAAATTTTCAGAGTAACTAAAGGGAAAATTCTTAGACACATTATGTCCTGAGAAGGCATTAAAATTGATTCAGAGAGAGTCAAGTCCATCTAGGAACTTACTCTTCCTACCAGTAAGATTGCAGTTCACTCTTTCTTTGGAAAGGTGAACTTTCTACGAAGGTTTATTCCTGAGTTTGCTAAGAAAACCCATCACATTATCAACATGATGAAAGGCAATGCTACATTCAGGTGGACTACTGAAGGCAAATTAGTGTTTAAATAAATTAAAGAAGCAATCACCCATGCACTAGTCTTCGTCTATCCAAATTATACTAAAAGTTTCATAATATATAGTTATGCCTTTGAACATACACTATCAGCCATTTTGGTTGAATAGAATCTAGAAGGTGTAGAATCTCCTATCTCTTTCATGAGTTGTCCACTTAAGGATCATGAGCTAAAATATTCCCTTATAGAGAAGCATGTATACGTAGTGGTCAAAGTGGTCAAATACTTCAGGTTTTATATCTTGAACTCTCACATTGAAGTTCTCATACCAGACACAATCGTAAAATCCATTTTGACTCAGCAAGAGTTCAGTATGAAGAGAGATAACTAGATTGCCAAGATTCAAGAGTTTGATCTAGATATCAAACCAACCAAGCTCGTACAGGGAAAGGGTCTTTGCCAGTTGATCACCAAAAACATTCTAGGTAAAGTAGAAAGTGAAGAAGTATTGATCGAAAGCATCCCTACGGTCCTCTTTGTTGCAACTACTGATGAGTGGTATTCTGACATTGCTCATTTTCTAACATATGGTGAGTGTCCCACTCATCTTTCTTTTAAATAGAAATGGAATGTTAAGTTTAAATTAGTTGGTTATGTCCTTTGGGACAATGGTCTTTACAAGAGAAACTTGGATGAAGCATTTCTTCATTGTGTTGACAAGGCACAACAAGAAAGACTCTTAGAATCTTTCCATAATCTGGCCTGTGGAGGACATTTTTATACACTGGTGATAGTGCACAAAATTCTATGAGCAAGGTATTATTGGCCGACGTTGTTCTAAGATGCCTAAAAATGGGTGCGTAGGTGTGAATTTTGTCAGCAATTCCTTGGAAAGCCTAAGCTGCCTACTTTGCCTCTCAAGCTGGTAGTAATCAAAGAACCATTTCAGCAGTTGGGTATTGACTTCATTGGCATAGTCAACCCATCTTCTAGTTTCAGGCATGATTATGTCCTCATGGTAATGGATTAATTCACTAAGTGGGTGGAGGCCATCCCAACCAAACATGCTATGTTTGAAGTGGTGTGCAGTTTTCTCAAAGAAAATATCATCTCCAGGTTTGGGGTCCCACTAAAAATCATAACAGATAATGCAACCTATTTTTCATCACATGAAATTACTCAATTTTGTTTTTATTATGGGATTACCCTATCCCACACTTTGGATTATTTCCCTCAAGGAAATGGCAAAGTAGAATTGAGTAACAATAACCTGTTCACTATTAACAAGAAGTTGGTGGACAATAATCAGAGAACATGGCATAAAGCATTGTATGATGTTTTATGGGTAGATAAGATAACACCCAAAAGGGCTATAGGTATGTCAACTTTCTAGCTTCTATATGGATTGAATATAGAAATCCCCATCACCCTTGAACTACCAGTGCTCAAGTTAACTAAAGCAATCGAAGACTCAAATTTTGAAAGCTCAATTGATAAAAGAATCATGTGTCTGAATGAGCTGAATGAACATCAAGCCATGGTAGTGGATCAAATTATGGAGCATCAGAACCAAATGAAGGCACTCTTTGATAAAAAAGCTAAAGTTCATGAGTTTCAAGTCAGAGATCAAGTCTTGTTTTGGGACAAGAGGAGAGAACTAAAAGGGATGCATGGCAAATTTGACTCCCTATGGAGAGGCCCATTCACCATTCGATAGCTCTGTGGTGAAGCTAGTTTCTTACTGGAGTACCAAGATGGAACACCATTCACACTACCTCACAGTAGGTAGCATCTGAAGCTGTTCAATCCTTGAGGCTTGAATAAGTCCATTTGTATATATGTATAGTTTTTATGTTTTATCTATTTTTCTTTCATTTTTAGCTTGACTCCGTAGCCCAATGGCTTGGATGAAGGCACTTAGAGATTGGTTTCTACTCCTGCCAATCAATTTGATTAATGGAAGTTCCCTAATAGGATCTAGATGTTGTTTCCAAAATCAGCTTAGCCTATTTTTGGGAACAACCCCTTACGAAACTTGTCTGTTTCATCTTTTGTCTCTCTAAGTTCGTTTTTGAGATGGGTTTTGAATTCATTCTCATCTTGGCCTAGGAACATGAGAGTAGTTATGATCTCGTTGTGACCAAGAAAATCCCTCCCCCAGACTACCTCTTCTAGAGTTGTTCTTTTCTTCCATTTGTATGCACGGGGGGCAAATTTTGCCGCCAATGCATTTTGACCTTTGTAATGTAAGGGAGAAAAATTTCACTGCCCCTACATTTTTCTTGCAAGGGTAGAAAATTTTGTTTCCCTTGCATTCGAACTCACCAAAACATGTAAGGGTGGTAAATTTTGTCGCCCAAACATGCCTCGCATAAACTAATTTGAACCCCATTTCTTTTCATTTATTTCTCCTCTCCTCCTACCTTCTGCATCTAGACCATCTGATGAGTGATTTGAAGTGCATTTTCATGATTTTGAGCCTATGGTGCGCGTGACTTTCCAGGTGGGTCCTGTGTTTAATGTTTGTTTCCTTTATTTTTCTATTCTTTGCTTTGATTAGTTGTTTTTATCATTACTATGGTTTGTTTTATTATCATTTTTTCCTGTGAAGCCTTTTTCCTGGGAGGGTGGCAATTTTCACCATCTCCAACCTTACCCTTCTTGTCTTTTACTCGTGGGTTTCTTCCCAAGCACCCATGTGGGCAGCAAAAAATCACCACCCGTGCCATGAACCCAAACCCTTTTCCCTATGTGGGTGGTGAATTTTTCCACCCACATAGTCCTTGCATGCATGGGCGATGAAAATCATTGCCCATACATCTCCCCAGCCTATGCAGGCCATACCTGTAGGGGCAGGAAAATTTTCTGCCCCTGCCCTTTTTTAAACCCACATACGGGGGCGATGAAATTCACTATCCCTACATGTTTTTAACTTGACATGTATGGGCAGTGAATTTCACTACCTATGTAGGCCATAACTACAGGGACGGTGAATTTTTCCACTGCTACCATTCTTCCCTCGACTTGCAAGGGTAGCGAAATTCACTGCTTATGAAGGCCGACCCTGCTTGGGTGGCAAATTTCATCGCCCTTTCACTCTTTCACTCCAGCATGTAGGGGTGGCAAATTTTTCTGCCCATGCATTCCTCCTCCATATTTTCCTAACTCTAGAGGAATTTTCATCTTTTCCCATTCTTTCCCTTTCTTCCTTATTTTCTGGCCCTTTTTCCAACCCAGCCTTTTTAAGTGACCTCCATTGACCACGATCACTTAAAATGCATTTTTCCCAATTCATCCACTTTCCCCTAATCTCATAATCATGACTATAGTACCTTTAGAGAACTCTTGCTCATCAACACCAGTCTGACCAAGACCAGTCCTAATGTTGGAGGCATCTCCCAAGAAGGCAAAAGAAATGAAGTACAAATACCAGGGCGTCTTCCCACTCACTTCGGTCACCTCAAATGTCGATGACATCTGGGATACTAAAATTGGACACGTGGACATGGCTGAGTTCATAACTCAAACAAAGGTGATGAACCCAAGGACTGGGATAAAGAGGATTGTTGAGAGTAACATCCACCTAGTGGCCACTTTTCCAGTGGTGCCACATCATACAGAGTTCATTCTCTAATGTACCCACTTCTACAACAAAGAGACCAAGTCAGTTTCAAATGCCAATGATAATGTGGTGATTCGGTTGGATCTTGAATCTATTGACAAAGTTTTCATGTGCCCTCCAACAATTGAAGTGACCAAGATCGACTTCGTGGATGCCTAGAAGGAATACGACAAAGACCCCGAGAGGGAAAAGAAAGTGATGAACTAAAAATGGCTGAAGACCCCCAGAACCAACCTATCCAGATGGCCACATAAATTTTTGAGGAGTGACTTCATTGAGGAAGTTGGTGACTTGATCACCCTTCTCAGCAGAGTACGAGGCCTCCCATCTTCCTCATTGTTCCATGAATGGATGTACCCATTCATTAAAATCATCCTCCAAGGTAAGCAGGTTATCTTTTGGGGAGAGCAGATCAACAATGCCCTCCATAAGCAACTAACCAAGGTACAAACTTCTATGTTTTATATGACTTCATACGTTGTGTACATAGCTACCACAATGTGAAATTTTCCAGGCTTAACAATTGAAGGGGATAGAAATAAAACCCCAGTATACACATTTTACTCCCAGTTGACACTTCAAGGGTCAACCCATCATTTCAAAAGGATAAATGACACCTTCTTTTCCATTTTTCTATGCCTCTTCAACCCTCAACTTGAGCAGAAGAGAGTATCAGACAAGGCATGGGTAGTCATCAATGACTATGGGTGCATGTTCCTGCAATTCCCCACCTTCTACTATCTTTGGGTTGGCTTTTTCCAAGACTACCCCTATATGCTCCCCAGGTTCCCTTCTGACAAGTTGGTTCTAATGGAACTTTGCTGACAACTGATTGTCATGCATACCAGACAAATGGAGCTGAAGAAACTAGGTTTTAGGTTTTCAATTAAAATTGGTAGGTATTCCATTGCAACAATAGCCAAAGCCAAAGTCATGGAAACAGAAATAAAGATGGTCACCCTAAAGCAGTTCAAGAGAAGAGACAAATTTGACTACACAGGAGTCAAGGACAAAATCAAGAGAAAGACTCAGTTTCATGAGCCCATGATTGAAGACATCTAGATAGACTTGAGGATAGCTGAAGAGATCAGAAAGATGGACTATTGTAGGCTAACCCTAGAGCAGATCGAATATCTAGGGCTTGCAGAGATCCTCTCTAATCTAATTGACGATGGGAACATCGTCAATAGCAGATACCTGGCTGAAAAGGTTGCTAGATCCACTCTTCCTCCAACTCAATGGTCTTAGAAGGAACTAACTTCTCTGAGAAAAATATTTGAACCAATATTGGCTAACACCAATGATTAGTTAGCAACCAGAGGAATCAAACTGAAAGAATTTATCACGGGATCAGAGGCTGAGTACCAAGTAGAGTTGAAGAGGAAGGTAGAAAATAGGACTAAGAACAAAGGCAATTTTCCTTCCCCTTCTAGGACTTACAAGCCTAGAATCATCTTTGTTTCCAAAAAGCCAAAGACTACTGAAGAGCCTGAAGTGGTAGCTAAAGGAACTGAAGAATAGAGCCCTCAGACACAGGCAGCTCAGCTAATGAAAATAGATGACCGGCTGATAGGATAGCCAAGCACTAAAACTCTGCCTTCACAAGAAGAAGAACAACCACTCAAAAGTGTCTCTCCTTCTCCACCTTAGTCTCATGTGGCACCCTCTTCTCCTATCTCTTCGATTAGTGTTCCCTCTTCTAGAGCTGCCTCTCCTTCTAGAGCCATTTTTTGTGATCTTTAGGGTACTTCTGGAGGATCTCCTCACTCCTCTAGGTCCATTCCCATTTTGTCATCTCCCTCTTTCAATTTGGGGGAAAGTTCTACCCAAGAGCCAGAATCAGTAATTGGTACAGTTTTGCTTGTTACTCCAACTGTGACCATTGTCACCACTAGCAGTGTAGAAGCTACCACAGTAACACCAGTTGAGGGAACCATTGCCACAATAGGTACTTCTCTCTCGCCTTGGATGTCAGCATTCACCCCCAAAAGAAATAAGTTGGACATCTCTCCAGATGACTTTGACTTTGGCAAAATAGTGCCAGTGAAAGCTAAGGCTCCGAAGAGGCCAAGGATCCTCTCGAAATTGGTCAAGGAAAAAGGGCAAAAATTTATAGAAATTACCAAGCCTCCACAGGATGCAACCCTTGAGGGTTTTGAAATGAGTAGCTATTCCATCTCTCATGTTGAACTTGGTAAAGTTACTCACGAAGGTGCGAAAAGTGACCTTCAGTCTGTTATGGACATCATGGTCCAAAAATTTGATTGAGAGAAGGAGATGAAAGATTATTACAAGGCCAAGACAGAGCAGCTAATGACAGTAATAAGAAGGTTCACTCTTCCCCCTGAAGCGGCAACTCCAGAGGCCTTTTCTGTAGATGACCCTATCATCTAAAAGGCAGAGAAGACTTACTTAAAGGGAAAAGTCCTGAAGGACTACGTTGAAAAAATGCATACTCAATGAGTTTCTTTGCTATCAGAGGTTGCAGAAAAGATAGACAAGATGAAGAAATTAAGGGCAAAGTTAAATGACTTTGTCTCTCTTATCTCTCAGGAGATTAGCAATTTAGAAAAATATCTTGTCAAATGGAAGGAGATGAAAGATTTGAAGAAAAGCACCTTGATATCTATCGGTGTCATCTCCAACAAGGACTCTCATGTTGAGATCAAGGAGTCACTGACTTTCAGGATCCAGGTACTCAAAGATTTAATTAAGGATCTCAAAGCTTTTAGGGATGCTGGTGAGAAGAGTGACGTAAGTCTACTCAATAAACTAGAAGAACTGCCTTGCAATCTCACCTCCAAGGAAAATCAATTCCTCTTAGCAGGAGAAATGATCCACAGTTTCAAAGAGATGATTTGAAGAGATTTTGAAGAGAAATCCTTCTCAATGTCTCTAGTGGATAATATTCTAGACACTCAGTTAACTTTAGAAAATCTAAAATCCAGGTTAACTGGTCATGCTAAGGCCATCACAACATTGAAGGATGCATTAATCAGAGCCATAATCATCTCCAAGAACATGGTTGCGCCAGACATTTTAGGAATTTAGGCATCTATTGCTATGTACGATGCTCATCTGAAGAAATCTGGTAGCAAGAACTAATTTTTTCCCCTCCTTTCCTTATGCACTTTTGTTTTTTGAAAAGTGCATGCAATTTTGTAAGATGTAATTACATGTAAATATTTCAGAAAAATATCTCAAAGTCAAAGATGAGTCATCTTTGACCAAGATGTTTTTGTATTTTATTATTTTCTAAGTTTTTGAGGATTTTCTCCCTATATATAGTGGAGACCTCATTTGTAAATGATCTTGGAAAATTTGAGAGAAAACACTCTGCTGAAATTGAAGCAATTTTTGAGACTTTGTGCTCAAACTTGTAAATCATATTTTGTTAAACGAATGAGAAGTAGGTTTATTTCAGACTTTGTGTTGAAGTTATTTGTGTTGTCTAGGAAACAGTTTCTTATGTTCTCTTTCCTGATGATCTCTTATTTATCTAATTTAATAAGCAAAGTGGGTGTATTAATATTATCTGAGAATGCTTCTAAAAGGTAGAGGATAGACTTTGAGCTACTTTTATCTTTGAGATTTAGTTATCTTTTGTAGTTTTAGGCGAAGACTTTGTGCTTCATTTCACTCTATGGCTACGTCTGTTCCAAATCAGTGAAGGAGACTACGGAAGACTTTGTGCTTGCGTAATTGTTCTTGTGGACTTTGTTACTTTAGGTGATCTTTTATTTCCCATTTAATACCATTCCTAAAATAAGAGGAATGTTGTTAGCTAAGGATCAAGATATCCCTCTTTTTCTTCTTTATACATTACCTCTGAAAAAAGAGAGGTGGATGCTGTTATACCACCCCATGTGTTATTTTCTACTTAATTATATATATATATATCCAACGCATAAATATTTATAGGGAACCTCCCCTTGATGAGAGGAGAGATTTACTTCATCAAGATCTGGTAAACCCATACTTTTCATGGTGTAAATCTCCCTATGCTATGGCTGATATACCCATTTTGTCATCAGTTAGTTGACGAAAAAATATTCACCCAACAAACACTATAATATCAAAGCCTAGATATCAATAAGTATTGCCTTGTATTTATAGCCATAAAAATTAACTCTCACCCAAAGTGAGTTAAGGTTGAGTTTAAACATGGAATGGGTTCAAACTAGCTATAGGTGAGTTGAGGATAACTTTGATTGAGTCAAAAGTTGTCATGTAATTATGATTATCAATTACTAGACATGGCTTTCAAATTAGATATTTTGAGATATTTTGGAAGAGTTTGACAACTCATAAAGGAAATGATGAGAAGGCTTGATATTTTAAATTTTTAAATTTCCATTTTTAGATATTCACTAATTTAAAATGGATAATTCAACTAAGCATTTAATCTTGTTTAATTAAATGATTCATTTTTATTAGCATTTTATATATTTTAATATTTGATCAAGTGCCACACTTAATGGATCCATAGGCCAAACTACCAATTTTTAGGTCACAAGGTGATTGAATATGAATCTATGAGAGGTTATTGATATATATAGGTTAGTACCCCAAATAGGGATGCCTCAACATGATTTTGAGTAGTGATGAATGATGCATAGATTAAATTGGGATGTTTAGTGATTTCTATGCTTAATCTATAATGTTTAGTAAGAATCAATTTGAAGTTCAGTTAGAATCTAGTTATGACCACAATGGGGTGTCTAAACTTGATATTAATAAGAGATCTCAATTCATTGAAAACCCTTTTTAAACCCACTCAAGGTTAAGTAAGATGATCCATCATGTTAGTTATATGCGAGGGATAAGATCAGAGGAAGTTTTGGAGGAAATATTATTCAAAGAGACATGCATGAAGGCTATACATTATTTTTTAGTATGTCAAATTATTTTATCATAATCTACTCATGTGAAGATCCTATTAAGTCAAGTATTAGGTTAGTGATTGAGTTAGTTATACATAGAGAATATCATAGCATGAGTCCTTAAGATAACACAAACTAGATAAGAATATAAAATATTTATAGAGACATGAAATGTGATGATAAGGCTCAGATAATTAAGGAAGGAGGTAATAAAAGTGAATAATATGAGTATATAAGTTGTTGTAGGTGTCTAGGTCTATGTATGTGGTTGGTGATAGTCTATAAGAATAAGTAGAGGTATGCATGTCCATTTTGAAATATATATGAATAAATAAGGCTTGATATGATTTTTATGATAAATTATTGGACATGATGGGCATGTAAGTTTTTCTTATGATTATTTAATATAGTTAATTATCCTTACGATGAAAATTTAATTATAAAAGTCTACAAATAAGGTATTTGTATAACATAGTCATAGACAAAGAGTGGTTTCCACATATGTTTGTGATTTTTAGGTGATAAAAATGATTGATAGAGTAAAAGTATTATATACATATATCATCAAATACAATAATAATGTTTTAAATTATTCATAATTTATATTGTGTTATGTTCCACTCTCAACTTTGTGTGTAGATGGTAGCCCTAGATGAGGGTTTTAACTTACTTAAACATTAATATCTTCAAATTTAAACTACCAAATATCTTGAAAATTGATGTAAGGATGGTTAAGGATGTTTTTTAACTTATTAAACTGATTTCATGTGTTGAAAAATATATAATAATATTTATTCATGATTTTGTTAATATCAGACCTGTAAATAATCCTGAAACAAAGCCAAAAAGTACAAATTATGATTTTCATGAATTTTCAAGTCATATAAAGATGAAAAAACTTGTGTATTAGGTTTTATAACACCTAAATATACATGATAATCCTATTTAATTTATGATTAGTTTAAATTTGAATAGTATACTAGTTGGAGTGAGTGACAGGCCTAATAAAGGTCTTTAAAAATAGGGTCCTAAAGATTGTATTCAGTTTCCTTGTTAAATATTCATATAAGCGTAAGGTTGATAGTTCATATAAGAGATTAATTTTGAGTTCAAGATTAATTTAATAGTGTTATAATCCATAAGTCTAGTTGCACATGTTTAATAAGATTGTTTTATGTTTTGTGTATAAATATTAGTTTAAAGGAATGGCTAAGGTTAATACAATGATGAAGGGATTTTTTTCAAGGACTTTGTGAAGAATTAAGAGTCATGTTGGAGTCATAATAATCTTTGAATAATATAAAAATATGTTAAAAAGGCTTAAAATCCTCAGGGAGACTAAGAAGACCTTGTTGGACACACCTATAAGTAATTTGTCGATTTATTAGATAAATCTTATTAAGAAGCCTACTTACATCATATCTTCCTTTAGTTCCTATAAATATTGACAATTATTATATAATGATTGGTTTATTTACAAAACCTATAGTACAAACTCTAATATTTTTAAATATATTATTGTAATAGATGACACTTTGATATTGCATATCCTACTACTCTAAATATTTTTTATAACTCTATTTTGAATTTAGGAAAATCATTACTAAAATTACCTTTAAAAACACACTCTATAAATAATAATCCCAATTTAGGTATGTCACTTCCAGGCATCTCATCCATTATCTTGAGAAAATCATCTATTTTTTACTCAACTTTGGAGCCAACTACTGGAGCATATCCATGGTCCTCAATTTGTTCAAATCATAAAGTAGTTGTTCGAGCATCGGCCTTAGTCAAAAATTGGGACTACACCATGGAAATTATAATTATATATTATATCCATTCTAAAAAACAAGTAACCTTTTTCTTTCCCTCAATGATTAAATCAATCTTTTTCATCATGTTTAAAAATACATGATTATAGTCCCATACAAATTCTTCACTTCACTATTGAATCTCCTTCAGATATTTAATGGTCTAAAAAAAGAACTTATTCATATTAAAATATGAAATTATCTGATCTTTATATTTTTTAATATTTATTTAATTAACATACTTTTTACAAATAAAATCTAAGGCTTGACCTACTAGGGCTCTTATGAGTTCACACTTCTTTACATATTTAAAGGTTACTCCCTTAATCTATCATTTCATGTTATAGGTTAAAAAATATTATTTATGGCCTATATACCCATCATATTGCATCAAATTAATAAACATGGATGACTTCAATTCCATTTTAGTGCACTTGAAATTACTACTAATAGATTATACATGATAGTAACTACTACTACAGGCTTATGTACACTAGTAACTATTACCACAAGCTTCTTTGAAATAGTTTTTATAGGTGTCGTAAAACTAATATTAAAATTGAATACAAGATATTATAACCTCTTACTATCTATTTATTTCTTAGTCTTCGTGATTATTTTACCAAATTTATGTATAAAGGATTCAAACTAGATTCTACTTATCCCTTCCTCTATACTTTGTTTTCATTTATCTAAAGACAAATTGGGTATAGGGGATGTGTACTCAAGAAAATAATGATATTTATCTTCAACTTATTCTATATATGATTTTGAACCTATGATAATTCTATGATTATACACAACTTCCTATAGAGAATATTCCTTCCTTAGTCTAAATAATATCATTCTTCTTAAATTTAATCTACTCATATCCTCTAATTACTTTACTATTGTCCTATTTTCCTCTTCCCCTTCCCTTTGATCCAAATCCTCACTATCCCCATTTATTTCTTCTTATTATTAGGACCTTATCTTCTTTTATTTACATACTATCCACATTATCCACTTCCAACATCTTGTGTAGCCTCTATATGGGTTTCCTTATCTTCAACATCATCTACTTTATTCTTATTCCTATTTGTAATTAAATTTATATTATTCAATTTATTCCATATTCTTTATAGTTGTAGTTATCTTTCCAATCCCAAAATGTCTTCTCACTCTAGCTCTATGTTTTCTATATTCCAAGTTTAAGTTTAAGTTTTTATGCTCATCTCTACATCATTCACTCCTACATTTCATGCATCCCCATAACACCCAAAGTGACTAATCCATGTTGGATGGGGTAGGTACCATAGCCTTTTCCACAACTAACATATTAATCAAAGTAGTCAGTGGGTAAATGAATTTTCTATGGATTCCTTTGATAAATAGGTCATGCATAACTTTGAAATCCAAATATCACTATACAAAAAATTATATGATGTAATATTTGATGGTAATATTGGCCAAATAATCTATTTTATGGGTCTAATCAGTATCTAGATTTTATAGGTTGTCTAAATTTTATTCCAACCAAGGTATAAATTCTATTCTTCTTGGATGAAAATATTAATACTCAAATCTAGATAACCACACAACTAATAACCTAAGTAATTCACACCATAATATTTCATAAATTTATTCATATATTTGCTCATAAATAACTTATTTAGTTACTTCGTGATTATTTTCATTTATTTTTTGGCAAAATTATTCATTCTTTCATGTTTATATATCTCTATGACCTGGTATCTATCTCAACATGTTTCATCAAAATGTGTCATGCTCACTACACCATTATTAGCATGCATTCTTGGAAAACCCTTAAGAATATGCTAATATAGGGATAACTTGCATAATAAGTGATAAATATAAACAACAGATGAAAATTCCTACTAAATCTATTCACCAATAATAAAAATAGATAGTTTATCCTAAGAAATGTAGACTTATTAGAAATAGAACAATTGGTATGAATTTAAGGATTAATAGATATAAGAAAATAGAGTATTCACTATGCATAGAATAATGATAAAAAAACATAGGAATGTAAGTACACTAGTCCAATGTCTGCCTTCAAGTCATGAGGTACATGAATCTAGAAGGTAATTATAGCCCAATTTTCTCACACCATTTCCTATTGCTTAATCATTTCATCGGTTTTAAAATTAGCCTTCCCTATTTCCTTCTCAAGTCTTTAGAAAATATTATCTCCCTCCATCAAGTTAACGACACTAACCCCATCCTCCATCAATGTATTACCCTTCTACTTTTAAAACATGGCTAGACCCTTCTAGGTTTGAAGGTTCCCCCAGGAGGATCATCTTTTGAGGAGGACTCCCTAGAGAAATATCTTTTAGAGGCATCCTACCCACCTCTTGAATGCTCCCACCAAAATAGTTTATCCTAATCCCCATAGAATGACCTCCTACTTAGGTTGTTATTAATCCCCAATCCCAAACCCATCAAAATAGGGTCTCCCACCACATCAAACTAGAAGGATAAGGCCATTGTAATAAATAAATTTGAGAAAAACAAACAAATCCTAGAAAATTTCAACTCAAAGTTTTAGTAGGTAGGATTCAAATTGGCAAAGCTAATATAGGATTAGAATGAGCTTCACCATGTGGAAGAGGACATTGTTTAGTATTTTTTGCATTCTACCTAGGCCCCTCCTCAATCCCCTACTTTTAAATCCCCTAAGGTTCTAAAATCCCCCTAGGTTCCCCTAGGGGGGTCCCCCCAAAGCAAACCCTCTTCCAAGTAAAAGGTAGGAAGTGGCCTAAGATGCATTTTATAAGGGAACCTATTGAAGGCCTCAAGTATCACACTTGAGAAAAGGTATCAAAAGACAAACCCAACATACTAATAAAATATAGTTCTACTAGTAATGACACCTAAGACGGTCCCTCCACATAATTTGGTTAACTTTTTGTTTCTAGTTTTGTTTTCCTCTAGTTTATATATTTCATTTTTCTCAATCGATCATGAAGGGCCTGTTTAAAATTTTATATCTCACTCTCATGGTTTGAGGTCCCTATAAAACTTGGGTTTACCTTATCAAATAAAAAATAAGAAAACCATTTCATACTAACATTTTCATATCTATCACATTATAACCATATCCAAATATAATTGAGTGTTATATATATAATTTTAAAAATCATTATCACTTCATATTCCATCCTATCACTATGCCCAAAGGAAGGAATCTTTCAAATCTAAAGTCTATTGATATGACCATAAAGGGAGAGTATGCACAAAAAGATATGAACAATAAAAAATAGTGAAATCCATACACATGTGCATCAATTACACTCTATAATTTTGGTAATCATGTTTTACTCCTAATAATGGTGTGGTTACTACTCAAAATTTTATCCCACATGTAATTTATAGTCCAACCAATATACATGAGACAAGTGTATGTTTGTGTGATAGGAAGAGAAGTTGGATCATATTCTTCATTGGCCACCAAAATTAAACCTTTGATTCTTTCCCCAAGAAAAAAATAAAATACCAAATAAGAAATTATAAAATAGAAGAAAAAATATTAGAAGGGATGAGATCATGTCTATAACAATCTAGAGCTCCTTTTTGGATAATCAAGATGATGACAAAGATCAAATGGCTTTACATCATTTTAGTATAAAGATATTTGAATTTGTCATAATAATTTCATGTATTATAATGGATTTTATATTATGATCAATGAATTAATTTATAGAGGATTCATGGAATCATTGATATATAGGGTAGTCTTCTACAACTAAAAAATAAACTCAAACACATCTGTCACAAGGCCTTCAATGCACTTAGATCATTTGTGGGTCTCAAGGCCATCTAAAATTATGGAAAATAAATAATTACATGTGGCTAGTAATTAATAAGATATTCCATTTGAAAAAGGTGATGTTATAGTGAAAATAATTCAAGATAAGTTTGATGAGATGCATAGTTTTATAGTTTGTGACTAGGTGGTGGAATGGGTCAAACATTCTATTCTTTGACATAGGGAGATCAAAATTTATATAGTTTGTGTTTATTTACATATTTATATTTTTTCTTGGATCCCTCACATCATTTTTCTAAACCATAATTTATGGCTTCTTCTCCACGTTTGATTATATCATCTTTTTTTGGGATGCATTCCATTTTAGTATGCAAATATTGATGTAGATTGCTTGATTCTTATGAAAGTAGAACATACCCAATTCATCTCTTATTCTACATTTTCTATTCTAGTGAAATATGCTTATCAAGTTAAATAAATTCATATTAATTTCCTTTAATTACATAAAGATGTTTTTGTTGATATCCAAAACCAAATTATGGAGATGATTCTTGTAACAAAAGTGGGAAATTTCATATTATTAAAGCTATCATGAATTGATATCTTTAGGATTTAAAAACAATGATAATGAATGGATTACCATGAACTAAATTAAAAATTCCTAGAGTCATCTAGGATGTAAAGACTAAGATACATTAGGAATATTGACATAATTAGGGTGATGGTTATTTTTAATCATGAACATAATGATTTTATTGTATCATGGTATTTATATAGTCTTGGATATGGACACAGGGGGTAACTAAGTCAATTTAAAGGACTGAAAAGGTGAAATTATAATGCATAGTAATGCCTCCCTCATGACCTTAATTTATTTACTCTTTTCTATAGTATATATCTCAATTTAAGCATAACTATAAATTGGTTCATGGATTTAGATATTCTTGATAATTATCTTTGTCTTACTCTGACCAAAAATATGAAAGAGGATATATTTACCTAAATAAATTAAAGTGTTTATATATTTTTTTAAATCAAAATGTATTTGAGATTATTTTTATAGGTAGAGTATAAGACTAGGGAATCCAAAATAGGCCATGGAAAGGAGTGGTTTAGTTATCTCAAATGATTTTTTAGTTGAAGTAAAATTGTAAAAACTTGATTTATTAGGGCCTTTGTGTGTCTCAAGATGAGACACCTATTTTAATCTGGATGAACTTTAGTAGGAGTAAAAGGGTAATTAAATTTATTATTATTTTACATTATTTATAAATTAAAATGTGTGTGTGTGTGTGTGTGTGTGTGTGTGTGTGTGTGTGTGTGTGTGTGTGTGTGTGTGTGTGTGTTAATAAGGATAATTCAAAGATCCATTTAAGAGGAAGAGACAAATGAGGAAGTGGAAGAGCCTTTATAGGCAAGTGTATGAATATAATAAGGCATGCCATTGATTAATAAAATAAATATTTTATTGTCTCATTAAGTTTCTAGTTTCTTCTTATTCTCTTGTGGTTTATTTATGTCATTTAATTATTTAGTATATTTTCATGTATTTCATTCTTGTTACGAAACTATTTCCAACACTTAATGTAACTCTTTTGGGTTTTAACTCATAAAAAAACCCTATATCCAACTAATAACTACTTTTCTATCATTTTTAGATCAACATAACTTTTCTTCCTATCATTGGATTCATTAAATATTTTCCTAATTAGATTGAACTATTATTCCATTTAAATGAGCATATTAGGTTTAAATACCTCTCTATCCTATAATTTATCCTAGCTAATAGGTATTCGACACTTCCTACCATATAATGCTTTAAAATAATCTATTTTTAAATCTAATTGAAATGAATTATTGTAATCAAACTAAAATAATTAAATATATTATTCCAATTTAATTTATTTTTCCATGCACTACATCCTTAAAATATCCTCTAATATATAATTCACTATTTCCATTATCCCATTTTTCCTAGATGGTAAACTATACTAAAGTTGAGTTGTGTACCCAGATTTGTATTAATATTTTTCCAAAACCTTGAGGTCATTTTGGGGTCCTTGTTTGAGATAATATTTTCTTGAAACCCATGCAATATTTACACTTGTTTTACAAACCTATTTACAAGCATTGGTGTATCATCAGTCAATTTACCTAGATTGAAGTGTGCTACTTTGGTGATTTTATCAACAACTACCAATATAATATCATGTTGATTCCTTTACATAGGCTATCCTTAAACAAAGTCCATACTGATGACTTTCCATTTCAATTCTAGTATGGCATATGGGTACACCAACCTAGAATAATTCACATGTTTAGCCTTGAATCATTAACATTCTAAGCATCTTAATATAAATCCAATACTTATTTATTTATTTATTTCTATAAATACAATGGTTTTAGCTCTATTAAGAGATTAGTCACCCTAGGATGACCTTAATATCTAGAGTTGTGTAACTCCTTTAGCACAATCACCCTTAATTTTTATTTATTAGGCACTTAGATCCTTCTATTGAATCTCAAAAATCCTTCATTCTCAAATTTGAATCCTTCATATATAAGGTCTTGGTGATTATTTTCTAGAGCTTTCTTAACCTACTTAAGTAATTCAAATATTAGAGAGATTGTCAAAACTTAATCTCAAAAAATACTCCTAATAATATCCATAGATTTTATGTAACTTTTTATGGCTAAGAGCATCCATAAATATATTGTATTTTCCCTTTATATAGCTAATATCAAAATAATAATATGATAAAAACTCCAACTAATGCCTTTACCAATCATTTAGGTTGGGTTGGGTAAACATGTACTTGAGCCCTATTTTTTTTGTTTATAGTTAAAATGGTTTACCTAATAAATATTTCCTTCATACCTTTAAGGAATGAACTATTACAACCAATTACAATTCATGTGGTACATAGTTAGCCTTATAAGGCTTAAATTCCCTTGATTCATAAGCGACAACCGTATCATCCTATATAATAACTCCACCCAATCCATCCTTAGAAGCATATATTATTACTATAAAATGGCCATTTAGGTGTAAAATGTACAAGACTAGAGATAATGTAATCCTCCTTTTCAATATTTGAAGGGATTATTCACACTTTTCATTCCACACAAAATGTTTCTCTTTATGTTACAGGTAGGTGATTGGGTTTTCTATCTTAGATAAATTTGGCAAAAAATTCCTTTAATATCTTGCTAAACCCATAATGTTGGGCACCTCATGTATATTCTTAGGTGTTGGCCATTCCATGATGGATCTTATCTTAGTTGGGTATACTGATATTACCTCTACAAAGATAGTATGTCCTAGGTATTGTACTCTTCTTTGAAATAAGGCACACTTTGACAATTTACCAGAGAGTTTGTTATTTCACAAGCATTGGAGGACCAGCTATAAATGATATACATGTTCTTATTCATTCTTGAAAAATATTAGGATATCATCAATAAAAACCAAAACAAATTGATGAAGATAATCCCTAAACACATTATTCATGAGATTCATGAATTTTACAAGTCTATTTATTAATAAAAAGGGGAGAAATATAAACTCATAATGCCCATATATTATTTGAAGGTGGTATTTAGAATGTCTTCATCCTTGATCTTTAACTATTGATACCTTGATATTAGGTCAAATTTAGGAAAAGACCATTAACCCATGCATTTTATCAAATATATAATTGATGCAAGGTAATGGATACATGTTCTTAATATTCACCTTTTTCATCTTCAATAATCTATACATAGGTAAAGGGTTCCATCCTTATTATTCATGAACACTATTGGTGCACCCCATAGTGACACTCTTGGCTAAACCAACCCTTTGGCCAATATTTCCTGAAGTTGGGATTTTAACTCGAATAATTATATTATTTATATTTTTTATGGAGACTTAAATTGAGGTTAAACCCATGGAATGATGTCAAAAGTGAATTTGAATTCCCTTTAGAGAGGTAAATTAAGTAATTTTTTTTGGAAAAATATTGTGATATGTTTATATAAATGGGTAGTCTTCAATTAGGGGTTCTTGGTTTCTTATATTTCATTTAATTTAACTACTAATACTTGACATCCCTTCTACTAAACCTTTTTAAATTAAAGTGGATAAATTTTTCTTAGTTTCAAATCTTTATTTTCTCCTTAAATTCATGTTTGATTACCCAAATCATATTAGAATTCAACCTTGTTTAAAAAGCAATCAAACCTTGATTTATGCTTAGAGATCCAATTAACTCCTAGTATCATTTCATATGATCCTAAGGGTGGTACATATAAATAAAATACCATGGTTAATTTTGGTAACTTTGCCTCTGCATATAAGCTACATTTATCTACCTTGACCCTAGATTCATTCTCAAATTGCACTGACCAAACATTTTTCATGAAACCAACCTTCCTAGGTAATTTATTTAACATGATTGGAAAGATAAAACATTAAGTGGATATTTTATCTATTTAAATGGAAATAAGATACCCAAATAAGTTACCTAATACTTCAATCAGAGAGGATTGAAATTTATATTGATGATTGTCAACAACTACATGAATTCACTTATGGAAGGTTCCATATTGTGATGTAGAGGTAGATGGATTTTTATATTTTTATTTTATCTTCCACCAAGGACAATCCTTAGCATAGTTATTTACCCCACAAGTAAAACATCCACTAGGTGGTCCATTCCTTTCAAATTGATTACCTCCCTTAAACCCTTATTTGAAACTAATTCTAGGTTTCTTGTTCCCTAAAGTATTATTAAACCTTGCATTTTGAATAATGAACATATTCTTGGAATTTTCATTCCTCTTCCAATTATTTTTATTTAAGGTAGTTTTCAAGCTATTGGATTTAGTTTTGAATTTGTCTCTAACCTCTATAAGTTATTTCAATCTATTATTGATTAATCACTTTATCAAAGACTTGGTCCATGGTGAATGGTCCATGTAGATCGACTTCACACCCAATATATGGCTTTAAACCCATGATGAACTTACTTATCTGAAAGCATTCATGTTTTTGGTACTATAATACATATTTTATAAGGTTTAGAATTATTCCAAATACTTTATTAATGACATGTATCCTTGTTTTAGGTTTTATAAGTATATCAACTTATTATCAAAATATGATTTTGGTAGCCACTGAATTTAATACACCACTTGCCTGGTTAGAAGACCCAAAATAATATATTCCCCTTGAATTCAAATAATAGTAGTCTCCCTCATGAATACCAAGAATGGTAGTCATTTATCCATCTAGAAAACCTTCTTTTCTCCTCCTTTATCCTTGTGTACCTTATTTCCATTCTCATCTTACTTATTATTTTCTTTATTATAAATTTCCACCATTTATTTAAAAAAACACAAAATTATTTAACTTCATGATAAATTACTATGAAAATTTCAAAGTTTTGTTGAAACTACTATACTATGGCTACTGCATGGAATTTCATCATGCATTTTCCTCCAATAATGGCATAGTCAGAACCTAATTATATCAAAACAAAAAATATCTATCTAAAACTTCATCATAACCCTAATAATTGTTTTAATAATATGCATGTAAATGATTAGTTTTATTTTCTCTTAGTCACCTAACTAGAAGCTTCCACATTCTCTTTTACATAACAAACATTTTCCCTATTTTTTTAAAAATATATAAAAATGACATTGGCTGACTATTGTCCCATGACCTTGGCCACCAAAAAGGGGTTAGGAGAAACCCAAGACCTTCACACATTCAAAAACAAGAAGATAGTTTAAATGACATTCAAACCTTACAGTTTTAAATATTTAGTTGATCAATATCGAAACATAATCTCAAAAATACACTTGTATATCTACATACCAATTCATAGAGAAATTTGAACAATTATTCCTAGCAAGTTTAATAAGAAAAAAAAAAAGAAAAAGTCCTAACTAGTTTATAAGAAACATAATAATGACTCATAATGAATGAAAATAAATAAATAATAACCACAATAACATATAATTCAAATAAATCATACAACACATCAGAAAATACCAAAAACACTTAACATCTAAACATGCAATTGTGCAAATATGTTTGCATATGTGTTTTGGTTGAGTTTTTTATACCCTCATTTTATAAAATCTGCCTCCTCCTCCCATATGATGCTCTCTATCTATTACAACAAATGAAGATGAGATAGTACTACATCTACCTTAGTAAAATAAAATATTAGTTAGTCTATTTTATCATTTTAACTATGAAAAAAATAAATTATTAATAACTAATAATAATATTTTTGTACAATATGCATCATATTATGTAATATAATCCTCATCTATATGCTACCATCTGATCATAAATGTTTAATTCTGAGATAATAATTAAATGTATAATATTTAAATCTTCAAGAATAAATGAATCTAATTTCACAATGTAGCATTAATAATAACATCAATAAATCAAAACAATAATTATTTGTTAAGGGTGAGTCAGAATGTAATAATAAACCCCATCACATTCTATCAAATAAAGTGGTATAAATTTTTATGGACAGAGGAGTGTGAGTATTCCTTCTAGTTGTTTAAGGATCATCTCATTAATGCACATATCTTAACAATACCTAATCCATTTAAGGAGTTATTTATTTGTATAAATTCCTCCCATGAAAGGTTAGGATCTATCCTCATTCATGGAGGTAGGGTGATTACCTATGAGTATAGAAAACTTAAGGACTAAAAGTTGTAATATATAACTTAGGATATTGAGTTCATAGTTATAGTTCACACTTGTTTAATATGGAAAAAAAATGTCTTGTTGGTCATCTCTTTTTATTGAGGATAAATTACTGGAGCTTTAAAACACATTTTTATTTATCCTAACCTTCAATCCCATCAATGAGTATTGCATGTAACTTTTCTATGAGTACAAATATGAGATATTATGCATTATAAGAAAAGATAACATGGTTGAGTGTGAGAAACCATTAACTATTATAATGAAGCTACATAATTATTTTTTAATTTGAATCCTTGGGAATATTCCTAAGGACATATTCTACCAAGAGGTGTGATAGATGTTAGACTTAGATAGGGTACTGAAGGGAAAATATGTGGATTTACTTTTAAGGAATTTTTTTTTACATCATAAGTAGTGTATTTATGTTCCCAATTTAGGTAATTTCATATTTTTATATTCTCAAATCATTATGGATCTCCATATTAGGTACAGGAGTGAATAATATCCATGTAAAGATAGGTTAGTTTTATCACTAGGCCATTTTGTGGTGTGCCATTCCATACTTCTTAGTTATTTTCCTTGACTGATAGAGTGAAAGTCTAAGAATAAACATATTTTATATTTTTTATACCCCCATGAGATTTTTATAATACCTACCTTATCCTATCATCTTGAAATGATCATGGTGTTTGTGGATAATTTGATGAAAGTAATTCACTTTTATCGAATGAATACCACTTACTATGCCATGTCAAAGGCATGGATTTAATTATATGACATATTTATATTGCTCAAGGTTCACAAGAAGATTATATGTGATTGAGATCAAATTTACATGTCTAATATTTATACCAATCTAAATAAGGCTATGGGCACTCATCTCAACTTCAACACTTCTTATCATCCTAAGACCAATGGACAAACTGAGTGATTTGATTAGGTTTTAGATCACATACTTTACATGTATGTCATAGACCATATTACCATTAATATAATTAATTTTAGTTTATGGATTTTTAATATAAAAAAATATACCATGGTTTGATCAAAATGATACCCTAAAATATGTTATATGGTAGATATTTTAGGACCCCTTTAAGTTTGGATTACATTAGGGATATAGTTTTCATTGGTCCTACTATGTTGTATGACATGGAGGGACATGATATTAATATTCATCATCACCTTGAGGAGGTGTGGGAGTATTATAATAAATATGAAAATGAGAAGAGGATTGATCACCACTTCCAAGTGGGTAATAAGGCATTTTTTATAATGAGACCCAACAAGATCCCTATCCACTATGGAAAGGGTTCAAAGTTGGCACCTCATTTTGTTAGACCATTTGGGATATTGGAGACCATTAGACCTATAGATTATCATTTATCACTATAAACTATCCTATCATGTGTTCACAACATGTTCCATGTTTTATTGTGCATTACTATATATATGGAAATACCCATGTTTTGTAATTGATAACATTACAGAGATAGATGGATAGGAGTTTAGACTTAGAGCCTATGAAAATTCTAGTATATAAGACCTTGGCCCTTTCATGTTGAGATATAGAGTAGGTCCATGTATAATGTTACTATTAGGATGATATAGTTTAACTTGGGAGGTTGTAACACCTTTTATTATATATTATCCCAACCTCTTTTAGTGACTTTCAAAAGGATGCCTGTATAAGGTGAGGGGGATGTGAGTCCACAATTTTCATAGAGATAGTTTTTTGCAATTTTTTTACTATACACATGTTCTATTATGATATGATATTTATGTATTTGAGACATGAGTTATCTATTATTGAATTATTATTGAGATAGTGCATTTTATATTATTGATGATATTATTTTCTTACATGAGTATTATTCATATGCTCATTGAGATGTATGATATAATATTATATTATTTGAGATTATAAAATTTTATAATGTGATTTAAGATTAAAAATATATGTATGTTAACATGTTTAGATCATGTCATGTGGAGTATTGAGATATTTTGGTTTGAATGCTTTATGTATGCATTTGATATTATTAGATATCACTTGAGATGTTTACATTCCACAACTTTGACTACCTAGGGTAGATAAATTTTATGTGGGAAATGATTTATAGGTGATATATGATGCCAAACAAGGAATTAGGACAATGAAAATCAGCAGTGCACCATTGCTATTAGTTATGTAGTGGCTTTATGACTCCCTTAGATTATAATCCAATCATAGTGTTATTATTTAATCTAAGTTTGAGTTTTAACCCTTTTTGGCCCTCTAACACTATTAAAAAACCATTGTAACTATTAATTACCTTCTTATAATAACTTAGGAGTCGTTGTAACTTTAAATTCATGCATAAAGGTAAATGCATAAACCACTTAAATGACCCCTTGACCAAAACTAGAATGGGAATTCAAACCCATGTTTGGAAGTTGATATAGTGTGTTTTAGAGGTGCTTGTAAATTAATTTAAAACACATTTTAACCAAGGGATAGGATAAGACATTGTTTTCATTTTTGATAATGTTATATTACAATCCATGTGCCCATTTATGGCATGAGTAAGTGAGAAAATTAATGGGTATGTGCAAGCCTTGATTATCCACATGGATGTATAAGGTTAGTTCATGATAGAAAAGAATTTTTTAAAGTGAGACAAGTAATTATAAGGGATAAGAGTAAATTTAACATTTTCCATTGGGTTTTAGCCTATTGTCTATAAGAAAAAGTAAATCCATACTTACAAGATTTTTTTTTTCATTTTCAAATTAGAGAGTTTAAGAGAGGTTGAGGAAGGATAGAAGAATATTATATAAGAATGGGATCTTGGTTTGGGGAGTTATCTTGATTCAAAAATTTGTATGGGAACCCCTTTTTATATTAAAGTGATGGAGATAATGTATGATTTCATGTCACGCATGTATTATCATTTTATTGTTTTAAAAGAGACATCTTTCTTCCCTTCTTTCCTCTTGCTTTCAAGAGGATGTAAGGCCGTTTCACTTACCCTCTATTATTATTATTTTTCAATGTTTTTTATTTGGCCACCATGTATGTTATTATTTATTATTTTGGCTTGGAGATGAAAAATCCATCCAATTTATTTGTTACACCCATTTTATGATATAAAATCATATTGGGCTTAGATTGTCTACATAGTATGTACCTTCATGTGTAGGATTTGGTCAAGGGAACTAAGTTTGAAGTCCTCCTATGAAGCTCTAATGTATTTGGCTTGGCAAAATGGAAGCCCTAATGTTTCCAAGGTCCTCTCATGGATAAGGATAAGGCTTTGGGAAATGGAAACACTTCAAATACCTCTTTCTCCCACCTCATGGTGTAGAGAGTTGAAATTATCATACACAATGGGTAAGTGTGGAGTATTGGTAAGTATTGATTATTTAAGACTTCCATGTGAATTTTTTACATTTTCATATGAGATTTATTTGATTGATGTTATGTGTTTTTTATTTTGGGTTGAATGTGGAAGCCTCCTAATATAACAAAGTTGTTGATTGAGACTCCTAGCTGTACATCTAATAGAGCTTGTCACATTGCCATTATCAACCTCATTCATTTATTATATTACCTTAAATTTAAACATTGGTGTCATTTATGTTCATATATGGGAGTCCTAGGATTGAAGGTGCCTTAGGAACCTACTTAAAGATGGAAAAAGGATGGGAGAAGAGCCCTTCCCTAGCTTGGCATTGCGGGTATACTTGGAAGCTTTTAAATGTAGAAATTATAAAAATGATTGTTTGATAGTTTTAATCCATATGTATGTAATATTAAAATGTAATAAATTTAAAATATAAGGAATGATATTTTGATGTAATATTATGAGATTTCACACATTATTATTCATTTCAGTGCTAGTTGAAATTAGAAAAGGAAAATGTAAGGAAAGGATAATTTTCTATTATGAAATTTAAGATGTAAAATTGGTATGAATAATTTAATTTTCTATTTTTCACATCTATATAAAAAATTTAAAATATTGTTTCACATTGCTTGTTTGTATTGATTTCATTAAGTCCAAGAAGGGCTAGTTTCATTAATTTATTTTTAAAAAAAACTCTTAAATTAAAAAATTTCCCCAAGTTAAATTTTAATGAAATTTTTTATTAATCAAAGCATTTTTATCTTTCATGATTTGAATTTTTTATTTACAATTTGATTTATATGATTCTTTGAAGTTAAACTACTAAATTTTATCTTGTTCCATTTGGTTTTTTGCTTAAAATTCATAATTATTTTGTACAAATAAAATTATTATATAAGTTAAAAAATATATTTTATAATATTTATGACATTATAATTTTTATTTCATGAATTTTATGATTACTATTTATTTGCTATGAAATCTGTAAATTTGGTTGCTTAATGGGTAGTTAATTGTTCAATAAACCCATTAGAAGGTAAAAGGACCCTTTGTGTAAGGTACCCTAGTAGTTTAGCTATAAATCATCCATATGAAAATGTAGTGATTAGTTAAGTCCCTTTAGGATGGTAGATAAGGTTGGTGGTAACCATCATAGTTAGAATTTTTGTGGTGCATGTGATCATCACCATGGAGTCATAGTGGTTTAGGGGAAACAACATGTCTTATAATCCATGAGGTGAAACCCAACCTCATATTTTAGACCAAGGGGTGGTTGAAAAGATTGAACACTAATAAAACCTCTTTTTTGTGGAAAATATAATATAAATTTTAGTTTTATTTAATTATTAAAAAAATTACTTTCCTAAGTTCTATATCTATATTTTTCATTATTTGAAGTTCCATAACTATTAAACTAACCTTTATTTTTTCTTGTGCATTCATATATAGAAACCAGGATACCCAAATGTGGGGTGACATAAATGGGTCCCCACCCCTTGATGTTTTTAAATCTTCTACATGGAATAATTTTTAGGACCTAAAACTTCATATTTTTCAAGATAGGGTTAGTTTTCCCAGAGAGATGTCTTTTTAGACATTTTCAAGCTCCTAAAATCCCTAGGACTGGTTAAACCAAAATAGAACCCTCCTTAATTTATTATTCTCTATCAAATGAATTAAAAATAAAATCTTGAAACTTAAAATAATAAATGTTTTCTTATTTAACCTTGTTTGGTGGCCATTAATGCTTATGGTAGAGCTTGAAGCTTCCAAAGGCATTTTCGAAAGCAACAGGATCCTATAAATATTTTTAGAACTAGATAGATACTTTCCATGAATATTATTACCTAAAAAACAAAAAATTGAATATTTTTATTGAGATAAATTTTCAAAATGAAATAAGTGAAAAAAGGTTAAATATTTTGATACTCCATTAGTAGAAAACATCCAAGTATAAGGGAGGAGAAGAGGGATGACTATGTAAAATTCATCCTAAAAAACCTCCTTCATTTTTTCCCAAATCTAAAATATAAATTTAATAATTGACTTAAAACCTTTATTTCCCTCCTCAAGGATTTCTAAGGTTTCCTCATATTGACTGAATCAAATGGGCATGATAGAAATAATATAATAGCTAAAATAGAGTACTCCATCATCAAGGAGATTATCAAGGACACTTTAGACTCATTTTGAGTTCATATGAGGAGTATGAATCCTCCTTAATCAATTTTTTTTTATGAAAATTTGGTATAAAATTATGGTTTCAATGCTAGGAGTTCGGGGTAACTTTTTATTAGGTTATCATTTCAATTCCTGGTAGATTTTTATTATTGATGACTTTGGGTTTTTAACCTATAATTTTATATTAAATTCATTCTTACATGTGTAGTATGACTCATGGGGGTTGTAGTTTTATAAAACATGACATTGATGATCCTATTGATCTACCTCTAGTTACTTAGGGGATGATACACCTCAGTCCCTATATGCTTTAGGCCATGTATTAGATACATGGAATATTATAGGAGATATTTCCAACTATAAAAGAGTTTTATTATAGGCAATCTCCATAATTTTCATGAGGTAGATAGATATTAGTCAAGGGACAAAGGTAAAAGACCAATATCCTAACACATCAAAGAGTAGATGGAAATAAAAAGAGGATTAGATCTTATAGACCTTTGTATCCATTTATAGATGGATATTGAACATATTATAAACATAGGGAGGAGTGTCAAGAGAGGTTATTTTATGACCATACTCAAATGATAACGCCAGGATATATTTTCAAGTATTTGATCCTACTCTAGCCACATACTTTTGATGGTATTTATGAAATTTGTGTCACTAAGGCATGGTTAGATAATGTTTGTGGATTATTAACCCTATAAGATCATGATTAAAATTTTCAATCACTTTTTTTTACTCAAATTATAATAGTAATAACGAATATTTGGTATAAGGATGAGGAGTGAAAGCTCTATTTGACCCTAGCCACCACTACTTGGGAGATATTTAAGAAGTTTAGAAGTCATTGCATTTCATTGAGTTATATACAAAGGAAGGTATATGAGTTAAATGGGATTTGGTAGGGGAGTGTTATATTGGCATGATATCATTATCATTTCTTAAAATTGTAGATCTCATATTATAGATGAGGCTATGCATGTGACCTATTTTATCAGAGGCCTAAATCTAGATCTAATTAGCTCAGTATACATACTCTCCCTTTAGACCTTATTATTCATTATAGAGAAGTATTATATTGTAAATTATACTTGGGAAAAGTCCCAAAGGATAAAATATATTATAAATCAATTTATAGTCTTAACATTGTGCTAGATCACATGATGCATATCCCATACCACAAGGGAGGTTTTACACCTACCCAATCATGTCTAGGAGCATATCATAAATAGTATTAGAGTAATTATATTGAATATAGTACTTATAAATTCATTAAATGTTAAAATTAGTAGGTCCAGAACATTAAGATGAGTTAGGATAGGTAGCTTATTAGACAAGAAATTATGTCAACATGGAGTCTACAGTCTTCATAAGAAATAACTTCAAGGTCAATAACTAGACTTTGTCAAATGAATATTGGAGCCACATCAAGGTGAGATAAATTTATGGTTACATTCTACACTTGAGGATTTACACATCACTATACACAATATTTTCCATAGATATTATCAGTTGTTATAAGGAAAAAATCTTTGATGTTTGAGTATATAATAGGTGATGTGGGCTGGGGCCATAGGATGTATGGAGTGGTGTATAAATAACATGAATATAATCATGTGATATTAATTTTACCATAGGTGATGTGGGTTACGTTTTGGGTTCCCAATGAAGGGAATCCAAAATTCACACCCTTTCATTTGTACACATGCAAAAAAAACAATGTATAAATCATATGTGTTTCATTTATATGTATTAAATTTACATGGGGTTTTTATCTCCTTAATTGTACATTAAGGGGTTAATTTTCTCCCTTATTATAACTCAAGGCTCTAGTGACTCTTCCACTCACACATTTTATAACTAATAGGGTTTGGCCCTTAGGCCCCTACTCTCCATATCTCTCACAACAAAAACTATACTATCGACAACAAAAACCTATAATCATGGTCAAAATTCCCATTAATTATAGTTATGGAGGTTGATTATAAATATATATATTATGGCCACCATATAGACTTAATGGACTCCCCATACATATATATTCTATTATAATCTATTCTAAGTAGATTTTGGCACACACTTTAAAATGCATGATATTAAATGTGGCTAAGTTATACCTCAATCCCTTCACCTCAAATATCAATCAATTTATATTTTCCATGTGGATATATAATCATTCACTATCATATTTATCCTCTCTCATCAAGTTTTATCTCATCCAACTAGCTCATTGAGTGTATGCCATTTTATTTTCTTAGGTTCTATGCCTCACAGTTTGCCTTACTTTTCATATGTAGGGATATTATTATCCTTTTTTGTTCCATTCATTCATAAATTACCTTAGAACCTAATACCATCTATATTTTTTCTTCACACACCACTCTTTATTTCCATCACATATCCTTCACATGTGTTATCTACTTTGTTTGGTTATTCATGCAACTTGTGTTCACTCTATTACTTTTATCATCCACATGCCCATCGACTTAGATACCTTATAGGCTTATCCAAACTCTTAAATATTAACCTTGGTAAATTTGAATCATTTTCCTTACCTTGTGCTCAATCTAAACCTTACAATATCTATTATGGCATGGGATGCTCTTACATCAGTCTGGAAAGGTAATTGAAATGTAAGCCCCTTACTACATTAGGTCTAAGTGGTTGGACCACTCTTTAGGTCAACCACCTAATCACGAAATTACCCTTCACTTTTACCTTCCATGCTATTCCTTATCATCTCCATCCTTATTTTTCCTCCTTTGGTATCTCCTATTCTCCACTTTTCTGCATCACTCTCCTACCTTTAGTGAGTCCTTTTCTTTGTGCATGACTCATAGATCATTACACATATTACTCATTCATATTTATAATATACTCTTCTAATTATTATTTATTTTTTAATTTTATCCTTTGGGTCTATTCCTAGTTACTTATCATTTGTGAGCACATCTCATTTATCTCCTTCTCGATGTGTAACTATCCACTTAGGTTGACTTTCTCTCAGCCACTTCTATCATCTAGAAGTTGATCCTCTCACATTATTCTCTCTTTAACTTCTTATGTGAAAAATTAATTTAACTTTTATCTTCTTCCACTAATTTTATTATTCTTTTCTTCAATCAAGTATCCCCCTTATGGATCTCTCTTGGCATGTTATTTTTTTTGCATGTCCATTTCCTTATTCTTCATGGAAAGTAGGCATATTTTATTTTTCCTACAAATCCCTTCACTTTTAAACTCTAATATATAATTAGATTTATAATTTATCATTCCAAATAATATTTTAGTCTCCCTTATTCTCATTTTTTTTCACTAATTTCATCACACACTTTTATTCTCCATTCACTCCTCCTCGGTGTGGCTTTCGCTTCCTCTTCTTAGGCTTAGTTGTGCACTGATATTACCACTTCTTATTTTTATGCATCCATTTAAGATTTAACACATCCACTCTTATTATATTATTTATCATACTTAATTCCTCTCACTTATCATGTTTCATCCCATTCCATTGTATTCACACCATGTTTTTGCACAAAATTCTCTCTAACTAGTACTTATTGTATCATCCTCTATTCTTGATCATGCATCAAATTGTTTGGGTATCTATATTAGCCACCTAAATAAGGTATTCCTAATATTTTATAGTTTAAATTTGAAAATATACTCCCTATTATATCACATCATTCAACTTACACTCTTGATATCAACCCTATTTGTTTGGTGATCTATTTTTCCCAAATATGTTCAACTTAAATTTCACTCCTTCCTCCTCCTTGGGAATGTTTTCTATCTTACCTTCCTGATAAATATGCCAATTATTTGTTTATATATTATCCTTAAATTTATTCCTAAGTAACTCTTTTTCATCCTCCAATGATTTTTGTGTTTCAAATAGTTTTATGAACATTCATTATTTATCTAGCCTTATATTGGACTCTACTCCACTCAACCTCTCTTCATATTCTAGGTGCATTTATTAAGTAACATGGTTCTATGATAGTTGCCTCAAGGTTAAATAATATAATAACATGGCTAAACTAACTAAAACATCCATCTCTCCACCTTGTATATTTTTTCCTTAATGGTTTGATTCTCTGCTATCTTCTACTTTCACTTTGACAACTTTACATATCTCACCTTATCTGTTGGATGCCTTGATGTTTAGGTAATCTCCCAAATTGTAGTTTCCCTTATTCTAGAAACACATCTTATATGTAGTAACTATGGATACTCCCTCTAATTCTATCCTTAGTGCATCACATATATTGTACCCTTCCCTTTCTAGTTGCCTCAATGGTTTGATAATTTATTTTCTTTAGCTACACTGTTACAATTCTAAACTCTCTCACCTCCCTTTTTGTCTACCTCAATAGTTAAGTGATCATCTAAATCTAGTTGCATTTTTTGAAACTCTACTTCTCCAACACCCTTTAGTAACACCTTTTTTTTCTATTTCTCTTTGCCTTTTCCTCTCTTAGGTGAATCTCAATCATTATTTTATGGTAATAAATAATGCTTTCACTCTATTCCATGGATCTTTCCTCATCTCCCTTGGTTACATTTTTTATGTCTCCCTTATGTTGACTCATGATCTTAGACACTTGTCTTAGTCACTTAGTTTATCTGCATTAGCTCTTATCCCTCATATGTCTTATATCATCACAAATTCTAAGATTAGCTTCTAGATGACCTACGTAAGATACTTTGTATCTTTAATTATACTTCACCTCTAACTATCCCTTTCAAATACCTTGTATTATTTTACATTTCAAGTTCATATTTAGGCTATCCTCTTCACCTCCTCATCATCATATTCAACTCATATTTTAGGGTGTATGTATTTCACCTTACTTTATACTATGTTCATTATCTCTTAGTTTATCTCTAAATAACTCTCATTTATTTCATCCTCCATGTCCTGAACAAGGACATTTTTTATTATACTATCCACTCCTTTTTGTGCACTCTCTTCACATAGATATCACCTATACACCCCTCACCTTATATATTGGTCACCTTTCTATCCTTAGGCCTCTTACTAAGGTTGGATTAATGAATATTTTAGTTTAATACTTGGTATAGTACCATGAATATTTACCTATAGCTAGATGTGGGTTTTTAGTTTACTACTTGGTATAGTATCATGAATAGCATATGTATCCTTTCCTTTGCTCACTACCTCTTCTTATCTTTGAATTATTTCTATCCCCTAGGTTCAGTTCCTTATACTCTTTTCCATGAATTTTTAACCCTTACATAGTCTAAACACTTTCTAGAATGACACCATACTCTACATCCTCAGCCCATTTATTCTTTAGGTATACTCCTTGTATTTATTTGCTTTGTAGTGTATGTTCTTTCTAATGTGCTATATATCCTCTACCCATATGCAATTCATGAAGAACTTTTAATTTTTATAAGTTGTCTCTTATAATTTTTTTTCTCTACCAAATTGTGATTGATACATAACATTGAATCTTTATTAAGTAATATCTTTCATTCTTTTTTTTCTACCCATCCATGTTTGATAGAGAGATTTGAATCTCTATTGAGTTTGCATTGTCTTGTTTAGTTTTCAACACTTGTACTTTGTCTTGAGTTTTTTTTATCTCTACCGACCTACGCTTAATGAAGAGCACTCTTTTCGATATTAAACCCAAAAAAATTATTTGAAAAATTTGTATTAACAATTGCTGAAATAGTTATCATCCCTTTTAATTCATTTCACTTATTATTATCTACTCACCCACACTTGGTTGAGAAAACCTTTAACACCTTATACCCAATATGTTAATTTTAATATTCTTTACATGTGACTAATCCTTAGGTCAGTACTATGGGATATTTTAACTACTACTAAAACCTATTGCATGATCCTACATGTCTTATCTCTCAAGTGTCCTTAAAATTCCATTCTCTCTACCCACCTTTTTATGGAGGATAGTGATATGAACTTTAATTTTTTTTTGTCTCATTCAATGTCTTATATTCCACTTTCTTTCACCACACATCACTAGTTTCCTCATCTCAGTGATTTAACACTCTAAATCTCTTCTTCAATACTCCTCCTTGACTAGTTACCTCAAATCAGTAATTTAGATAGTTATCTCTCTCATTTTACCACTCTACTACTCCATTTCTCATGAACTCTTATCCCCCTAAAATACCTAGGTGTTTTACCATGCTATAATAATAGATTATGAAAGTTGTGGTTTAGGCTCCCAATAAAGGGAAACCAAAACTCATATCCTTTCTTCCACATGCATAAAAACACACACAAATATGGTAGATAACTCAAAGACATTTCATTTTTTTGTAGTAGATTTATGTAGGATTTCAACTCCTCATTTATACATTAAAGATATCCTCCACTCCATTATTGTATCTTAAGGCTCTAGAATATCTTCCACTCACTCATTTTATAGCTAGTAGGATTTAGCCCTTAGGCCCTTGTTTCCACTCTCACTCCTCTTAGTTGATCAAATACAACACTCCACTACCCAATTTTATATATATATATATATATATATATATATATATATATATATATATATATATATATATATATATATATATATATGTCCATCATAATAACCTCTAATGTTTGGACAAATGCACATTTCTACATTTGTACAGGCTAGTTACTAGTTGGTTCAATTGTGAGGTTGACATATGTCCTTAAAATATATTTTATCACCCAATTTAAAATATATGAGCTTGAACATGGTTGAGTAAAACCTCCATCCCTTAACCTTTGATATAAATAAATTTGGATTAGCCTTGTGTATTTCCTATCATTTTGTTTCATTCCATTTCTATCCTTCCTAGATGTCATCTTGTATAACTGGCTAGTTTACCATTTGTCCTTTTATACTGTTGGTATTTATATCACACACTTAACTTTGATTATCAACTACATGTTTCTTCCTCTTTTCTTGTTTGTCATTAATTATTGAGGTTACTTGTATAATAACACCCTTTGTATTTTTTATATGCATGAAGCTTGGTGTGTGATCCTCTTTTTATCTCTAGCATTCCCCTTACGTACACATTATCTACTTTGCCTAGTTCTTTATGAAACCTATGCATTCTATACTAATTTTATTCATACACATTCCCATCATATTGGATCCTCTACTTATTACTCCTAACTCCTCTATGCATTCCTTTGACACTATTTCTTCTCCTCCTTCCATTGCACTAATCCATAAATTTGTAGGTTATATGTTGTCCTAGGATGCTCTTGCATTAATAGGTATGATTAAAAATGTATATTTTATAATGTTATTTTATTATAAAACCTCAAATAATTTATATCCTCTTCATTTATATGTCATTATAGTTTGGTGTAATTTAGATAACATTATATTTTTGAGGTTAATTTGGCCAATAGGGCTGATATTTTAATTATCTCATTCATGAGTTGTTGTATTCTAGATTTAAATTACTTCCCCACCATTATTGACTTAAAAAATATACTCTTGAGGAATTATGGATTTTATGGATATATATTACCTCATTAATCATAGATAAAAGATGTATAGTAATAAAAATGTCAATAGTGTGTTGGCTACCT
Organism: Torreya grandis; assembly: GCA_037957365.1. Lineage (NCBI taxonomy): Eukaryota > Viridiplantae > Streptophyta > Pinopsida > Cupressales > Taxaceae > Torreya > Torreya grandis. Next base: position 1,328,562 of record JARHVA010002825.1, on the reverse strand, counting down.
TGGGAACAATATAGTTATCTCAGGGGTTAAGAGACCCATTTCTATTCCCATGGTTTCCATAATGTAGCTCAATACGAGCATGAAAAAGGGATTTTATATCAAAATGAATGATATGTTAGAGGAGAAGAAAAAGGGGCATTCATTATATGATCATCCCATCATTTGTGATATTCCATACATGTTTCCAAATAATTTTCCAAGGATTTCCCTACCTAGAGAGATCAATTCAAGATAGATATTGTACTTGGGGTAGAGCTAATATCTAGAGCATGATATCAAATGACTACTTATAAATTTTGTGTGATCAAGTTTTAGGTATAATAATTATTGGATAAGGGCCTATTTCATATTAGTTTATTCCTATGGGGATCACCTATTATCATCATGAATAAAAAGGATAGGTCCCTTAATTTTTTTGTTGATTATCACAACTAAACAAAGTAATGATTGGACATTTCTACCCATTAACCACGATCAATGATTTTTTGACTAAATAAAATGAGATATAGTATTTCCACACACACACACACACACACACACACACACACACACACACACACACACACACACACACACACACACACATAGTGGGTATCAATAGTTGTGATTTTTATAGGTAAACATTCATAAGACTACATTTTGTATGTGATATGGTCATTATGAGTTTATATTAGTACCATTTGGGGGTTGCCTAATACCCTAATAGTTTCCATGAACCTCATCAATAGATTTTTACATACCATTCAATACCATTTCATGTTGATCTTCCTTAATTAAATCTTGATATATTCATGGAATGAGAAAAAACACAAGGATCACCTATGATAGGTTTTGAAAATTTTCTAAAAGAATAATTTGTATGAAAATTTAGGGAAATGTTATTTTACATAGTCATAGGTGAAATATTTAAAACAAATTATTTAAGGGAAAGTAATCTTATTAGACCATTATAATATCTATATTATTAAGGACTAGTCATCACTCGTGAGTGTCATGGAGGTTTATAGCTTTATGTGTTATATAAACTACTACCATTGCTTTGTCAAGAACATTTCTCACATTGGGAACCCCATCACATCCCTTTTCAAAAAAGGAAATTTTTTGTATGTATAAAGGAGTGTAAGCATGCCTTGTAGTTTTTTAATGAAAATTTTACTAGTTCACCCATCTTAAAAGTACTTGATACATTTGAGGAGTTCTTCATTTGTACTGATACCTCCCATTCAAGATAAGGAGCCATCTTCATGTAGGGAGGTATGATTTTTTATGATTTTATTAAAAATCAAGGATTGTATGGTGATATATCCTACTCATGATATTTTGTTATATATATATATATATATATATATATATATATATATATATTTCATGATTGTTTGAGATGGACAGTTTTTTTTTATTAGTTTCACTTTGTATTAAAGATAGACCACTTTATCTTACATCACATTTTTAGTCAACCTAACCTTAACACCTATCAATGGTGTTAGATGAAATTTTTGTGAGTGTGACTATCAGATCTTGTACGTTAATGAAAATGATAACATGGTTTATTTTTATTTTAGTAGGATATGCCATGAATTGGTAGTGATTAGTGATCTAGGCAACAATTTAGGTGATAATTTGGGTGACGGTTCTACCACAATTGATGATAGAACTTCTAGGAGCCATAACTTTTACACCATAGCTATGATTGACTCCCCATTTGAACCATTGAAAAGATAAGAATAAGTAGAACATGATGAGATGGAATTAGATTTTATCAATGGTTTTTAACCCTATAAAACCTAATGGAAGTTCCCCAAATTTTAATTTTAGTAGTGTATTCTAAAACTAGTAAGTTTCTAAAAATAGTAATTCCTCAAATTCTATATTGTTTTAAATCATGGAAGTTGAAATCATTAATCTCCCTCAAGATTGGTGACCTTCCACATCCTCCTCCTACCTTCAAAATGTGTATAAATGAACATGTAATCAAAAATGGAAATTAGACATCTCTTTCCAGAGATAAACATATGGTTATATTAAAATATTGAGTAATAAAACATTTATTCTCAAATAATTCATTGTTACTATGTTATTTTTGTGTTCTTGAAATATTTTTCAATCAAAAATTCTAATTTTTGATTTAGTGGTATCAGAGCAGTTTGTCTTGAGAGTGTATGATCATAAGAATGAGGTCAGGCTACAAGAAGCTTGGGTAAAAAACAAATAGAGCTTAAAAACTATCCATCTATTCACTCTAAATGACTTCAAAAGGCTAACACCATTGAAACATCTGATCCCTTCAAGGAAATGGTGAATGAAACCTTCCAATGGTAATAAGCATAGATGCTACAACAATTCACCCAAATTCTCCAATAAATCCTGATGGGAAATTATGGCTCCTCATATGCACTTCCTAGCTCCTCATCCATAGAACATCCTTTCAGTGCCCCAACACCCTTTAAGGTTTAGGTGAATTTTTATATCCCTACATTTGAAGGTAAAATCAATGCTAATGTAGTAGAAAATTAGTTGGATCAATTATCTTCCTACTTTTCTATAAATAAATTCATTAATGGAGAAAAGATCACTTTTTCTCTTTTGAAAGCATCATGTCCCATGAAAAATTGGTGGGAAGTGTACAAAAAGAGTTTTAATATAGATAAAATTGGCCTTGAGGTGGAACCTACCTAGGATGATTTCATGGAAGTGGTAAAGGAATAATACTATCCCATTAGAGTATATGATGATCTTTACATATAGTGGAAACAACTTCACCAAGGTAAGGACCAATCTATTCAAGATTACACTGACATTTTTCATTATCTATCTAAAAGATGGGGAATCCAAGAAAGTGAGAAACATAAGACTCTCAAATATCATGGTGGACTACAATGGTACATATAGGGAGAATTGGAAGTCTTCAATTTGGAAACCCTTGGTGAGGTATACAAGTTTTTAGTGAAGATTGAGTGAAAGCATGAAATAAAAAATATGAAGAGTCAGCCTTCAAAATGTAAAAGTGACAAGGAAGGTCAAACATGAGGCCAAAATTAGAAGCAAAAGTATTTTTAAGATAAGAAACCCTAGAATGGGAAGATTAGAAAATGGTGTGATTAACACAAAACTAGAACTCACTCCAAAGAAGAATGTTGAGCTATCAGGTCACTACTTTTTGAGTCATAATACTCGATATCTACTACTTTGTCTCATTCATAACCTACAATCAAAGAGGATGAAGAATAGATTATAGATGTTGAGCCTAATACCATTGTTACTTCATCATAGACCTATGAGGAAAGGCCAAATGACAAGGAAAGGTTGTTTCACTCCAAATTATGGGTAAAAGTTAAGGCTCTAAATTTCATTCTTGATAGTGGGAGTCAAAAAAATTCAATCTCTACTAAAGTTATGAAAAATCTAAATGTATCCATGAAGCCTCACCCAAAACCATACAATATTAGATGGTTGATCATAGGGAGACACCTCTGTGTCACCCATAAATGTCTTCTTTTATATGAAATAAAACCTTTCCAAGATGAATTCTTGTGTGATGTAGTCAATCTAGATGTTTATGATGTACTCCTTGGTTGGCCATTCATATATGATCAACTTGGAATCTATGAATCAAAAACTTGAAGAATCACCCTCACTCTTGGAACATGGTGCTATAGGGTATTATAGGTACCACCTCCCACATATATCTCCTTGATTAGTACCAATTAATGTAAAATATTGGTAGATAAGACAAAAAAATCATTCTCATGGTGATCAAAGCATAGAAATCCAAGAAGGCTGATGTTGCAGTCCTAACTGCATAATCAACACAATAATAAAAGTAAATGGGACAAATCATGGGAGAATATGATGACTTATTCAAGTCACCCATGGGAGTTACACTTCACTTATAGGTAAAAAATTCTATCAATTTGATCTTAGGATCACCTTTACCTAACAGTCTTATGTATCATAGATTAGTTTTAGAGAATGATGAGATAAAAAGATAGATTTAGGAATTAATTCAAAAGGGTCACATCAGGCTAATCTCTTCACCCTATGATAGCCTGATTGGTATATCACTAAAGAAAGATGGAACATGGAGGATTTTCATTGACTATCAAGCCCTAAATAAAATCACTATGAAGAATCACTACCCCCTCCCTAGAATTGATGACCTATTGGACCAATTCCATGGTGAAAATTTCTTCACCAAAATTGATCTTAAATCTATCTATCACCAAATTCCCATTGATCCCACTAATGTTTACAAAAATGTATTCAAATATAAGGAGGGGATCTTCAAATGGTTGGTTATGCCTTTTGGCTTAACTAATTTACCTAAAACCTTCATGAGGATGATGGATGACATCTTGTGACCCTTCACCAACACATTCATGGTTTTCTACCTAATTAACATACTCATCTATAGTAGAACATGGGAGAAAAATCTACAACATGTTCATAAGGTGCTTCAAAATCTTTAGGAGAACACTTTGTATGCAAATATTGACAAATGCATATTTGGGATGAAAACAATTCAGTAAATGGGGTATGTTGTGAATGAAGAAGGGGTCCATGTCAATCTAGAGAAGATTCAAGCTATTTGAGAATGGCCTATACCAAAGACTCATAGAAATTTTTAGCTTCTTAGGTATTGCAAATTTATTTCATAGGTTTGTTCTTGGATTTTCACATGTTTCTTGGCCACTAACCCAAGTGACTAAAGGAGGAGCTAAAGCTACATTTCAGTGGGGAAAAAATAAAAAAAAGGGTATTTGAGAATTTGAATAATAGAATTTGCTCAGTCCCTATTCTTACCTTGATAGATTTGCATCAACCTTTCAAGTTAATGATAGATGCATTTGAATATGCCATGGGAGATATCATCATGCAACATGGCCATCCTATTACATATCATAGTGAAAATTTCACTAATATAGTTAGGAAATACTTGACATATGATAAGGAGATCTATGCCATTATGAAAGCCTACAAACAATGGAAACACTACATCTTGGGGAAAGAGACGTTCATCCACACTGACCATAAACTATTGGAATTCATCTAGACATAGAGAAAACTATGAAATGAAAGGCACCAAAAGTGGGCCACATATCTATATAAATTCCATATAATAATCAAACAAAAAATGTGGATCTCAAATACGGCCATATATTGTCTGATCCACCCACTAATTACTATACTCACAATAGTTATTGACATGAGACTACCACTTGGGGTACTCTGTATAAAGTAGATCCTATCTTTGCTAATACATATTAGGTTATTTAAGAAGGTAAACATGTTTTTGATTTATATTTTTAAGATACTTTCCTCTTTCATATGGGGCACATCTATTTTCTAGCTATAGAGCAATAGAAGATAATATGGGAAACACATTTTAGTAGGACAACTAGACACTTTGGTGTAGAAAAGACATTAGTAGTTCTTTAAAAACACTTCTACTAGCCCCATATGAGAAAGGATGTGGAAAGGTACCTCAAATATTTCACCCCATGTGCAATAACCAAGCCAAAAAATAAGAAGCAAGGATTGTACACACCATTGTTAGAACCAACCAGGCCTTGGGAATCTATCTCATTGGATTTTCTCTCAAGTTTACCCACTTCAAAACATGGAAAGGATTGTATTTTTTTTGTATTTGATCATTTTTATAAAATGGCTATCATGATTTCTTATAAGAAAAATATATCTATTGAAGAAAATACTCAACTATATTTTAGTCATGTATGGCTCCATTTTGGTTTCCCCAAGTCCATTGTCTTAGATAGAGATATCAAGTTCTTAAGCATCTTCTGGTCCACTCTATGGAAGATGATGGATACTAAGCTGATGAATTCCATAGCCTTCCTTCCATAGACTATTGGTCAGATATAAGTGGCAAACCACTTGATTTTTCACATGATTAAGATGTATCACTCTAAACATCCATGGACATGGGATGAGGGGCTTCTATTCATATAACATGAATACAATCAAGCCTTGCACAACTCAACTAATCATAGTCCATTCCAAGTATGATTTGGGTTTCAACCCATGGCACCAATTCATATATCCATTCCATTCTCCACCATGGAATACACACCTCATAGGAGATCTGAGGCAACAAAAGCAACAAAGTTCATTAAACAAATGCAACACATTCAGTAGCAAGTTCATGACATCTTGGAGAAGATGAATCAGAAGTATAAGCAATTCCATGAAAAATATAGGATTACACACAATTTTTTTTTGGGTGAAAACATTTGGTTGTGGCTTCAAAAGGAACAAATTGCAATCCCACATAAAAAAATTGGCCTTTATGATATGGTCCCTACACCATCACCATAAAAGTTGGAAAAATTCTTTTGAGTTGAACCTACTAGCCTACCTTGGCCTGCATCCAATATTTAACATGGAACTCCTCAAACCATATCATCCACCTCTATTAGACACTTTAGTCATAGAATAACAATTAGACATTGATGACCTTGATCCATAGAGTTTTTCTCTAGTGGATGAGGATTAGATAGTGGACACTTGGATGAAGACAATAAGAGGATGCTCTATTCTGCTTTATTAGGTGATCAAAAGGGGCTAACTTAGCCACTAAGGTGAGTGCCTCATAGAGAATCAAATTAAGACATAACTACCACACCTAATGAGGAATATTGACACAATGGGGACCATTTCTTCTCAAGGAGGGAGGAATGATCTGGGAAACAATTTAGGTGATAATTTGGGTGATGGTTCTACCCTAATTGATGATGAAACTTCTGGGAGACATAAATTTTGCACCATATCTCTGATTGACTCCCCATTTAAACCATTAGAAAGATAAGAATTAGGATTATTCAATGAGATGGAATGATCTCTAATCAGAGGTTTTTAACCCTTAAAAACCTAATGCAATTGTTGTAAATTTCAATTTTAGTAGTGTAGTTTAAAAATAGTAATTTTATAAAAATAGTAATTCCTCAAATTTTGTATTATTTTAAATCATGGAAGTCAAACCACTTAATCTCCTTAGATATTGGTGACCTTCCACATCCTTCTCCTACCTTAAAAATGTTTATAAATTAATATTTAACTAGAAATGGAAATCAGACATCTCTTCCCAGAGATAAGCATTTGGTTGTATTCTAATCTTGAGTAATAAAACATCTCTTCTCATATAATTCATTGTTATTATGTTATTTTAATGTTATTAAAATATATATCAATCAAAATTTATAAGTTTTGGATCAATTAGTCTATGAACTAGTTTTAAAAGTTGAATCCTTGAGTAGTTTCTACTAAAAGGTATGATAGATGGTAGATTCATAGATGGCCTTGAAGGGAAAGTATGAGGGATTTAATCATGAGGAATATGAAATTTTTTATTCACAATGGGTGTACTTATGTGATCACTTTAAGTGACTTTATCAATTTGATATTATCAAAGTGTCATTGATTTCCTTATCAGGCACACCTAGGACTAAATACGATGCATGTAGAGCTATAATAGTTATATCATTGGCCAATTTTTTGGCATGACATTGAAAAAATTGTAGTTTTGTTCTTTAAATGACCTAGGGTAAATTATAATAATAAACATCCTAAAGTATTTTTATACCCCCATGAAATTATAGAATGGAAATCAGATATCATATCCATAGACTTTAATGTTGGACTACTTACCTCATCCTATCATCATGATGTGATCATGTTGACTATGGATAAGTTGATGAATGTATATCCATTTTATATTATGAAGACCACTTAAAAATAAATGTTAGTGTGAAGTGTTTTATTATTTGGCATAGTTTAACTTCACAACATTGATTGTAATATTATCTCTAATTGAGATCATGTTTACACATATAAGTTTTAGACCTATGTATAGAAGGATCTAAGCACTCATCTCAATTTTAGTACTTCCTATCATCTTGAGACCAATGGATATATTATTTTATTAAATTAATTTTTATAAGATATGATTTTCATGTACAGCATGGACCATCAGTCTTATTAGGAGAAATAATTTTACCTTGTGTATTTTTTTATAACAACTACCATAGTTTAATCAAAATGGTGCTCTACAAGGTGATATATGGTAGAGACTTTATGACCTATTTAATTTGGGATCACTTTGAGGATATATTTTTCATTAGTATTATTATGTTAAAATAAATGGAGTGACATGTTATCTAGATTTGAAAATGCCTTGAGGAGACATGAGAATGGTAAAATAAATATGCAGATGCTAAGATAAGTGATCGACACATCCAAGTGGATGAAAATGTGTTTTTATATTGAGACCCAATAAGATACTTATACATTATAAAAAATGTTTTAAGTTTACATTTAATTTTATTAGTTCATTTGAGAAATTATAAACCATATACCCTACAACTTATCATCTAGCCCTACAAGGTGATAGGGAAGGCCAAATAATGGAACTAGGACTATTCTAAGAATTAATACACCATTGATATTAGTTTTTAAGTGTCTTCACAACTCCCTTAGATTAAAATCTAATCCTACTATTAGCATTTAATATATTCTTGGGTTTTAACCATCTTTAACCCTTCTAAAAATATTCACACCCCATTGAAACTATTCATTATCTATTTTAAAATAACTTAGGAGTCATCTTATATTTTAATTCATTCATAATGGTAAATATATAAACCACTCAAGTTTTCCCTTAACCAAAACTCTAATGTAAATTTAGACCCATGATTTAAGATGACATAAAATGTTTTAAAGGTGGTTTTAAGTGCATTTAAGACACCTTTTGACCAAAGAATGGGCTAAAATTGTTTTTTAGTGTTGATAAAGTTATTAGACAACCTATGTTCCCATTAATGGCATGGATAAGTTATAAAATTAATGGGTATATAGAAGCCTCACTTTAACACATGGATTTTTAAGGAAATTTAATTATATAGAAGACATTTTTTTATAAGAGCCATGGAATGGGAAGGGACAAGTGTCACCTCCCATTGACTATTAGATTTGATTTTTTGTCTATAAGAGTAAGGAAAATCTTTCTTGGAATAAGTCTTTACTTAATTTAAAATTAGAGAGTTGAGGAGATATTTAGGAAGGAAATAAGTAGCTTAGATAATAAGGAATACATATTATTTTGGGAAGGAGTTAGACTTATTTAAACGCTTGTTATATATCCCCTTGTGTAGATTAAAGTGGTGTAGGTAAGGTAGACTTCCATGTTGCCCATATATTTTCATTTTATTGTTTTAAAATAGATATATTTTTTTATCTTCATGCCTTGTGATTTTAAGTGTATGTAAGGCCATATAAATTACCCTCTCTTATTTTTGTTTTCTATGGTTGTGCCTTTGGCCACCATATATATTATTTTCTTCCTATTTGGGCTTGGAGATGAAAAATCCCTCCACTTTTTGTTTTTTAATAAATCCCATTTTTAGTTAAAATTATACCATTATGATATCTAATTGATATTATATTATGTATATGGGAGGTGTCTTAATATGTAGGTTTTTTTCAAGGGAACTAAGTTTCAAAACCTCCTAAGAAAATCCAATGCATATAGTTTTTTAAAAGGGAAACGATCATGTTTCCAAATTTTGTTTATGTTGAGGGAAAAGGTTTTGGGAAAGGGAGACACCCCAAAGTCCTCATTATCCCACCCAAATAGTGTGAAGAGTGTAAATTCTAGTTCATAATGGTTGAGTGTGGAGTATTTATAAGTATAGACTCTTTGTGACTCCCATGTGTGTTTTTTACATTTTCATATGAGAGTTTTTTATTAATGGTAAACCAAGGTTTTAAAGAGGGAGCCCACCCTTTAGAAAGGCCAAATAGGCATGGAAATACAAAAGAGATAAGATAATTCTACTTGTAAAGGAAATAAAAATTATCTAAAAACTAAAACAATAGATCATAAAAATTAAAAAATAATCAAAAAGCAATACTACTAAAAGCTAGTGCCCATGGCACTTCTAAACATCTATGACATCAATCTAGTTATTCATCATTTTATTGATAATGTTGTCTATATCCTGAAAATTTAGAGAATCCATATTTTCATACAAGATTTATTTTATTGATGTTATGTGGGTTTTAGTTTGGGATGAATTTGGAATCATATTTTTATAAGTAACTTGTTAGTTGAGACTCCTAGTTGTACATCTACTTGAGCTTGTCAAATTTCCATTATCTACCTCTTTCCTTGATTATATTATAATAATTTGAACCATTGATGTCATTTATGATATTATATTGGATTCATAGGATTGGGTATCTATGGAATCCACTTAATGATGTAAAAAATATGGGAGGTGATCCCCTATTTCACTTGGCCTGATCAATACACTTGGGAGATTACTTGGAGATTATTTTTCCTTTCATGGACTTATAAATGTAAATGTAATGAAAATTATTATTAGTTGGTTTTAGTCCATTTGTATGTAATATTAAATTGTAATAAGTGTGAAATATAACCAAAGAAATTTTATGTAATTATTTTCATTTTTAACACATTATCATTCATTAAAGTTCTCGTTGAAAGTAGAAAATGAAAATGTAATGAAAGAAAAATTTTATGATGTGAAATTTAAGTTGAAAATTATTATGAAAAATGTCATTCACTATATTTCATAGTATATCAAAAATGAATTTAAAATATTGTTTCATATTTCTCATTTGTATGGATTTCATTAATCCCAATAAGGGTTAGTATCATTTAAACAAGTTTTATAAATTTCTAAAAAATTTAATTTTAATGAAAATTATGATTAATTAGGGTTACATTACCTTTCATGGTTTAATTTTTTATTTACTCTTTAATTTTTATGATTTTTTAAGTTAAACTAATAAATTTTCCTTAGTTCCCTTTTGTATTTTACATAAACTTTGTCCATTTTTTGTACGCATAAAGTGAGGCAAAAAGTGCCTGAGTCAATTTTTTAGGATATGTTATAATTTTAATGATTTGCTACTTTTCATTTCATGAATTTTAGGCTTTTAGTTTATTCACTATGAATTTTAAAATATGGGTACCTTTAGGGTGGTTAATTTTTAGATAGGCCCCTTTTAAGGGCATAAGACCCTTTTTATAAGGTACCCTAATAATTTATTTGTTAGTCATCCATATGACCACATGGTGAGTATTTGAGGCCCTATGGTCAAATATTTATGGTTTGTTGTGATCACCATAGTTATAATTTTGTGGTTCATGTGATAATTTTCATGGATTCATGGAGGTTTATGTGAAACCATGTCACTTATAAGCCACATGGTGAGTCCCCATTACACAATTTTGAACCAAGGAAGTAATGAATGATTTTTGACCACCACCCAAACCTTACCACCATGAAAAATTTAATGTGAATTTATTTTGTATTTAATATTATTATTTTTAATTATAAAAATTAATTATCTATGTTCTTTAATTATATTTATTACATTTGAAAATCAGAACTATTCCACTACACATGAATAGCTTTTTGTGCAACCATATATGTCAACCAAAAGATATGAAGGTGTGGTAAATCAAAAGGGACCCCCTACCCCCTCATTTTTTTCTCCTCTTCTAAATGGAATAAGTTTTAGGGCATACAACTTCATATATTTAAATATATGGATCTTTTTTAGAAAGAGGTCATTTTTGACCTTTTTGGCATTTATGAGTCCTTGGAATCCCCTACACAAGTTGGCTCAAAATGAAACCCTCCTTAGTTTATCTATATCTATCAAATTAACTAATAATAAAATCCTAAAACCTAATATAAAATAGTTTATTATTTAACCTTGTTTGGAAATAATTCATGGATGTCTTGGAGTTTGAAGCTCCTAAATGTCTTTTAAAAACTTGTATGAACCTAAAAATAGCTGGAGACTTTCTGAGAAAATGGGTTCATAAATAAAAACTAGGTATATTTTTATTTATATATATTTTAAATGAAATAAATGGAAAAAGGTTAAAATATTAGAGACTCCATTAATTGTCATCATATAAGAATAAGGAAGGAAAATATGGATGCCTATGGATAAGTTTTCCTCAAAATGTCCATCCTCTTCTCATAAATATGAAGTAGAAACTTAAAAAGTGACTTGTAACCTTTATTTCCTTAACTATTTCTATTTTTTTTATCATCTTGACTGAATGTGATGGTTAAGATAGAAAGTCTCCAATCGTTGAGATGCAATACTCCCTCCTCAAGATATAGCTAAACATGGACACTTTAGACAAGTTTTGAGGTTAAATGAGGAGTATTTGTCCTCATTTTTAGGAACTTTTATTCAAAGAAAGTAAATTTGAAAATAGATTCAATTTATGACTTTAGGTGATAACTGAGCCTTTTGATTAGTTGAAATAACTTAAGATCTCCCTTGAACCTCATTTGTATATTGGATGAATCATTTGATCAAGTTGTTTCTTGAAACCACCTCTTTTTATTTGATCATCCACTATAGAATTTAGGGATATGGGGGCCCACTAGGTTCTCTTAGATGTTTTAGGCTTGTTTGACATCTTATAGATATATTAGAATAAGTTGGACCTACACAGTCATGTAGTAAGTGTTCATCCACTTTCACATTTACACCTATGTCATTTAGGCATTGGATTTTATTTCAATGCATTGTGTGTCTTATGTGACATGAATATGGATAGCCAATGGACAATTTAATTTATATAATGTGTATTATAATTCCTCAAAATAAAATTATCCTATATTTGTGTAGTTTCAATCATGTGAAAATTTTGGGAATGAAACCTTCCCACCTTGGATTAGTTTCCCATGTTATGACTTCAACTTATCTCACTTTTCCATGGCCAAATTTAAAATATTTCATGTTATATAGATCCTTATATATATATATATATATATATATATATATATATATATATATATATATATATATATATATATATATATATATAATTTCACATTTATGGAAGATGAGGTGAATTCCTTAATCAAAATTACATTACACACCATAAATAACTACATTAGGTTTTGTTTTAGCATGTAGTATATGTACTTGAAACACCCTTGAGGTTTCCACACCCATATCCATTTTTTATTATTCAATTGAGAGTTATGGTGAACTATATCAAGAAGAAAAAGAAGATATCAAATCATAAATTATGATTATTAATCAATAAAATTAATACACATGACTATATACCACCAAAGAGTTAAGTTACACTTTAAAATTATGGATTAAAAACTTTACGTAGTACATATTTGGCATAAAAATACAAAATCAGTAGACAGATAGAGAAGCTAGATTCAATGGTTGAATATTTACCATGGCATGTTAAATGACATGTATATAACTATAATTTTTGTCCTTTAATAGTGGGACTTTAATATTTCACAAAAATATAAATTAACTCCTACATAGCCCAAATCTAGACTCATACTCCCAAGATTCTATGAGGGTGTGTTATTTTCATCACCTTTGCTATTGTTCTTAGTTCATTACTTGTAAAATCATTTCATTTGTGATTTTATAATATTTTAGTATGATCATTAGATCTAAGTTTTATTTTGGACTATTTCATGGTACATCTAGCCTATGTCACTTAATTTATCTTTATGCTAGTGTTAAATAAACCTAGTGCACTAAAATGATAACATAATTAATAAACCTCTCCATTCTTCAAATTCTTACACCTTCTGGGATTTCCCCCTTAGGATTTTAATGTTATATTTTTTTGAATTCATGGTTTTATACATTTTTTAAATCATCTTAGCTTACAATTAATCTAATTATACTTTCATATTATATCCACCACTCATAAATTAATGCATATATCTCTGTTCTTTGAGCTCATACACATTTTAGGGTTCCTCTAGGGGCTTATCCTACATTATCAAATATTATTTTCATTTTTTCATCTTGTATTACTTATTTCATTTAATTTTAGGGTTCCTATAATCTTTATAGGTTTTTCATATTTATTTATATATCATTAGTCCTAGTCTTTTGTCTACATCTTACAAACCCTAGTTTAATATTTTATTTATTTTTTAGTTTTAGGTGATCCAAATAAGATAAAATTATTGAAATTTAGATGTTTCAAGATAGATAATTTACCATACAAATATTATTATTAAAAAGAGATTAATTTCACATACTAAATATATAAATCACCAGTTCAAGTGGGTAGAGAATGAACTTAGCTAAATTTTATTATTTATGTTGATCACTTGCTATGTCGCAATCTCTCAATATAATTTTTAATAGTTCAGATCAATAAATATTGTCACATCCTAATTTCTCTCTAAGATAAATAACCTATTTGATCTATGGATTACTATGCTTGATTATTTCATTAACTATTGTTTGATTAAGCTTTATGTCATATGTTTATTATGGGATAGTTATGTGATGCTTAATTTACATGATTAGTTTTCTATGAGTTATCATTACTTTTAAATTTTATATATTGTGATTATGCTTGTTAATTATACAACATTATTTTATGGATATAATGATGTTTCAAGCTAACTACCTTCATTATTGTGAGGTGGATGCAGGACAAATTCTTCCCTTAGAGTGTGATGGAGGGAGAGCATCATCAAATAGGGTGGTTTAGATGGAGATGTTGGGGGATGATAGAGAACAGAACTAGAAACCCACGCACACACCACATAGTGTATAATGTTTCATAATTAAGTGTTTGACAAATAGTTGTGGTATGCTTTATTTTCTATTTGAATGACTATTATGATCTTTTATGTTTTCACTAATATAATTATTTTTAATGATCATGTTGATTTGTTTGAGTGATTTTGCTAATTATTGAGATTGTACATAGCTTATCTTATATGATGAAATTGTTTGGTTGAATGAGTCAATTTTTCTATGTTTTACTTACCTTACTACCTTAATATGTATAACTATATAGTATAATAGTATCATGTTATGATGGATTCTATTATTTTTTTTTGATATTTAAGATTCAATTAATAATAATTAAATGTTATTATTATAATATATGATTATCCAAATGTTTAAAGATATAAATAAAATTATTTTAAAATATATTTATAATCAATTAAATATTAACTAAAAGTTTAATAACCATAATACATTAGACATTGATATATTGACTAAATGAATAAGGGAAATCATTGTGTTTACAAAGTGTGTTTGTGGATGGAATTGTAACATTAAAAAATAGTCTTGTAATACATATTTGTATTACCATTCTATATACTCATTATTCTATTTAGTCAATAGTCACTGCATAAAAGGATATTGGAAATTAACTAGTCAATATTTGACTTTGCAAGGAATATATGTACGTAATGTGACTATTGTTTATTTTCTTTGGTTGGTTGATTTTGTGAAATCAATGAGGGAATAATGTTAATTCAATGTCATGCATATTTTATAAAGATTATAAAATAATTACTTTAGAAGTATCAAGATGATTAGGGTTTTTAATCATCCATTAAATTTGGGTCAACCATCATATTGAAAAAATAATGGATTTTTGTTATGATTTCATGGTGGTGAAATATAACATACAAGGAATTTTATTGAGCTATTTGGGAAAGAATATTTTTGATTCAATTAAGTTGACCATTATGGTGGAGAAGAAGATGGTGAGTAGGATAATGGAGAAGAATAAAAAGAATAGAGTGAGGGTTGTGAAGGGGATGACATGGCATATAACAGATAAAAAATAGAAGGGGAGGAGAAAATTTGAGTGAAAGGAGAAATTTCAGCTTCTTGGCATAATTACCAAGTCAAATTTGTATTTAAAAATCCTATGTGAAAGTTGTAGGGATTTTGAATGGAAATGGTTATTGGGTTTGCCTTGTTTAAAATGTTATGGAATTATTAAGAGGGTTGTATGTAGGGCCATATGGAAGGCTCAGCCTCTATAAAACCCTACATCCAACCTAGGGTAACCTAAGGGATTTGGAGTAGGGATATAGGAATTTCCATGGTTGTTTGGATTTAAAAAACTTTTTCTTAACTCATCTTACATTCAAACATCTTTATTTTATAATGGGAAGGAGTAATTTTTGGTGGGTATATATTATTTGGCTTGAGCTAGTTATTATCAAACCATTTCTGATATATATTCAATAAATTATTTGACATTATAGACTAAATATTTGGATAGTATGAGAGCTTGACTATGTGTAAACCTAAATGGATTTGGGCATAGACGTACATGTTATTTATATAAAAATGGATGGTGAATTTATACACAAATATATATATGTATATACATGTGTGTGTGTGTGTGTGTGTGTGTGTGGGCTAAAGTGGGAACCTGTATGTGTTACATTTAAAAGTTGAATATACTAGTATAAATGAACTTGAAAATTTTATTTTGATTAGATTTATGTTAATCTAATTTCAATTGAATTCGTACATTTAGCTCAAAATCACAGTTTTATACTTTCAACTATGTTATGAAATCTTGTATCATGCATACTTGTTCATTTATGGTTTTGGGAATAGTCAGTTTTAGTATCATCATGTAGCATGGGTAAGGGTAGGTGATTGAGTGATTGTAGATTTAGAACTTGACTTTATGCATGGAAATATACCTGAATATGTTAAAGTTTTCATGGTATTAATTTTTTAATTGTGTTCATTATATATATGAATTACACATATATTTAGATATGACTGAGTATTATGGATTATTTGGATTTGTCTTGAGTTGTGTACGATTTTTGTATAATTAATAGAAGGACTAGGTATATGGGTTTAAATGTATATTTTGCATAGATTTATATAGATTGGTCTATGTTGTTATATTAGAAGACCTAGATGGGGCATAGTTGGTTATGTGTTTGAATTTGATCATATGCATTTAAATTAAAGATCAATCTTAAATCAATTGAATTGGGATATTTGATTAAATTAATGGTATGAATGGTTGCCCATATGTAATGTGTGAATTATATGAAATTCTATATGTTTTATTTAAACAAGTACATATGCAGGCTTATTTGGTTTATAAAAGGGGTTATGGGGTTATTTTATTGACTAGAGTATACATTATGTATATAAAATACTGTAAGTCATGGATAGCATATGTATTCTTAGAATATGTCATATACAATAAAGTATTTGTATTGTGTTAAAAATGAATTGGAGAGTTTTAATATATATACATGGTATATATGGACTATGTAATAAATTTGGTTTGATTATACAATGTGTGTGTGTGTGTGTGTGTGTGTGTGTGTGTGTATCTTTGTACTCAATATAGTTGTGTCTAAAAACATTATTACCATATCGTGCATAATGGATGCTTGTTATATATTTTAATGTTTATATATAAAGCATTAAAATAATGTATTTATGAGTTTAAATACAAAGCATAATAGTATGTTTTGGAAGGGATTTTTTTAATATGTGTAATATGAAAACATATATAGGTCTATGTTATAATGATTATTTTGGGGATGAAATAACATTATAAGTTACTTGTGATATGGGTAACTAACATTTTAAATATAATAATTACCCAAATGGTATGTTATATTAAGAACTATTTTGATTTTGTTTATTATTATTAATAAACTAGATGATATTAGATTCGTTGCATTTCATTTGATGGATTAAATGAATGTGTATGATATTTTTGTACTTAGAATAATTTTTATTAGCTAAAGTGAAATATTTTAAATGAATCTATTGGTTTTAATATTATTATATTTTTACCAAATCTTACATTCATGACCCTAAAATATTAGTGGATAAATTCCATTGTATTAATTAGTGACATCAATGCAAGATGAGGTCCAATCTAGTTGAGTGGTGTGTATGAGATTTATAATTCCTAGAGATCATTAATTATTAAAAAAATTGACCAAATTAATGTTTGAATTAATAATTTTCATTTCATATATATATTTATTTTTCATATTTATGTGATATCATATTGGAATAGATTTATTTATGGTACACATTATATATTAGATATATTCAACACATGGATTTTGGTTTATTACTCTATTTTCTCACACCATCATTATCTATCCATATATGAAGGGAGGTCCATCCCCTTGTTTGAGAGATAGTGTAGGGGATCTATGGTCCATGGTTGGTGTGGAAAAGTGCTCAGATGATGCTCTCCCTCCTAGCTAGACTACTATACTAGATACTACACTTGAGATTATTAATTAATACTTGAGTTGTGGAGACTCTTTAATCATGAAGACTCTGCTCCATGGAGCTTTGTATCATGTTTTATCATTTGAGATATTATTATGTATTTCTAAATATTATAACATTTATAAATTATACTTCTATAGCAATGGTTGTAATGTTGTATTAGTCATGGCTGCATTTGTAGTCTTTCATTTACAATTAGATATAACATTTATTGTTATCCAACTTTGTTTATGATTGTTATATCTATTCATGGTGATCCTTATATATGTGGATTAGCTATAAAAATATTGGTTAATGAAATTAATAAAGTTAATTAAATATCACTAATTAGGTTTCTCATGATAAAATCTATTTGATGAATATGTCTAATTAATTTGAAAAATATATATTCCATTAAAACTTAGTGGGGTTGTTATATTGTGGTTTTAGAATTGAGGCTTAAAATATAAGACTTAATGTGTTTCCTAATGCAAACTTAGAATCCTAACAATTAGGAAAAGCAATGGTGTAAACTAGACTAAGAGGTGAGGGTACTTAGAATACCAAACCCCCTATTGATATAAATGAATTTGCCATTGAGAAAGCTACAAAATTTGATCAAATCCTCACAACTATGAAAGAAACTAGGGACCAAATCATGGCCCTAGAATATGAAGTAGATGGACATGAAGAGGATAATGCTCAAGAGGAACCCAAAGAGTACCCTGATGACCAAGAACATATTCAATAGTAGAGGGTTTAGGAAGTTCCATAAGATATGAGAGATCGAGTAGCTATAGAGTTGGCACATGACATGAAAAAGGTAAATCTACCCAAGTTTGATGAAACTATTTTGGGAGATGGAGTTGAAGACAATGGTTGACATAAATGGATAAGTATTTCAAGATTCATAATTATTTTGAGGTCATAAAAGAATTTTAGGGATCTTATCAGTGTTCTAGTGAAATAATAACTTGGTAGAAAACTAAGAAGCTTGAGATGAGCCTAGACTCAACCACCACCACTTCAGAATAGTTTGTGACACTGTTTAGGTCATGATGACTTTCATAACTTTACCTTGATCAAAAGCTTACATATTTATAGAAGATTAAGCAAGGGGATTTATTTGTGAATGATTAAGGGAAGAAATTCACCAAGATATTTAAATACGTAACTCAGTTTTAGGCATATGAGAGGTTCAAAATTAGGAATGTTGGAAATATTGTCATTGATGTCAAAGGTATATTATTATTGGTGATAAAGGCCCCATTGCATTTAATGTTTGTAATAAATATATCTTGGCTAATATGAGTTAATATTTATGTAATATTAATGAATATATTTTTGGTTGCATATGAGACAAAAGAAGGGCCCATGGAGAAGTCAAAGAGCCACAGGATAAAGACAAAAGAAGGATGGGACGCATTTTCCCATGAAGAGTCATCTTGGGGAATACCAAGAGTCACCAAGTGAATACAAAAGAGTAAGGGTGAAATTTCTCATTAAAGGACATTTTAAGGAATATGAAAAGTCACCAAGATGAGGACAAAAGTGGGAAGGAAATTTTTGGTCATGAAGGGTCACCACATGACTTTTCAAAGGATTGAATATGAAGGGTCATCCAAGATTGGTGCCATTTTCCATGAGGATTGAAGGGTCACAAAGAGAGAAGGACAAAGGTCATTTGGAAAGCTATAAATAAAAGCTTGATAAGCCATTTGTAATATTATTGAGAGAGGTTGATTTGATATTGTAATATCTAGCTTAGAAGAGCAATTGTGAGAGATGAATAGTATTTGTTATATCTAGCTTAGAAGAGAAAAGTGAGAGAGACGAAAGAGATGTTGTATTGAAATATACTTTGTTGAGATAGAAACATTGATAAATAGGTGTGTGGTATACACAAAGGGGTTGGTGCTCCTGTGGGTTGGTGCTAATGAATAGTTGTTGGGTTGGTGCTCGATAAAGGGGTTTGAAGCTCCTGTGGGTTGGTGCTCATAAATTGTAGCTAGGTTGGTACTTGGCAAAAGAAGGATGGGACGCATTTTCCCATGAATATTCATCTTGGGGAATACCAAGAGTCACCAAGTGAAGACAAAATAGTAAGGGTGAAATTTCTTATGAAGGGACAATTTAAGGAATACGAAAAGTCACCAAGATGAGGACAAAAGTGGGAATGACATTTTTGGTCATGAAGGGTCACCACATGACTTTTCAAAGGCTTGAATATGAAGGGTCATCCAAGATTGGTGCCATTTTCCATGAGGATTGAAGGGTCACAAAGGGGGACAACCAAAGGTCATTTGGAAAGCTATAAATAAAGGCTTGAGAAGCCATTTGCAATATTATTGAGAGAGGTTGACTTGATATTGTAATATCTATCTTAGAAGAGCAATTGTGAGAGATGAATAATATTTGCTATATCTAGCTTAAAAGAGCAAAGGTGAGAGAGAGGAAAGAGATGTTGTATTGAACTATCATTTGTTGAGATAGCAACATTGAGAGATAGGTGTGTGGTATACACAAAGGGGTTGGTGCTCCTATGGGTTGGTGCTCAAGAATTGTTGCTGGGTTGGTGCTCAACAAAGGGGTTGGTGCTCCTATGGGTTGGTGCTCATGAATAGTTGTTGGGTTGGTGCTCAAAAAAAGGGTTTGAAGCTCCTATGGGTTGGTGCTCACGAATTGTAGCTGGTTGGTACTCAACAAAGGGGTATGGTGCTCTTGTGGGTTGTTTCTCATCAATATACTTGAGATTGTTCTCCATGGTTTTTTCCACATTGGGTTTCCACATTATATCTGGTGTCTCTCTCTATCTTGTGTGGTGTTAATTGTTTGAGTTTTATTCCATATCTTGAATGTTTGATTAAGTGGAATTTGGTTAAAGCAAAGTTTTATAATATATATGATATACTGATTCACCCACCCCTCTCAGTATATCCCATGCTTAACAAGGAAGTTCATCATGGGATTAAAACCCTAAATTCATTGTGAAGTAAATTTCCATTATCCATATACAATGTATCATATGTTTAATAATGTGGTCAATTTGGAACAAAAATTAAATCTCTATCCCAATTTTGAGACAAGTTCAAAAAGAAATTTGTAAGTTTGAAACTAGCTTTCAAGAAGAAGAAGTGGAAGCAGAGGAGTGGAGACTCCAAGGGTCAATTTAAGAATCTGAATGCCATGTTTAATTATGGTTCATGGAATATGAAACCTATTAATGGTTTTAAGGATGGTTTCAAGGTAAACCAACAGTCTAAGAAGAAAGGACCAATTAGACATTCATACGTGGAGGTGACCATTTTGATCAAGAATGTTCTCAGGAAAAATAAAAGAACAAGGGTTCAAGTACTCAACAAGGTACATTACAATAAAAAATACATGTAGTTATTGAAAATTGATAGGTTGAGTATCAAGTTTCACCCATAGAATTATCAAATGTATTGTTTGATCATCTAGTTTCTATTTTGATTAACACTATAGCTAAAAAAATGTTTCATTTCTCCTAGAATATTTAGTAAATTATCTAGAAAAACTAGATTTATGGAAAATGCATGGTTGGTACAGTATGGGAATGAGTCAAAAGTCAAAGTTAGCAAGTTCCTATTCAAAGTGGAGATTAGGTTTATTGAGTTTACTATAGTAGTATATCTTTTTGTAGTACCATTGGGATCATATGATGTGATCCTAGGAGTCAATTGACTTGTGAAGCATAAATCCAAGGTTGATTGTTATTTGAATAAGGTTGATTATCAAAATGATTTCATTAATCAGACACAAATTTAGGGAGAGAAAAGGGAGTTGAATCTAAGGCATATTTCTATAATTCAACTCAAGAAATCTCAAAGGAATTGATGCAAAGAATTTATTGTTAAGTTAAATGAGATGGTATAATTTAAAGAACCATCTATCAAATATTATCATTTTTTAAGAAACTTGCATGACATGTTTTCATAATAATTAACAAGATTTACATCTAAGCACATGTTTAATTTATTGATTGATATCATACCTAGATCATAGACACAATCTAATGCACCATACATAATGATAACCACTAAATTGGCTGAGTTAAAGGCATAAATTCAGGAGTTATTATCAAAAGGGATGATTCAACAAAGTGTGTCACCATGGGGTGCACCAATTATCTTATTCACTAATAAGTATGTCACTCTTTTCCTATGTATAGATTACAAAATGTTGAATAAGCAATGATCAAGAATAGATATCCTTTACCATGCATTGATGATATCTTTGATAAAATACGAGGGGAAACAATATTTTCTAAGATTGATATTAGAGAAAGGTATCACCAATTGAGGATCCATGAAGAAGATATTATGAAAACAACATTCAACTCTCAATATGGGCACTACAAGTTCAAAATATTACCATTTGGATTGATAAATGCTCCAACAACATTTATGAATCTTATGAACAACATGTTCATATATTACTTAGATCATTCTATTTTTGTATTTCTAGATGACATACTCATTTATTCCAAGGATGAGGAAGATAACTTACAACATATATAATTTGCTTTGAAATGTTTTTAAAAGCACAATTTGTATGGAAAGTTGTTTAAGTGTACATTTTTAAAAAAAATGTGTAATATTTGGAACATATAATCTCTGTGGATGGTATTTTAGTATATCCAGTAAAGATAAGAGCCATAATGGAGTGTTTGACACTAAATAATGTGCATGAGCTAAGAATTTTCATGGGATTATTGGGATATTATAGTAAATTCATTCTAAATTTCTCAAAGATAGCTAATCCAATTACCTTTCTTCAATGGAAGAATCAAATTTTTGTTTGGTCAGATAAGATGAGGTAGATTTTTAGGAACTTAAAAAGAGGCTTAATTTAGCACCAATGCTAAGAGTTCCCAATACTAATGGTCAATTCTCAGTTATCACCGATGTATCTAGGGATAGACTTGGAGGATTTATTATATAGGATGGCTTAGTTGTAGGCTATGAGTCTAGGAAACTAAAGCCATATGAGGATAATTATGCACTTAATGACCTAGAACTTATGGTAATTGTGCATGATTTGTAAGTTTGGAGACATTATCTATTGGGAAAACCATTTGAGCTCAAGACTGATAACTTAGGACTCAATTACATCTTCACCCAATTGAACCTAAATGCTCATCAAAGATGATTGTTATAGTTTTTATTTGATTATGACTTTGATATTAATTATATCAAAGGTAAATAGAATAGAGTAGATAATGATCCTAGTCATAGGAGCTACATAGCAGCCATGGATACTATCAAGATTAATTTTAGAGATCAAGTGATCAAATTCTCTCGAAGAAATAAATTCTATAATCAGGTCAAGAAAGTGTTGTCTAAGAAAGCTTAGAATCTTAGGTATAAGGGTTTTAGGATAGAAAATGGTCTTTTGTATTACAATGGTAGGATATATGTGCCTGATAGAGAGAATATGAGGATCATAGTAGTAAAATAATTGCAAATGCCCCATACTTTAGACATCTAGTAGTAACTAAACTCATGGAAGATATCAGACCACTGTATTTTTAGAAAGGAATTAAGAGAGATGTAGCTGATTTTATGTCTCATTATTTGAAATGTTAGTGTGTGAAAGATGAACATATGCATTTAGATGGATTACTATATCCACATGATATACCAAAATGAAGGTGGTAGGTGATTAATATGGACTTCATCCAAGATTCATCATTATCATGAAACTGACATGACATGATCTTGGTTGTAGTTGATAAAATAACCAAGGTAGCCCAATTCATACTAGGAAACTTGATAAACGATGCACCTATGCTTGAAAATAGATTTTTGAATGAAGTGTATTGATTGCATGGTTTTCTATAGAATATCATTTTAGATCAAGATTTGAGGATGACTTCAAGGTTTTGGTTGACTTTGAATTTAGCTCTAGTTATGTAGTTGAAATTCAACACTTCTTATCACCCACAAACCGATGGTAAAAAAAAGTGAGTTATCCAAGTTTTAAATTATATTCTTTGTATGTATTACATGGACCAATAATATAGCTAGTAGGAGTACTTTCCATTGATTGTGTTTTGTTACAACTCATACCAATCAACATTATATAGAAGGAGGTGTATAATACCAATAATTTGGGACATGTTATAAGATAGGGTATTATTTTGACCTTAGTTGATTTTAAAATGGAAGAGAAAGTTAGAACAATTAAGTATAGTTTGGCTAAAGCCAATGATAGACATATAAGTTATGTTGATCTGAAGAAAGTAACCAGGAAATTTTCTATTGGTGATAAAGTTTTTCTATAGCTTAAGCCTCAAAAAAGCTCAATTAAATTTGGGAAGTTAGAAAAACTTTCACTAATATATGTGGGACCCTTTGATATTTTGTAAGTGGTCAATCTTATAGAGTATAGGCTTGATTTACCACCAACTCTAGTTATTTTTCATAATGTATTCCATGTGTATTATCTTAAAAAGTATGTTATTGATCCTTCACATGTGTTTGATTGTAATGCTTTATAGGTTCTAGACCTTGGGGTAGTCAAGGTAGAACCAATTAGAGTAATTGACACTCACAAACTCTATTTGCATAATAGAGAAGTGTCATAATGCATGGTCTAGTGGGATCAATATTCTGAAGATAGTGCTATTTGGGAGGACTATGATGAGTTTTATAGTCTAGTTCCACATTTGTTTACTTGATTTTGTACTGCATATTATATTATTTTCTATTGAATAATATTTTAAATTCATAAATTATGTTTGAATAAATGTCATTGGGATGATGACTAACATTAGGGGGAAATGATGTCACATCCTTATTTCTCTCTAATATGAATAACCTATTTGATCTATGGATTATTATTATTGATTAGTTGATTCATTAGTGTTTAATTAATCTTTATGTCATATGATAACTATGGTATAGTTATGTGATGATTAATTTAAATTATTAGTTTGCTATGAGTTAGTAGTACTTTTATATTTTGTAAATTATGATCATGTTTGTTAATTAAATAACATTTTTCTATGATATAATGATGTTTTAGGCTAATTACCTTCATTTTCGTTAGGTGGATGTAGGAAAGATTCTTCCCTTAGAGTTTGATGGAGGGAGAGAATCATTAGATAGGGTGGTTTAGATGGAGATGTTGAGAGACGATATATAATGGACCTAGAAACCCATGCACACAACACATATTATATCATCTTTCATAATTAATTATTTTATAGATAGTTATAGTATGATTTGTTTTCTATTTGAATTACTATTATGATATTTTTTGTTTTCACTAATCTTGTTGTTGTTGATGATCATGTTGATTTGTTTGAGTGATTTCACTAATTATTGTGATCGTACATAGCTTATCTTATATGATGAAATTATTTGGTTGAATGAGTGATTCATTTATGTTTTACTTACCATAATTCCTTAATAGGTATAGATGTATAGTATAATGATATGATATTATGATGGATTCCAATGTTTTTATTTGATCTTTAAGATTTAAGTAATAATAATTAAAGATTATTATTATAATATATATGATTATCTGAATGTCAAAAGATATAAATAGAATTGCTTTAAGATATATTTATATTTGATTAAATATTAACCAACGGTTTAATATACATAATACATTAGACATTGATATATTGACTGAATGGTTAAGGTAAATCATTATGTTTACAAAGTGTGTTTATGTATGTCATTCTAACATTAAATAGTAGTCTTATAATATGTAATTCTATTACCATGTTATACAGACATTATTATATTTAGTTGATCGTCATTACATGGAAAGATATTGGAAATTAACTAGTCAATACTTGACTTTGACAAGGGAATAATGCTAACTCAATGTCATGCATATTTTATAAATATTATAAAATGATTATTTAGGAAGTATTAAGATGATTAGGATTTATAATCAACCATTAAATTTAGGTTAACCATCATTTTGAAAAAATCATGAAATTTTGTTGTGGATACATGATGGTGAACTATATCATACAAGGAGTTATATTGAGCTATTTGGGAATGTATATTTTTGAGTCAGTTAAGTCAATCATTAATGGTGGAGAAGAATATGGCAAGTAGGATAATAGAGAATAATAAAAAAAATAGAGTGAGGGATGTGAAGGGGATGGCACATGGAATATAATGGATAACAAACAAAAGATAAAGAGGAGAAAATTTGAATGAAATAAGAAGGAGAATATTTGACTTTTTAGCATAATTACCAGGTTAGATTTGTATTTAAAATTCTAGTGTGTGATGTTGTAGGTATTTTAAATGGAAATGGTTAATGGGTTTTATTTGTTTTAAATTTTATGGGATTTTTAAGAGAGTTGTATGGAGGGCCCTATAAAAGTCTTGGCATCCACATAACCCTACATCCAACCTAGGGTAACCTAATGGATTTTGAGTAGGGTTGTAAGAATTGACATGGTTGTTTGGCTTTAAACAAGGTTTGTATTAACTCCTATTCCATTAAAAATATTTTTTTTACAATGGGAATGAATAATTATTGGTGGGTATATAGTAATTGGCTTAATTTAGTTTTTATAAAACTAGTTATGATATATATTCACTAAAGTATTTGAAATTATAGACTAAATATTTAGATAATATGAGAGCTTGACTGTGTGTAAACCTACCTAGATTTGGGCATAGACATATGAGTTATTTATACAAAAATGGATGGTAAATATATACACAAATATATATAATTATATACTCAATTTAATTTGATGATATATATACATATACTTCTATATATTTGCACATATATATATATATATATATATATATATATGTATGTATGTATGTATGTATGTATGTATGTATGTATGTATGTATGTACATGTATCTTGAATCATAGGGCTTTAGTGGGCAACTATATGTGTTACGTTTAAAAGCTAAAGATACTTGTATAGAAGAACTTGAAGTTTTGGTTTTTATTGCATTTATGTTGCTTTAATTTCAAATGAATTCATACATTAAGTTCAAAATCATAGTTTTATACTTTTGATTATGTTATGAAATCATGTATCATGCATATTTGTTCATTTATGGTTTTGGGAATAGTCAGTTTTAGTCTCATCATGTAACCCAACTACGGGTAGGTGATTGAGTGATTGTAGATTATTACTTGATTTATGCATGGAAATATACCTAGATATGTTAAATTTTTCATGGTAGAGTCAAGTTTTTAATTGTGTTCATTATATATATGAACTACACATATATTTAGATATGACTGAGTATTATGGCTTATTTGGATTTGTCTTGAACTATGTAAGAGTTTTGTACAGTCAATAGAAGGATTGGTTATATGGGTTTAAATGTATATTTTTCATAGATTTATATGTATTAGTCTATGTGTTATATTAAAAGACCTAGATGCGGCCTAGTCGGTTGTGTGTTCAGATTTGATCATATGCATTTAAATTAAATATCAATCTTAAATTGATTGAACTAGGATATTTGATAAAATGAATGGTATGAATGGTTGTTTGTATGAAATGTGTGAATTATATGAAATTATACATGTTTCATTTAAACAAGTACATATGGGGACTTATCTAGTTTATAAAAAGGACTATGTGGCTATTTTATTCACTAGATGTATACATTACATATACAAAAAACTCTAAGTCATGGATAACAGATGTATTATTATAATATAATCTATAAAATAAATTATTTTTATTGTGTTAAAAATGAATTTGAGTGTTTTAATATATATATACATGGTACAAATACATGACTATGGACTATGTAATAAATCTAGTTTGATTATACCATTTATATATATGTATCTCTGTACTCAAGAAAGTTGTCTAAAAACATTATTACCATATGATGTGTAAATGAATTATTGTTATATATTTTAATTTTTATATATAAAACATTAAAATAATGTATTTATGAGTTTAAATATAGAGGAAAATAGTATGTTTTGGACTTGTTGTTTTTTTATATGTGGAATATGAACAAATATATAGGCTTATGTTATAATGATTATTTTGGGGATGAAATAGAATTATAAGTTACTTATGATATGGGTAACTAACAGTTTAGATATATTAATTACTCGTATGGTATGCTCTATTAAGTACTTTTTTGATTCTATTTATTATTGGTAATAAACTTGATGATATTGAATTCATTGCATTTGATTTGACAAACTAAATGAATGTATGCGATATTTTTTAAATTAGAATAATTTTTATTAGCTAAAGGTAAATATTTTGAATGAATATATTGGTTTTTATATTATTATATTTTTACCTAATGTCACATTTATGACCCTAATAAGTAATGGATGGATTTCACTAGATTAATTTGTGCCATCAATGCAAGATGAGGTGTAATACGATTGAGTGGTGTGTAAGAAATTGACTAATCCTAAAGATCATTAATTATTAAAAAATTTGGATCAATTAATGTTTTAATTAAACAAATTTAATTTCATATGTTAATATAGTTTTCATATTTGTGCGATATAATATTAGAAATGATTTGTATGGTACATATTATGTATTAGATATCTTCAACACATGGATTCTAGTTTGTTACTATGGATTCTTGTAGTGTGATTATTTAAACATCCATGAAGGGATGGACATAACCTTATTTGGGAGATAATATAGTGGATCTATGGTTCACGGTTGGTGTATAAAAGCACTTATATGATGCTCTACCTCCCAGCTAGAGTAATATACTAGGGACTACAATTGACATTATAAATTGATACCTAAGTCATGGAGACTCTACTCCATGTAGCTTTCTATCATGATTTATCATTTGATATACTATTATTTATCGATAAATATTTTAACATTTATACATTATACTTATATAGTAGTGGTTGTAATGTTGTATCACCCATGGCTAAATTTGTACACTTTCATTTATGATTATATGTAGTAGTTATTATTGTTCAGCTTTGTTCATGATTGTTATATATGTTCATGGTGATCCTTAGCTATGTGGATTAGCTATAAATATATTGGTTAAATAAATTAATATAGTTAGTTAAAGATCACTAATTAGGTTTCTTGTGGTCAAATATGTAATATTAATATGTGTAATTAATTAAATATAATTACTATATTCTAGTAAAACCTAGTGGGTTTATTATAAATATAATACCAAAAACCATAAGGAAACTATATTTTAAGATCAAAAAATAAATAAAATAGTACTATCCATGACAACAATGTTGGTATGTTCTAGTTTAGGTCATTGTACCCATGTCTATAGATATCACTTTTGCATAAATTAAGCCTTAATCTTATATATAAATATATGTTGCATAATTCAAGTTTGTGATCACTATATGTAAAAATACATCACAAGAATTTAGGGGATAAACAATAATTTCAAGATAAAGGAATACAAAGATAAAATGGACATATAGCTTACTATTATTCTTATTTAGCATAAATTTAACACTATACTTTCTAGTGGAGTTTCCTACCTTGATATTTCAACATTATTCAAATCTTCTCACATCATCCACTTTTAACAAAAGATAATTTAATAGAATGTTCATGTAGTTGTATTTCACATCTATGGAAGAGGAGGTGGAAAAAAAAAAAAGGGATATGGGTTGGAAAACCTTAATGGAGTTATGACTACATATACCGCATGCTAGAACAAAGCCTAATGTAGTTCTTTGTGGTGAGTAAACGTAATTTCAAGTAAGTATGTCACCTCCACTTACCTATATGTGAAATGCAACTACATGAACATTATATTACATCATATTTTGGTATAAGTGTAGGATGTGACAAGATTTGAATAATTTTAAAGTATTGAGGTAAGAAACACCATTGGAAAATGTAGCAATATATTTATTCTAAATAAGAATAATATTAAGTTAGATGTTTATTTTTTATTTTTATAAATTTATCTTGAAATGAATGTTTTCCCCCTAAATGATCCTAAGAATATATATATATATATATATATATATATATATATATATATATATATATATATATATATATATATATATATAGTTCACATAAATTTCATTTAGGGAACTATTGGTATGCATAACTTGAACCTATAGGACCCATAAAGATAATATAAACTGACCTAAAGGGTGGCATCCTTTAAATTTACTCAAAATATACACTAGTTCACTCTTGGTAATGTCAGACACTAGCAATAATTGACATAGTCTATAATTACTGGAATTATCTTGAACACACATAAAACCAGACATGTAAGAGCTAAGACCATGGATCCTTATGACATACTCAATAATAATTTATTAGGTACAAATTGAATAATGTAAAATAAAACCAAGTATAAAATAAGGTATAATACTAAGAAAAATGCAATAAAATTTTCCTTATTTTTAATAAGAGTCCATATATATAATGTCACAATAAAATCTTTGTACAAAAAAACCTCATACTAAATTTGGGTGTTTAAAATGCCCCCATAAAATATATTATTTAAATTCATTGCTAAATAATATTCATAGAAAAAAATATAATGCAAACCTACATTGGTTATTTTTAACTTAGACTTTTCATTACCCCAATGTTCAATAATGTATAATGTGTACTTGTGATAAATGATGCATGTAATCATATAGATTAATATTCCATCTAAAAATTAGTATAGTCAAAATTAAAAAAATAAAAATAATCAAAGAATGACTACACATGTTTCTATGTGGTATTTTATATCTCTTTGAGTGTGATCATGTCATTTGGATTGGATATGTCATGTATCTAAAAGGACCTAACCCATATAGAGAATGTGATCATAGTCTTATTAGATTATTATCTATAAAAATTAAACAAAATGTTTGAGAAAATTATTGTAGTGTGTGTTGTTGTAAATTTAAAAACTTTTGAATTTCTTGGTTTTATGACTTGCCCAATGAGAAGTGTCACCAATTCACTAGTAGTTGGAGAATTCACCATAGAAATGGTGAATCTATTTTGATTTTGATAGGGGTAGTTCCCTTATGGGATATGAATTTTTTTTGGGGTTTTGTGTAATTTTTACCTAAAAGCACGAAAGGAAAAAAAATAGAAAATAAATAGAGGAAAAGGTGAAAAACCCATAGTAGGATGAACATGGAGAACCAATGGGATAACTAAAGAATAAATAGAAGAAAAATAATTCCTTCCTCACTCAAGAATGAAAATAAAAGCATTGAGGTTTTTTGGAACACAAGGCATGCTCAAAAACATAAAGTCTCCTCACAAACTTCATTACACACACTTGGTATAAGGTTTTAGTGAGGTCAAACATATAAAAATACGTGGACATCAAGTAATATCATACATGGGGGGATCTCAACACAAATTTTGGGAAACATCATTGGTTTCACAAAAATAGTAAAATTTAGATATTTAATAGAGTCTTAATTTACAAATTAAAAAATAGAGTTTATAGACAAATACCATTAAAATCGACAAGAACATAAGATCAATCTCACCCACTTGCTTATATTTCATTGCTCCAAACTAGAAACACATATCTCCACACAAATTCATATCCAACTCTCTCAAGAGATTAAAAGAAAGAAGAACCTTACACAATCTAGACTTTTTCCTTTGGTACAATATTTCCCTTTGGAATATGAAAATTCATTAATTTTCCTCTCTTTTTACTTTTTGCTTTATTTAGGCAAAGTTAAAATATTCAAATAGACATTGCAATTCACATTTACAACATGTATTAATTTGAAAAAAAATTAATCTATCAAATGAATAAAAAAGTGCAGTCATTTTATGACTTTAATTAACATTAATTAATTATAAATTAATTAATGAAGTAATTAAGTCAATAAATTTTCCCTTCAATCCCATGATACCAAATATAAAATATACTCTAGGTGTGTTAATCAAACACATTGCCTTGTTCATTAGGCTATGGGGTCTTATGAAATATTATGTAAAACATGACAAAATAAAAAATGTAAAAATGGGTAGTGAAATTTGGATGGCCAAATTTCACTAAAATAGTTAGCTCTAACTCTGGGACCATATTCCTTGGTAGAATGCAAGAGAACTCTTGAATATGTTAGTGACCTGTGTGTCATCCAACTTGATCAAAATACAACTACTCTCACTCTATAATTTAATGAACTAGTATTTAATTCACTTATCCTAATCATATAAGAATGAACATGATCTTTTCGGTCAAATACATGTGTAAAAATTCTATTCATTCCTCTTTTAAACACCCTCTTGTAGTCATTTTCAAGACAACTTTACTTGATTTTACATCTAAAATGTGCATAATTATACATAAAAATGAGGAAATGTATATGACCCAGTTGAGTTTAGAATGAGATTTATTGTCTATTTCCCTTTGTATATGTTAGTTGTGTTATTTATCCTTTTTCAATCACATATAACCTATATAAAATCAACTGCAATGATGGGAGATCATACATTTTTTTGGATGCATTCTCAAAACCAAACCCATACTTCCTAGAATTTATTGTGTCATAAAATGACCAAAAATCATTAGTATCCTCACATCCTATTATATGAATACCACTTTTAGTTTAGGTGCATATCAAAAAATTATTTTTCTTAGTTTTAATAACTTAAAACTTTATTTTTCTCTATTGATCACACCTTTCTCTCGCATGATGCATTTGTGGCATGGTCTTAGAGGATGCTTAGACAAGGAAAAAAATCATCTTTACACCTATAAATTGTGCTTGGTTTTAAAAAAATTCCCATTTGATATCTCTTGAACTATTTGACAAAATGATTCAATGAATTTTTGTTGCCTTGGGGACCGTCAACCTCTTCCACACAACATGAAATTTTTTGACAAAATGACTCAAATAAAATCAAGCTCTCACTTTATTAAATTTTTATTTTACCTTTATTCATTTGTAAATATTTTTTTTTATTAATTGGAATTAATTCTAGGGTACTTCAAAAAAAATTCCCTCCAAATCTAAGGGAATAGATTACTTTCCTTTGGTTCAATTGCACTTGTGTTCATCTTAACATGCTCATACAATTTTTCAATGAGTAGGATATTGAGCCAAATACCAAATAGTTGGTGATTATTTTCAACCTAATTTTATAATACTAATAATTCCCCATATAATTTAATCTTGGGTAATATAAAAATTAAATATTTTTCTTTGTTTGACCTACTTAGAAAATCATTAACACCTTGCTTTTTAGTTTCCCCTTTTTATGAAGTTGACGCACTTCATCTATGAACATGAAATGATATATTGTATCTTGTCTATAGTATTTATTTTTAATATTAATTATACATCCTAATTATTAAAATTAAAAAAAAATAAAAAATCTCTAAAAAATCAAAATTATACACCTTGAAAGGATCTAGTTGTATCTATAAACATGAGGAAAAATTGTCATAATACATTATATATTATGAATGTTTTAAAGATAAAGACACATCAGATCTAATAGGATAAAGGGATAAACCATATTATTTAACAATATAATTTCCATTCAAATTATATATTAGATAAGAAATTACTCTTGACCAATTGTCCATAAATAGTTATTATGTATGCAACTATCTCTACATTCGGGTTCAATAAATGATCATGTGCATGTTGAAGTGTTGCTATAGTCCCTCACCAAAGAGATATGAATATAACATCTCACAAAAATCATAAGGTTCAACCAAACCTTTGTATATATTGAGATATAATTCTATACCAAAATATCTATGCCTTTTTATCTTCAAGAGAAACACTGAATCATTACTACATGAATCAAACCCACTAGAATTTGCTTTACTAGAAACCTTCCTTATATTTGCATAACATTTTTAAATATGACTAGCATGATCATAATTCTTATAAGCACTATATTTTATGTGTCTCCCATAAGTTAAAAATTGTGATTTTTGCT
Source organism: Torreya grandis (assembly GCA_037957365.1). NCBI lineage: Eukaryota > Viridiplantae > Streptophyta > Pinopsida > Cupressales > Taxaceae > Torreya > Torreya grandis. The sequence continues at coordinate 1,294,571 of JARHVA010002825.1, read as the reverse complement.
TCACAAGTGGTTCAGATAGTGGTATACCAATAGCACTGTGAAATCTTATTATCAATGTATGACTTTCAACGATATTTTCCTTTGCATCCATCAAAATGTGAATGATAAAGATAAAATATATGAAGATATGATTGCCTTAATGGGATATATTTGTGTATAGAAAGGCAATATATTTCACATGTATAGTTGAACTCCTTTAGGACAATATTCTTCAATGTAAGATCTTCTATTTATGTCATATTATCATTGTATAGGAGAAATTACTTTGCATAGTCAATAAGTGTCAAAATGCTTTAGGTTAAAACATGTATTCATAAAATAAGTTATATGAGAAGAGTACCAAATTAATGAACATCATTAGATCTATTACTCTCCACTTTGTTGGTGTTCACATCTATACACTTATCTTATTTCAACTTTAACTCCTATCCTTTTCTTCACATCTTCTCAAAATATATAATCTTGGATACATGATATTGAGTTACTAAAATATTTTATGAAATATATTTTTAATGAAATAACAATGGTGGGTTATATGAATAATGCAATTAGGATAATATATATGTAGTTCAAGTTTAATTCTCATTATTTTCTTTTATGAATGTTGTTTACCACCATGAAAAAAATTAGAAAGTGTGTCATTTGAGGCATACTATTGATGACTTACTAATATTGTGAATCCATGTTACTTATTTTGATATTGTTTGATTTTATTTAAATTATCTATTGCAGTATTGGATAATGAATTTGTTACTACTAATTTTTTACATAATTTTGATATTTGATCCTCTATTCACCTTCATGTACAACATTTGACCTACTTGAACCCCAGATTACAAATTGGATCTCAATCATTTCATTTTGTGTCCTAGCTACAATAACTTTAATATTTTATATATTTGTATCTTTTCCACTACTTTTTGTGCCTTCTCAACATTTTTTTCATTTTTACATCTACAATGTGGTTAATATTTACAAACATTGGAGATAAATGTGAATAACTGGTTTCCTTTGAGCCACATGATTTATTTAAATCAATATTTTATTTTATAGTTCATTTGAGATTTCACTATGTCATTGGCTAAGATCTATATCCCTTATCCATATACTATCAATCCCTTTCAAAAATGGTCATTCCTAGTTTTTATTAGACATAAATTCCATCTAGTGAGATGGCATTGACTTCATTAAATGTCTAACAAAAATATTAGGTATATGATGAATAGAAAAATACAGTTGTTCTTTCAAAGTAAGAACTGTAGAAAAGTGGTCATTCCAACTCTTCATTGTGTATTATTGCCTCACTCTACCTACATAACCATTATTTAACCTCATCAATCTTACTCTTGAATGAATTACATTACTCTTCAGTTAAAACTTTTTCAATGTCATCAAATGAATCCAAAGTTTCTTTAGTTAAATAGATGTTTTCTTCTAGGGCATTTGTAAGCTCAAATGACCTTTTACATTCTACATGTTTTTTTTATTTTTTATTTTAATATTTGCATTTACAATATTATTCTCAATTACCTCACCACTCAACTCAACTTCTACCTTTTTTAGCTATGTCTAAACATAAAGACCAATCCCCAAACTAACAACTCCAAAGCAAATATGTATATGAAAAATTATTACCACAACCTTCACTAAAAAAATTGGATCTCCATAAAATATAACAACCAAAAAAATGTCATGTGGGATCAAGGCAAAAATTTGGGGAGAAAAATAAAACACAAAAATAAATAAACTATGTTTTAATAATTTCAACACACACACACACACACACACACACACACACACACACACACACACACACACACACACACACACACACACACACACACACACACACACACACACACACACACACACACACACACACACACATGACAAATAGAAGGGAAAATGGAAACCAAAATTGAATAGAAATGAAAACTATTTAAAAAGGAACATAAAATAAAACATGACTAAAAAATGCATTTACCAATTGGGAAAATTATGATCCTTTGTGGGAAAAAATTTTACATGGTAAGGACGTCATGTGTAAAGATAATAGTAAGGAAAATGACATATTTTTAATTGCATCAATAGGGAAGACATGAGGTATGTGGGGAAATAAACATGGATTCGAGCACATGACCTTGCACAACTGGAATGTAAAAATTAGTCACATTTTTATCATGAATTATAGGTATTTATTTTAATTTGAGATCTAAAATAGGAACATGATAAATAACTCCTACATCCTCATCTCTTGGCTTCTCTTAAATTTCTTCAGCCATGATTGGTTGAATCAAAACTACCATATGTGCCTCAAAATGTTAGATAGGGACTAAAACCTCTTGGTATTCTAAATGGTCAGAAATTTACTACAAAATTCTTCTTGTTAACTCTTAAAAACCTATTATGTGCTCATGGTCATCATCAATTCAGACTTATGCTTCATCAGTATGAATCCCACTACCTTAATGACGTATCTCATGCTCTTGAAAGGTGTCTAAATTTTCATTTTCTATTTATTCTTCCACTTTAATTGAATTATTAAATGGGATTAAATATTTAATTGTTACTTTAATGAAGCTATATAATAATTTAAAAAACTAAAATCTTGATTTTCTTCAAAAATTTATCAAATTTATGCAACATGATGAGTAGGCTTTGTGAGTTTAAACTTTTAAATGGGCAAGATAGACATTACAAAGCTTTATTTGGAGATCCAAATCCAAGGAGTAGTAATAATGATCCTTTAAATATAATTTTGATTATGGAAGATAAGGTGTTCAGTGCCTAGATCTCAGATTTCATTATGGAATGTGCTTCTATAGAAATGAAGTTAACACTTCTTGTTAGATTCTCAGGATTTTGGTAGACTATCAAATGTTTTCGAGAATGGGTAAATAAGAAACGGTAAAATAAATACATGGTAGACATGATAAATATGGTTAATGAGTTTTTATTTAAGTTTTCAAATGAAGAATATTTAGTAAATGTTTTTATGGGAGGTCATTGGTTTATGGGGAAATTGTGGCTATTCATTGGCAAATGGAGATTGAGAATTAATTTATTTAAATAACTTCCAAAAGAGTAATTGATATGAATTAACCTTCATAAATTACCATTTTAATACTAGAATGAGGAGGTAATTTTATGGGTTTATAATTTTTTAGAAACTCACTCAAATTATATCTAGTCTCACTTTCTATAAAATTCCTTGTTGCTGCTAGAGTCTATGTCTTGGTTAAGCCAATAAATCTAGTTATAAGATATATTTTCTTACAAACCCATCTTGTTAAATGGTTTTAAGAGATCATGTATGATAGTGAGGCTATAATATTTAGGAATTTTGATGTATGGGGTATAAATTTCTAGATTTCCCTAATCTAGGAAAGGAAGGTAAGATTTCTCCTAACACTCTTGGAGCAATTATGGAAGGATTTATTTTAGAGAATAACCCTTGTTTGAATAAAGGTATAAATATTGGGAACATCCACAAGTATTCCTTGAATAATAATAAGGGGGGAATCCCTGACATGGATATCCCTTATATCTAACCTATGTTTGTTGGTATGAAAATGATTGGAGTTAATTCAAACATTGTGATGCCATCTTCCCACATGAACTCAATAAAGGATAAGGGTGTCAATGTCACCAAATAATATGAGTATAGAGAGGATAAGAGAACGTCTATGTTCTCACATTCTATTAATGACATTTAGGATGAATAAGTACATTGGTTATCCTACTATAAGTTATATTGAATAGAATTCAAACAACAAAGACCCTTATCTATGCTTTACATGGGGTGTAAGAACTAGATCAAAAATTGATGGAGGTTTTAAGACTAAAAACATATTAGATCAAGATAGACTTATTCCCACGTTTGATATAAATATTATTTCATGTAATGTTAGTGGGGTTAATAACCTTAAAATTAGATATTAGTTAGGAATATCATATTAGCTCAAAAACCTAGTTTTCTTATCCTTCAAGAAACAATATTGTTCTATAATATTTAGAGAATTTGAAAAAATATATTTGAAAATAAGTTGGTTACATAAGCTCAAGGGCCTTTGGTGCCTCTAGAAGGACTTCTATTTTCTATAGCTAATATGGCTTTAAAGGAAGTTTCATTTGGAATAAGTAAGGTCATGTGGAAATAGGAGTCACTTGATTAACCTCCAACAAGAAATGGATTTTGTCTAATATTTATTCCCTAAAGTCTAAAATATGAAGGCACCAATTGTGAAAATATATCTCTCATTTTAGATCTCTCTCTTCTGAGTGAGACTGGATGGTGATAAGGGACTTTAACACAACCATATATCCTATGGAAAAAGGGGGTAATTTTGAAAATAGTGATAGCATGGCTGAGTTTAATGATTTCATCACAAGAAATAACCTTTTAGATGTGGTGATATGTGGATATTACTACACCTAGGCTAATAGAAGAATAGGGGAGGGAAATATCCAAGATATACTAAATATATTTATTTTAAATTTTTATTGGGATCTATTATGTTTCTACATGATTTCTATCTTCACTTAAATAGTTAATGATCATATCCCTATTGTATTCATTGAGAAATAAGTCCCAAAGACAAAGAAATTACTTCTCGGGTTTGAGAAAATGTGGTTGGATCACCTAGAGTTGTGGTAGACCATGAATAAATGGTGGGAGATGAAAATTTAAGGTCATAATATATATTTCCTAGCTTATTAAATCAAAATGGCTAAAATGTATCTATAAACTTAAAATAAGGAAGTCTCTGAAAACATTTTTGCTAGAAAAAAGGAAACATCAAAGTCCTTCATGAAACTAAAATAATACGTCAAGGTTAATGGAATGAATTAGGAAACCTACTATAAGGAAAAATAAATAATGAGTACCTTCCACAATATGGAGGCCAGGGAAGATGCATTTTAGAGGAAAAGATCCAAAAACATATGGTTAAAATAAGGTGATAGGAATTCTAATTTTTTCTTCCAAATGGCTTGTAGGAATAGAAATTACCTTATAATAATGGAATTGATCAAATAAAATGGTTCTTTATGTACTGATGAAGATGAGATAAAATTTAAAACTATTAATTTCTTTCAAAAAATCCTCTCAAAGGTCTCATCTCAATCTCAGGGCCCTGAGGAAAGTTTTCTCAAAAGTTTTGACATGGTGCTCAATTTCAAAGATAATGAAGACATTCTTAAGAAACCTTTTTATGAAGAGGTGAAAATGTCTATGTTCACAATGTAAATATATAAATATACTATTCTTTATGTCTATCCTCCCTTCTTTTTTAAACACCTCTAGGATATTATACACCATGATGTGGTTGCCATAGTTGCAGAATTCTTCAAAATAGGTTCAATTATAAAATAAATCAATAGTAAATTTTTGGTTCTTATTTAAAAAAAATAAGGCACCATCAATATAAAAAACTTTATATGGATAAATCAATGTAATACCTTTTATAATATTTATATGAAGACTCTTGTATTAAGGCTCCAAACTTTACTCCCTATGATCATTTTGATGTTGGTAGATATATCTCTGATAATATTATCTTGATTGATTAAGATATCCATTACTTTGAGAAATATAAAAGAGTAGGTATGGTTTTCAAATTGTATATTTATAAATATTATGATAGAGTTACCTAGAGTTTCCTCATGCTCATCCTTAAAAATCCTAGTTTTTGTAATCTTCTTAGAAAACTTATTCTCAACTATATTGATACCTTGATCTTCTCAATTCTCATTAATGGTATCCCTAAATGTTAATTTAAATATAAAATTGTCATATGATAGGTGTATTCCCTTTCCCATTACCTTTTCATCATTATAGTTGAGGTTATTAGTTAGAAGTTATTGAAGGCTAAAGAGGATTGTATCATTAAAGGAATTTAAATTGCACCTAGCTCTGACCTGATCATGCATCACTAACTAGTGGATGATACCTTTATACTTGGCCCCCCTATTTTATGGAAGCTAAATATTTTAAAATTATTTTTAAGGATTATAAATCTATTTCTGAGTAATGCATCAATTTTACCAAAATATCTCTTTTTTAGTCACACCATACCTAACCAATATATATATCTCTCTAATATCTTAAAATGTCAAATTCAACCTCTCCAAGATCTATATTTTTGTATGCCACTTTATAAGGATAAGATGAGTATGGAGGATTGGAATTCCTTTTTAAACAAAATTTAGAATAATTAGTAGAATGGAAAGCTAATAGTATATCATAGGTAGGTAAAATTTTGTTGGTCAAAAGCTCACTACAAAACATGCGTATATATTGGATGTTTGTTTTTTCAATCCCTTCAAAAATTATGGATATAATTGATGAAATTAAATAAAGGTTATTTTTTATTGGGAAGGTGAAAATATAGAGGACTTCACTTGTTTCTTGGGATAAGGTTTACAAGCCTAAGAGTTATGGGGCCCTGGGATTGAGATGCATCAAAAGTATGAATCAAGTTTTTATAGTGAAACAAGCTTGGAGGATCATAAAATAAGATAATATTTGGACCAAAGTTATCAAAGGTAAATATCTCACAAAAAAAACTGCTGACTATTTTCTAAAAGAAGAGGTTCCTAGTAAAGGACCCAATTTTTGGAAAGTGGTGATCAAAACAAGAGATATCATATGTAAGGGGTAAAAATAAATAATGGGAAATGGAAGAGTTATTTATTTTGGGAGGAAAATCAGGTTTTTAATTTCCATATCTCAGTTATAGGGTATTATCATGCCTTATTTCAACACTTTAAAATTTTGATTGGGGTCAAAGTAAAGGATTATTGGTATTGGAAAAATTTAGAACCAAAGTAGATTTAATTTAGATATTTTACGTAGGATGAATCAATATTTCTATAAAATTTAAACTCAAACTCTCTAAAATTTACATTAACATCTTTCCCAAGGAGGACAAAATCATTTGGCACCTGAACCCTACAAAGGAGTACAAGGTAAATTCAAGTTTTATGGTGGATCAATACCTTCTTGAAAAAGATCATATTTGGTTCAAGTTTTGGGAAAAAATTGGTTCCTAAAATTGGAATTTTTTTTTGGTTGTCTTAATAGAACAAAATTACCAGCATTGATAATATGAATCTTAGAGGCTTTCAAATGCCTAATAGATATTGTTTATGTTTAAAGATGGAAAAATTAGTCAATCGCCTAGTTTTTGAATGCTAGTATTACATCTATATTTGGTTCTCATTTATAAGTTTTTTCAAAAAAATTGGGTTAATCCTAGATCCATTTTATATATTTTCTTGAAATGGAATCCACCTTAGAAGTGAAAGGCTATAAAACTATTCTATAATATTGCTCTTCCACATTTCTTCTAGGGCATCTGGAAAGAAAGGAATCACATAATTTTTAAAAACAAAAGATTGGATTGGGGAATCACCAAAGATAATATTTTCAAGGATATTAATGAAAAATGGAATTTTAAGACCTCTAAAAAGGATGATTCCATCAAATATGAAGGGTTTATTATATTGAAGCTATGGGACCTTAAGCTCCTTCAAGACTTGGGCATTAGTAAATATTCTTCTCGAGATTTAACCAAATGGAACCCTATGGTAGAAGGATGGTATAAAATCAAATTTTATGGCTCTTCCAAGGTAAAAATTAGTCTTAGGGGGGATAATCATATAATCTCATGGAAATTTGGGAACTTCCTATGCTTCAAGAATGGGTGAACAATCTAATCATGTTGTAGAGGCTAAGGCATCCCTCTACGGTATTAAGGTCATGAGTGATAAAGGAATTTCAAAGTTTGATATTTAATGAGACTCCATTAACATCATTAATCATCTAAAAGAGAAGTCAATAACCTCCTAGACCATTAAAAAATATATTTTAGATGCTAGGATCCTCCTGCACTCTTTCTAGGAATCTGGGCATGGACATATTTTTAAAGAAGTAAACATTTGTGTGGATTTATTGGAAAATTTAAGGGTTTCTTATGATTTTATGATATAGGGGTCGAGAGGAGTTCCCCCACCCCCTTTAACATCCTTAACCACATTTTCATGAACAAGTTATGGATTATTCCCTTGCCTATGCTTGGAAACTATTACTCTTTGTTCTAATTTGGTTGATGTTTAGGTTCCCATTGGGACTTTGTCACTATCTCTCTAGTTGGTGTTTTGTGTCTCTATGAGACCTGTGTATGTATGGTATGGTTAAATTATAATATATTTTTATGTTCTATTTTGTGGCCTTCTCTTCCTCTCTCTCTCTCTCTCTCTCTCTCTCTCTCTCTCTCTCTCTCTCTCTCTCTCTCTCTCTCTCTCTCTCTCTCTCTCTCTCTCTCTCTCTCTCTCTCTCTCTCTCTCTCCATATTCTACTCAGGATAGATTACACACCCTTTAAAATTAGATTTAACTTAATTTTAATAATCTCTCTAAAATTGGATTTTCTTTTAAATATAATATGAAGATAAAGACATTGTTTATTGAATCATAAATTGCATGAACACAATCAACCCCTAATTTAGGCTCATTTTAAACATTTATCTATTTTATTTTTTATTCCTTTTACCACCAAATGTTTCACATGTATACATACTCTTTTTAAAAATTAAAACTCTTTATCCCTATGAAAAAAATTAGAACATGGGCAACACTATAAAAATCATAAAATTAGAAGCATGGCCTGTATTTCATCATTTCCAAGCCTCTTTTCAATAGAGTCACCAATATTATATTTCAATGGGAAGATTTAATTAAAATTATAGGAATCAAAAGGAACCTTTTTAATCCCTAATGGATTCACCAAAAAACTATTGGTGGAAATTTGTGCAATTTGTGCAATTTTTGGTTTTATGACTCACATAATGAGAAGAAACACCAATTAAAAAATAGTTGTTAAAGTAACCGTATAAATGATGAATCTCCTATACTTTTGAAAGGGTAAATTACATTTAAATTTGGGGTTTTTGTGTGATTTTTACCTAAAGTCATGAAATATAATAAAACAAAAAAAAAAAGAAGAAAAGGGGACAAACCCATAGTGGTATAAAATTAGAGAACCACTAGGATAAATAAAGAATTAATATCATAAATATAATTCCTTCCTCTCATAAAATAATGAAAATATAACCATTGAGGGTTTTGGGAACACAAGGCATTCTTGTAAGCACAAAGTCTCCTCACAAACCTGATTACACACACTTGGTACAAGATTTTAATGAGATAAAATATATAGAAACCCATGGACAATAAGGAAGCTCATACATGGGGGGATATCCAAAAAATGGAAACACTATTGGTTGCACATAAATAATTAAATGCATAAATTTAATAGATTCTTCATATAAAAATATAAAAATAGAGTTCATAGACAAGGACCATTAAAATCCATAAGAACATAAGATCAATTGATGAGACCACCAATTACTCTATTTTATAGCCTCATCCATATCTAGTATATATCTTTTTCTATGTAAATCCCCATAACCATCAATGAATCATACAAATGAATGAATTTATGATTTTGTGTGTGCATTGATATATATATATATATATATTATATATATATATATATATATATATATATATATATATATATATATATATATATATATATATATGTATGTATGTATGTATGTATGTTGTGTTATGTTATTTTATGTTATAAATTAATGATTTTTTTCTTTGATTAGATTATACTTATGTAACTTTATTTAAAAAAAATTTAAAGGGTAACATAAGGCTAAAAAAATCTTGTTTAGGCACAACACTTATAGAGAATCCCGTAACAACTTTTGGCTTCCACTTATAGGTTTCCCATAGCCACTATTGGTTTCCACCTATACATTGTCTATAGTAACTGCTAGCTTCCACCTATAAGTTTCCCATAGTAACTATTGGATTCCACCTATAGGTTACTCATAATAATTACTAGTTTCCACCTATAAATTTCCCACAACAACTATTGGCTTCCACTTATAGTTTTCGTAAAACAACTATAGGCTTTCACCTATAGGTAGCCTACAACCACTATGCAAAACATAACTATTATTGTGATCAAATATTAAGGGCACATCTAACTATCTTAGGAATTAAGTGGATGATTGAAGAATATCCTCCATATCTATTTTATGAACTCCCCACATGCAAAGAATCTTGTATGTGTTGCCAAAGATGAGAAAGACAAGGACAATGGAAGGAGACAAAATGAAGTAAAAATGAAAAATAGTCTACATTGTCCTTAACCTATTCAGGCCTAAAATAAGTAACTTCAGTTATTAACACTTGAAGGTTGACTGGGGTAGTTCTTATAGTATTTTTACTTTCCCTAGTTTAGTGTTTTTTATTAAAGCTAATAAACTACCTTTTGTATTTAATGTTAGAACCTAGATTAGATTAAGAGTTGGTAGATGATAAAAGATTAGTATAATTGTAGAAGTAATTATAGCTTGAATATTGTAATATTTTGGAGTAATATTTAATTGTTATAGATCTAACTAATGAGAAGGTTAATTTTATAAGAATCTTTTGCAAGTCTCTCAGAGAAGGATTAGAACTCAGTTTTGAATGACGAAGGGCTCCCTTGGAAGGAGTTGTAGCAAAGATCATGACCCTCTTTAGCTTAAGTGTGTTGTAAGTTGATTTCATTATTAGTTTGATTATATAAAGTATGGTGCATGTGTGATTCATAAGTGTGAAGTATTTTTGTATTTCTATTATAATAGTTTCGTAGTATAACTATCTAGTGAATTCAACATAAGTTTATTGTACTATAACTAGTAAATTAAGTTAATCTATGAATCAATAATGCATATATAGTTATGACATTCTTGAAAAGCATACACACCCTGGGTTGATAGTTAATGTTAATCAAACTCAAGAATCTAATAATTAACTAGGTAATAAGCCTACACAACATTCTAGCACCTTTGTCGACGAGGGTGTTAATTATTATTTTCTAGATAATTTTTTTATTTTCAAGATTAATTAATGAACTATCATACCCAACTGGGCAAGTCAATTGAGGACACTACAATGTCTTATTATAGATGTCTAAGTTCTTAGATGTTGATGGTGCATAACATTTTTAATGCACTATTCTACCCAGATGAGCAAGTTGAGTGAGGACACTATAGTGTCTTATGCTAGATATCTAAGTTCTTGGATGTTGATGGTGAATAAATTTGAATGCCTCTTTTCAAACTTATGATTTACTAAGTTAATAGTTTTATTTATAATTTACTTTCCTATAAGATTGATTTACTTTCCATAAAGTGTGCCTTTCATTTTTTGCTTTCATTTCTTCCTTTGTAGAGTAATTTTCCTGATTTTAGTAGATAGATTTACTAATTTTTATAAATAAAATTTCAATTTCAGTAATTTTTATTTTTGTACTCCTTTATTTCTCTACATTTTATTTTTTGATTATTCTGAACAACCCCTTAGAATGCTGAAAACACACACTAACCTTGTGTAAGAAGGGATAGGATGACTGAAGGAGTGGCACAATGTTTATGCAGAGAGAAAGATATTCTTGAGGGAGATTCTTGCCAAACAAGACATAAGTTGATATCAATAAATAACCAAAAATACCTAAAAAAACTAAGAATCCTATTGTAAAATACACCATAAACTAGAAGGCTCTTGACTATGAGAACACTACAAACTAAAAGAGGCATCTTGCAAAATAAGTACTATTGGCTTTGAAAAAATGAAATAAAAGTGGAGTAAGCATTAGTTAAGTTGGTAAGAAGAAATGAGGGAAAATAAATTCATGTACCAAACACTCCAAAAAGTAACATCAGAATAACATTCCAACAAAGCTTTCTTAAATAAATCAAATAAATCTCAGGAGAATCTTTATATTTCTCATCTGCTAAAAATAATATGGATCAATAGATACACATTTATTATCATGTTGATGAAGGGAATGATATAGAATCTAAAGACATGATCTTGAGTACCTTTGGTATCCATATCAAAATAAAATCCATCATGAATGGAGAAGGAGAATTAATGGATGATAACAAGACTCTAGACACAGTTAGTTTTGAATTTATTATTCCAGATGCAACAGGCGTAACACAAATGAAAAATATTCTTCCCTCAGCCTTGCCCAATTTTAGAGGTACATTATCAAAATATCCAAACACATTTTTATTCAAATTTTTTATCATCTATAGAAGCTATGATTATAGGTAGGATGCACAAAACTTGAAACTTTTTAATGGCTATATGACCCATTAAAGACTTAGTACATAGTACTTGGTTAGCTCATGGGACTAGGTAGTAATTCAGTCTACACTTGGGAGGACATGAAAAAGAAATTTTTTCTAAGTATCAATAATATGGCTGAGGAAGAAATTATAGAAGAAACAAGAAGGGGATGAATCTTTAGAAGACTATGATGAAATATTCATGTTTACTGTAGAAAAACTCAAGCAAAGTGCACTAAGAGAAGAGCCTCTAAAACTCATCTTCTTAAAAGGAGTAAAATAATATTTTTTGAAAGCCTTGGACCTAATTAGTAGGCGATATATCTCACATCTTCCATTCACAAACATCAAGGATTTGAGCAATAATTATTCTAGGTCTAACATAAATAAAGTCAGGGGCAAGAAGCTTCCACTGGTAGCTACAAGTGGCCTATCAAAATCTAAAGTTAGTAACCTATTAGAAGACATGAAATAGGATATAATTAGTCACTTAGCCACCCAATTGGATATCCTACACTCAAGGCAAAATAAATTAGTCTTACTTCATGTTTTGACCATCTATTATCCATAATGTAAGAAGAAGAAAATAGATTGTAGGTGTTACAAGTTTTGGGCTAAAGTAGCTAACATCATAACTAAAGAACCTAAAATAGTAGAGCTACACATTATATGAGGAGATGGGGACTAGGTTTTCTATGTTACACAAATAAATACATGGGTTGAATGACTATCTTATTGAAGTATGGGATAAAATCCAACATTTGTAAATTCTACCTCCTTTAATTCACAATTTGCAAATACTACTCCCAACTGGACTATTCCATGGATGAATATCCCACCTCCTAATTATATATGGAAATTACCTTAGATAAGCTACCTCACCACCTACTCAAAGCCTCCACAAAATGTATCCCCACCTTTGATAAAATATTGGCAACCACCCAGAGGCCCACCCTTCACAAACTAAGGGTAGCAGCCCTAGAGACCCAATCAGCCCTAGGGAAATCATCAGGGAGGATTGCCTCCATAGTAGTAACAACAACCTCATATTCTTATTCAAAATACACAAGTGGCACTTAAGCCTAATTAGCTCCCTAGCCAATCCATGTAGAACCTTGTAAATAAGCTAGTTTAACCAACATTTAATACTGAACCTATCCAATACTTGACATATACAATGAACATCAATGAAGTTCACCTATTTTATAAGAAAGTTATACCACCCCCATCCCCACCCATAATAATGGAGTTAGATCAAGAAACTCTAGAAGATCATGTTAACCCACCTTCACCACCACAAGAACTCTCTAAACTAGCAAATAAAGTTGTTGATAAAGTAACCCCACCATTTCTAGAACATCTTTGCCTTTAGCACCATGTAATTAAACCTAAATTTGATTTCATAATATAGTTCAAGAATATCTATGTTAAAATTTCTTTTCTAGGACATAAAGGATGTGCCCATATATTCCAAAGTTATTAAATACTTATGTCTAAGTAAACTTGGAAGGAAGAAGAAGGATCCTAATATAGTGCATGTGATTAGCCAGATAGCAGACATTATGCTAAGAAAGACCCTACCAATGAAATATTCAAATCTAGGATGCCCAATAATAATAGTCTAGATCCATGACCAATAGCTATCTAATACATTTATATACATGGGGGCTAGAATAAATGTAATAATAATTGAAACCATGAATGAGATGCTACAAATGGTTGATAGGTTTATAGTCAGACTAGAAGGAGTCATTGAAGATCTTGTCATTACAATAGATTCTTGGGAGTATCATATAGATTTCATTGTGATACAACTAAAGTCTAATTTGGGTGGATACCCTCTTATCTGAGGATGACCTTGGATTTTCATAGTTGATGCCTTCATCAACTATAAATTAGGTAACATGTTGATATCTAATGGTAACCACATTAAGAATTTGGTCCTCTATCCTTCAACATAGCCAGCCTTTACACCAAAGGATACATTATGGGCTAAAGAAGATGAGGTGGACTAGCCTACTTTGATTCCTATATTCACCATAAACCATGCGTGTACCTTGGCTAATCAAGAGGAAGATATGATTCTCTCTAATGTTCTCCAAGATAATTACCAAACTCATTCTATAGATCTCAACCACTTGCAATGTGTTAAGTACCCATTTTTTAGCCTCTAGGAAGAGGATATTTTTGATGCATCTATATAATAAATATTCCATCAGCTACTATCTCATAGTTGTATCTAAACTAGATCCATTAGAAATATAGAAATGATGAAATCACTCTCATGGAAAATTGAAATCTCTCCAAGAAAAGCATTACTTATTAATAGAGAATCTCTCCTAAAAAAAGATGTTAAGATTTTTTTAGGACATGTTGGTTACTACAAGATATTTATCAATAATTTTATCGAAGTAGTAGCACCATTATTCACTCTCCTAACTAAAGATGTTGAATTCATATGGACTCTTACCTATGATAAAACCTTCAAATAATTGAAGGAAATATTGACCATGACCCATGTTCTACATGGTTATGATTGGAAGCTTCCCTTCCATATTCACAAAGACTCTTCAAATACTACCCTAGGAGATGTGTTAGGCTAAAAATAAGAAGCACTCAATTATGCTATATATTTTGTAAGTAAGAACTTATAGGCAATAGAATTAAATTATATGGTCACTAAAATATAGTTCTTGGTAGTAGTCTATTCTATCAATAAGTTATATCACTACATAATAGGGTATCAAGTCTTTTTTCATATAAACCATGGAACCATTAGGTACCTTATGAACAAACCAACTATCTCAGGTAGAGTGATAAGATGGCTACTCTTATTAAAATAATTTGATTTAACTATTGTAGATAATCTTGGTAAGGATAATTTCATGGCTGATTTCTTATCATGACTATAATCCTATCAAGAATATACCATAGTGGATGACTCATTTACAGATAAAAACCTATTCTCCCTCACCATTACCACACCTTGGTATAATGATATTGCTAACTATCTTGTAATAGGGTTACCTCCATAACACTTCTTCCCTAAACAAAAAAGAGCTTTGATTCAAAAAAGTGGTAGGTATTCATGGATGTCTATATTCCTTTTGTATGCTGGATCTAACTCCATCATCAGAATATGTCTTAGAGAATACAAAGTTCTAGATATCCTCAAAGCCTACCATGATGAACCCTATGGAGGGAAATTTATAGCCAATAATATAGTATTAAAAATATTGAATATAAGATATTATTGGACCTCACTCCATAAATATGCAATAAGGTATACTTCTAATTATGATAGATGTCATTGTATGGGGAGACCCACATGTTCAGATGAGTTGCCTTTGTAGCCTTAAATGGTGCTTGAAATATTTGAAAAATGGGGCCTAGACTTTGTAGGACCTTTTAATCCAAAATCCAACAAAAAAGAGTACATATTTATATGTACTGACTATGTCATTAAATGGGTAGAAGTAAATTCTCTTACACATGCCAAGGATGAGAAGGTGACAACTTTCCTCTATGAAAAAATACTCACAAGATATGATGTGCCATGAGAAATAGTCACTGATCAAGGACCCTAATTCACTACTAGTTTAATTACTACATTGGTCCAACAATATGAGATTAGACATAATAAATCAATTCCATATCATTCATAATCCAATAGACAGGTGGAAGTCATGAATAGGGAGTTAGAAAATATTTTGTCCAAGACTGTTAGTATGTACCATTAGGATTAGGAGGCTAGACTTGTTGAAGCTATTTGGGATTATAGAATCATGTGAAAGACCACTAGAGGCTTCAACCCATATGAGTTGGTAATGGTAAAAAAACTATATTGCTAATTGAATTTGAGCACAAGACCTTATGAACAACACTAGAACTTGGGATTAATATATTTGAAGCACAAAAAGAAAGGATTATGCAAGTAAATACCTTGGATTAATATAGACAATAGGCATTATAGAGCATAGAACTTATACTGTAGTAATAGATTGGATGGCATGACATGTACATCAATACTAAATAATTCAATGTAAGAGATTGGGCCCTTATTTTTGATTCAAAATATAAGGATCACAAGGGCCTAACTCTAGACCTAATGGCTTGGTCCATTTTATATTGAGAATGTTTATAAAAATAGAGTATTACAACTCTAAACCATTGATCTAGTAAGATTTTATCTACTAGTTAATGGCCATACACTAAATTTGTACAAAAATCCACTCACTCAGGAGGAGTTTACTAAACACATATGCATATAATTATAAGATGGATATAATGATTTACTAGATCAACATGATGTCTCACTAGATAAATAAGGAGAGGAGGACATAATATCCCTCCTCTAGCATGAAGACTAAGAACTTCACTTGATCCTTGACCAGTCACCCTCACAGTTGACTTGGCAAGGACCTAGAATAAACATTATACTACATCTTATAATTAGAGTAAAAAAATAATTAAAACCCCTTGTTGGGAATTTTTGGTAGTTTTTGAGTATAAAACTAGCCTAATGGATGCCCAAAACTAAAAAATGGGCCTAAATAAAAAACCATCTTGCTGGTTATTTAGGGTAAAAATCAAAATAAAACATAAACAATAATTTTGAACAAAGTTATTCATCTTCCTCCAGTTTCCATAGGCTATTCTATAAGTGTTGTAGATACCTCCCTCTCCATTTATATATGCACCTTTATCAATGAAGGTATTCCTTCAGTTTCTATGGGCTCTTCTATAGCACTATGGGCACCTTCCCCATAGCTAGGTATAACTTTGTAGTTTCTACAAGCACCAACTATGGTTGTTATAGGCACATCTTATCACCTCTTTAAGTGCATGTAAGTTAGTTCTTTACAAACATTAAGCTATGGCCTTAGCTATGGGATTTTGAGTAATTAAAAAAAACACCAGACAAACTAGATAAGGAGTAAAGGAGGATTAAAGCAAAAAAGTCAAATGTTTGCTCAGGCATACCCTTGAATAACAAGGTAAGAACCACAACCAAGGTATACACTTCCAATCTCTATTTAAAGTGTTGAAGACTATAATTTATGGCTACAATGACACACATGAACCACTTTCATCTTTTGGTTATTTCATGGAGATGATATCACTCTATCACATACTGAGATCTAATATTTTTGGGATCATAGGTCCCAAGTTTGAAAACCCTATCGGTTGCTAAAGGAAAAATTCACTAGGCGTAAAATCCATAGGGAGTAACACAACATAGAGATAAATCATTAGTAGGATCATTTAGAGGAATATCAAATAGCAATAACATCCTCAAATACCCTCTTCCATGTTCATGTAGTACCTGACTTAGATAACATAAAGATCTATAGTGACCACCTTGTGGTAGGAAGAAAATAATCTCTCATAGAATTACAAGACCTCTTCTCCAATTCCATGAAGGCTATCATGATTACATGCAGGTTGAGGGCATCATAGAAGGATAACATATTATGATCTCATGATTAATCAAGGGGCTCCCACTTTATTCAAGTTATAACTACCAAGAAATCATTGCATTTTAGAAACCACTCACATACAAACACTCACATGCAAATCCTTTATGTAACCCTAGGCAAATTGTTAAAAAGGTATGTTGTATATTTTAGTCATAGAAAAGCATTTTTTATTCTTAATATAGAAACTATTATACTAAAAATCATAATTAATCATTAATAATTCATTCATTAAGACTTGGCTCCACTCACACTCATATCCTCATCATGACCCCATCCTTTCTCTTTCTATCTTACTTATTCCACATCACTTCAAGACAAGTGACACCTCATGTGGGAGGGGGAAACTACTAGGAGCAATCAATCCCATGCACTTTAGGATATTCTATACATGTAGATTAAATTCCCATAATGATACCATATAGTCAATAGGGAAAATAATCACTTTATTGTTTTCACTTATGAGTACAACCCATTCAAACAAAGCTAAAGCACGATATTACTTATAACCTGCAACCATAAAATGCTATTATTGATAAAACCCTAATTTTATATAGGTCAAAATCTAGAAGCTAAACTAAGTGTGTTGATAATTATTGGTTGAAAGGGTCATTAGAAAGTTAAACCTAGCGAGAGTGTGAGTGTTAGTTATGATATGGGAACCCATAGATCATAGGCAACCTCAAGAAGATCCAGCTAACTGGGCTATCTTCAATAGAGTTAAATGGACCACATATTTTGATAAATTGTATCATTTCTAAAAACCCCTTACTAGGTAATTTTTAGGGTCCTTTAAAAGAGATCAAGCTACTATACATGGCATTACATTTCTAGTCACTAAAGAACTGGTAAGTCAGGCAACTGGACTGCCAAGTATAGGACAAAACTATGAAGACAAACCTAATGGTCAAGAAGTTAGACATTAGTTATATTAGGGAGATGAAATACTAGTACTAAAGAAAGGTGGTGTGGAGAGACTTAGCCTACCTATAGCCTATAGGGAGGTACCCTCATACATCATCATATATATGACCTGTGAAGGAAGGTACTCTCTAATTTATACTCTAGTTTAAATTTTTGAATCACTTAAGGCATGATATGCCCATTAATGTTACAAACCACCTATGGAACATTCTAAAAAATATGTCCAAAGTATACTATAAGGGGATTTAGAAATCCCTATCTCATCATTACCTGATATGGTTGATATCTAAACATAGAATAAACACTGTTAGACCTGACCTTAATTGGGAAGAATTTTTAACCCTAAGCAATGGTAAACCTTATCAAGAAGAGGGAATATTGAGGAGGAATATCTTGAAGAGTAGACCCAATAGACTACATAAGAAGGTACTATGAGCATTCGTACTAATAGACAACCTATAGATACTAAAGGTTCATCTAAAACTGCTACAGGTAGAAGAAGGAGAAGGAAACTAGTATTACCTCCTTCTTACATAGAGGAGGAAAATCCACCCACAAAAATTGATAAAAATATTCCTTCTCCCACTGTTCTAATTATCTCCTCATCAAGGATTGATTCTTCCACCATGGCTCCTTCAAGGAAAGAATAAGTTCTTCCATCAACTGTTACACAAGAAGAATAGGTTCCAATAGCCACCCCTCCTAAAAAGAAGAAGAAATTTGAAGAAAGTAAACCATTTTTATCAAAAATGTGACATCCTCCTAGGATATCTTAGATAATTGAGAAACATAAGACAACCCTAGCCTCCTCACCCATAGACATCAGTGAGGATGAAAAAGAAAAGAAAGAGCCCCAGATTTGAAAGAGACCTCTGATGGGTCTGAGATTGAAGAATAGTTTACTAAAGAGGAATCTACCAAGGAAGAAGTACATTTACCTAAGCCACCTAAATTCACTAAGGAAGACATGGATCTCCTCAAATAAATTGGGTACATAGAAAAAGATCTGAGAATGATAGATCAACCTCTAAAAGAAGAAGACTTGATTAAATAAAAGATTGTGGAAGAAGAAGCAAAATAAGATATAATTTCTCATGATCGAGAGATCCAAACCTTGGAACAATCTATAAAATAAATATATAGGCTAAGGAATGAGATAAAAAATTTGAAAGGTAAGAGAGACCTGGAAACACTTCTACGGGTAATAGAATTTATATACTATATATGAAAAGAGAAAGGTTATTAGAGGAACCCATAGAAAGTTCATCTACCCTACCCATAAATAGAATTAATGTACCATTAGAGGTACTTATAGAAGATAATGCTCTAGATTTGGTACCTTTCTATAATAGATTTTCTCCTCCATTACCCACTACAAAAATACCTATAGTAGAAAAAGTAATTGATGTGGATCTTTTAGCTACCATGATAATAGAAACTAATGACCTCTTTAATTTTCTTAAAGAAAAATTTGGTGATGATGAAACTTACCACAAGGAGTTGGTACAAAGATTTAAGGTATATTTAGAAATAAGAGAGAAACGAGATGAATTAAAATAAAGACTAAAAGTGGTTGAAACTAGGATCAATTATTTGAAAGAAAAGATTATTAAAATGCATTAAACCACTTAATTGTCAATGGAGTGTAGATCACCTTCTAGGGTGTATGCTATCTAATTAGAATAAATATAGCTTAAATTTAGATAGGATAGGATCTATAATGATTGGTCTTACATGGTTTGTGACCCTAAATCTTTCTTTGAAGTCTATAGACACGTTGAACCTTATCTCCAAGCATAGTTAAGTGAGTTTTACATACACCAGTATGTTGTACCCAATGATGCAAATTAGAATCCAAATATATACTCGGGGTATGTCAAAATTAATGCATTTACTTCATATGTCCTTAATGAAATAGGAAGAATGAAACAAGTGGAAGAGTATCAAGAAAAAGAAAAAGAAACTACCCTAATGATTAGGGTTGATTTAGGTAATCTAGAAGCTTTAATAGAAGAATGGGTCTCTTTCATGAACTTAGGTACTACATAAGCATTGATCATAAGGAAATAATTAAAGGTTCATAATCACTATTTGATTCTTATGGAAGGAGATGGACAATAAATTTTTGTTTCTTGTTCTCACAAATGGGTAGAAATCTCTAATGTTTTGAAAATAAATGAACCTTATTCCATTCAAAACCTTAGGGAGGCCATACACAAGGTATACATGTATATTGAGATTTTCAAGAGAAGGATAAAATGGTTGGGATTGATGTTTCAACCACCTATGTTTTGGTTCACAATTCTTAATTGGTAGGGAAAGGTCCCAACTGATAAAGAGGAAAAGAAGAAAAGATGGAGGGACATTGATGATGCTAAATGATTTTATATCCTTGAAGGGTTAGGCTACACTGAGCCCCTAGATTTCAAAAAAAAAATGGTTTTAAAATGCAACAAAGGTTTCATCGAGGTTGAGTAATAGGTAAAGTAGGGGGTGTGATGAGGCCACTAATTTCTCTATTTTATAGCCTCATCCATACCTAGTATATATCCTTTTCTATGTAAATCCCCATAACCATCGATGACTCATACAAATGAATGAATGAATTTATTATTATTATTATTATTTATTTATTTATTTTGTGTGTGTGTCTGTGTGTGTGTGTGTGTGTGTGTGTGTGTGTGTGTGTGTGTGTGTGTCTATATATATATATATATATATATATATATATATATATATATATATATAATGTTATAAATTAGTGATGTTTTTTCTTTGATTAGATTATACATGTGTAAATTTATTTTAAAAACATTTGAAGGATAACATAAAACTGTAGGAATATTTTTTGGGCACAAAACTTATAGAGAATCTAATAGTAACTATTGGATTCCACTTATAGGTTTCCCATATCCACTACTATTTTCCACCTATAGGCTACCCATAACAATTATTGGCTTATACCTACAAGTTTTCCATAGAAATTGTTGGCTTCCACCTATAGGTTGCCTATTTCCATTACTAGTTTCCACCTATAGGTTACCCAAAACAACTATTGGATTCCACCTATAGGTTTCCCATATCAACTATAGGTTGCCTGCAATAACTATAGGATTTCACCTATAGTTAGCCCAAAGCTACTATGCAAAATAAAATTATTATTATGATTAGATCTTAAGGGCACATCTAGCTATCTTAGGAACTAAGTGGGTGATTGAAGAGGATCCTCCATAGATATTGTATGAACTCCTCACATGCAAAGAATCTTGGATGTGCTACCAAAGATGATAAAGATAAGGTCAATGAAAAGAGATAAAAAATAAGTAAAACAACAAAACAATATACATTGTATTTAACCTAGTTAGGCCTAAAACAAGTAACTTTAGTTACTAACCACCTAAAGGTTGACTAGGGTAGTTTTTAAATTATTTATACTTTCCCTAGTTTAGTATTTTTGGTTAAATCTAATAAATTGACTTTTGTATTTAATGGTAGAACCTAGATTAGATTAGGAGTTAGATAGATGATAATAGAGCAGTAGAATTATAGAAGTAAATGAATTCTAAATATTTTAATCTTTTATCAATATTTAATTACTACATATCTAAGTAATGAGAAGGTTGATTTTATAAGAAGCTTTTGCAAGTCTCTCAGAGAAGGATTGGAACTCAGTTCTGAATAAGGAAGGCCCCCCTCAGAAGGAGTTGCAGTGAAGATCCTAACACTCTTTAGTTTAAGTGTGTTGTAAGTTTATTTCATTATTAGTTTGATTCTATAAAGTGTGGTGCATGTGCGATTCATAAGCGTGAAGTATTTTTGTATTTCTGTTATAATAGTTTCATAGTATAACTATCTAGTGAATTCAGCATAAGTTTATTGTACTATAACTAGTAAATCAAGTTAATCTATGAATCAATAATGCATATATGGTTCTAGCATTCTTTAAAATCATATGCACCCTAGGTTGATAGTTAATGTTGATTAGACTCAAGAATCTGGCAATTAGTTGGGTAATAAGTCTATACAACATCAATCTCACCCACTTTCTTGTATCTCATTACTCTACCAAAATTCATAGCTAAATATCTCAGAGAGCTTGAATGAAATAAGAATAACCCCTACATAATTCATATTTTTTCCTTTTGTACAATCTTTCCCTTTGGAATATGAAAAGTCATTCATTTGCCTCTCTTTTTTGATTTTATTTTTATTTAGGAAAATTTACAATGTTCAAATAGACTTTTCATTCTCATTTAAAAAAAGTCTTAATTATAAAAATAAATTATACATAAAATAAATAAAAATGTATAGTCATTTAAAGATTTTAATTAATGTTAATTAATTATTAAATAATTAATAACATAATTAAGTCAATAAATATCCCTATCAAGTCCATAATACCAAATTTTAAATATACTCCAGGTGGGATAATCAAACATATTAACTTTGTATATTGGGCTATGGGGTCCTATAAAATATTGTGAAAAATATGACAAAAAGAAAAATGATAGGAAAATGTAAAAGTGGGGTAGTGAAATTTGGATTGTCAAGTTACACTACAATAGTGTGGAACCCTAAAATAGGTTCATATGAAAAATATGGAACTTTGAAATATGTTTTTATGTATATTTAAAACCATGAAATAGGTTTGTATGTAAATTTGGAACCCTAAAATAAATAAAATCCCTTAATCAACCATTGCAGATGGATTTTAGATCTTAATTGCTTACATAGTACCATCATTCCCAATCAATCTCCATATATAAAATAGAATAATTTTTTATATGAACAACATTCATGACCCATAAATATGATTTGTTTATATATAATTCCATAATCTATCTACCAATCTAATCAATTCTACCAATTTGATAAAACATACTAGATATAACCCATGGAAACTGATATATCTACTTAATATAACATGTTAATCTGATAAGTCCTTTCAATATTATATGTATAATATAATAAATCTTATGATCTTATGAATATAACCTAATAATCTATTAAATATGATCAATACTTAGTCATATATATATATATATATATATATAATAAATATGTTCAATCTTATCTATATAAATTGATAAATCTAATAAATATGCTCAATCTAACTATATAATATGTCCCAAAATGTCATAAAATACCTCAATTATTCCTTATAATCATGTATAATGTTCCACATATACCTAAATATGTCCAAAATGTTCCATCACAACTATATCAAATGCTCTATAATACCAATTCTTAGTCAAATATACCATAAATTTATGAAACAATCCTAATGTATACCCCCTTTTAATATGATGGATTAAACATGTGAATAACTCATCTAAATAGACTAAATTATATGTATCATGTGTTATATAGAAAGATATAATCATGTAAAGTACATATAAAAACATGAAAGTATATGTATCCATATAAAATTTTGATATTTTCAAGCACATATGAAAACATGTAATCCATGGTAGGAAAGTTGTAAAGCATTCTCGCACTAAACATTAGACACTAGTGTATAGAGATTCTAATATAACCCATCATTTAAAATTCATAAATAACATTAAATTTTTATGTGAACATTGAATATTTGTAATTTTAATAATATTCATGTATTATTTATGTGAGTGGATGCATTCTTAGTAGTGGAAGTTGTATTAGTTAGCCCCAATGAGTAGACAAATGTTAAAAGTAATTATGTCACTTTTTATAATTTCTTGAATGGTGAATAATTTACCTAGATAATTTTAATTTGTTTAATAAGATATTCATTAATTCCCCCCTAGTAAATAGTGTTGAGCCAATAGCATGATAAGTGTTATCGCATGTGTATACCTTAAAAATAGTTATGTAATATATCTTTCTATAATGTAGCATTAAATTATCACAAAAGTGTCACCATGTGAATTATTGTACCCTGTGTGGTCTAATGCAATTAACAGGAGGGAAAATATATATTCAAGCCTCAAGATATTTTATATTTTATTTTATTGCAGATTAATAATAAAGTTTAGTTTTCTCACTTTATAGAATTGAAAATTCATTGAGTATAAATAGGTTTTTTTAAAAATAATTCATTTGAATTTCATTTTATATTTTTTTAATATTTTATTTATAAAATTATGATGCAAATAGATGTTACCTTGACATGATTTAAGTGTATTAAGAGTTCCTTATAGGTAGAGTATCCACTAGTCCTAGTATTTTTGTAAAATATCAAATTTTGTTTCATTTTTAGTAATTTGAAAAAAAAATAGTCATCATTTCCATTCAATTTCATACAATTTTAAACATGTTAAATAATTTACCAATAGCATATTGTACCTATAGGTATTATCCAACCCTTATTGATGCTATATGCAAGTTTGATGGTAGTGTTTAATATAAATTTCTCATTGTATATAAAAGTGTTTTTACAAGATGATTTTTTTTTAATCAAAGTTTGACCTTTCTAATAGATTTTTCAATAATTATACCATATAATTGATCTATAATTTTTTTTATGTGTTATTAGGGGGATATGAACTGAGTGAGTTTTTCAATGGGTGACATATAAATACCATGTTATATCTTGAACTCTATAATGTTGATTAACACCTAGTAGACATTTTACATATTGGTAATGTTATAAGGATAGGGTATGTTCCCTAAAATATGAATCTAATGACTATATTAAACAAGAGATGGAATGTAGATACCTATAAATTTTGTCTCCCTATAATGGAGATGACAATTACTTTATAGGATGTATGATACATATTAAATATTATATTGGTAGTTATATGTGTATTATTACATGTTGTAGATGTTTTAGGCCTAGAAGGGAGAGCTTACAAACATGCATGACATGGAAAGGTCATGTGGCACAATATTCCCTAAATTATTATTACATACTTTTATCTAAAATTATTTTAATTAATGTTCCACAAGTGTATAAATATATATATTTATACTTATTACTTCTTTATTTTTTGTCAATAGAGGAAGTTTTGTTATATAATATTTCATGTACAATATTATTGAGTAAATTGAGACACATGTACAATATATTCCTGGGGTTAGACCATGTTGTATCACTTGTATAGATACTTATATTTATTTACTCAAGAGGATTATAGTTGTGGACTTGGTTAAAATACATTATTATATGTTTTAGCATATGAGGATATATCTATATCCATTATAATAGTCAAACCAATTTAAGAGTTGGTCTATACTCATATTGAGGAGGAGAGATGGATTGGTATCCCACGTGCCTCTAGGAATAGTACTATGGATTGTAATATTTTATTATACCACTAAAATTATGATTCTATCATATGGATACATTATAGATGATTTATTCAATTGTGGTAGATACATGTTGACTACTAGTTCCATGATAGGATCCTTGGGATATATATGTGCTTTTAGTATGAGTGCATCACTAAACAATTTTAAAATCACACAGGGGGTTCCCCCAACATTGATGGCATAGACATAGGCAAATAGAGATGAATTTTATCTATGGGAGATAGGTCATCCTAATACTATATATTTGTATCTAATTATTGTGGGGGTATATACCTTAACAATGATTACATATTATGATTATACATGTTATACAATAGAGTACACCAAAAGGTTGATATAATCATGGTGGGAAATATTATTCACTATTGTTATAGAGCCAAATATCATAGATCTTTATGTATTACCTAATGTGTCCATGGGTATATAAGGATATGAGGTATAGGAGGAAAGACAACCTAATTCCCTCACAAAAAATTGAGGTATGTATACATGCTAAATTGGAATGTGTAATAATTGTAATCACATTTTCTTATTAGTCACTAATTTTATATAGTTATAATGTGTTTTATAGGTGATGAGTATTATAAAATGGTCATTGAATAATTTATTTATATATTATCATGACACATTCCTAATGATATAATACATGGTGGGATACTATAGAGAGTATATGAAATTTTAGGAGTACATGTTCCACTTTTTGATCATGTGGGACATGTCACAACTACCTATATTGACACTCCAAGTGAGTGAGATGAGCTATAAAGATATGTTACAAAGTTAATAGGTTAGTCTTATAGTCAATAAATTCCTCCACCAACTCCTAGTACATCCCTTGGTTAGACCATTTTTATTGAGTTTGTATAGTTTTAGGGTGAGCATGTGAAGGTATTAGCAGATCATGTTGAATTTCAAGATATATTTACTATATATGAGTATTATTAGAGGCATAATAAGTCTATGTCACACTTTTGATGAGATGATAGTGGTACTTCTTATATAACCCATATACTTAGGGATATATATGATGATATTAATTTATATGATGTGGACCATCATGTGCCCATCATTAAGTGATGTACTTTATATTGTAATTTTTTTCATATTTAAATTATATATAATCTTTGATTATGATATATGTGTGTCTACATCATGAATTTTAAATATTTGATTATTTATCATGTGTTTTCATAATTTATGTGTTTGATTAACATTTTTAAATTTAATATTTTAATTATTATGTATGGACGTAATGCATGAATGATATAGCATTAAATCAAAACATGTCTTAAGTAGAACTAACCAATGATTGCATCATAATAATAAAAAAAATAGGATGGAATTTTTTTTAATAAGGTAAGGTGGAAAACTAGGGGCCAAACCCTTTATAATCAAAAAAGACAAGAAGGCAATCAAACAAAATATGCCTTCAGAGAGACGATGGCACTAGCTGAGAAACAATAGACACAAAAATAAAACACAAGAAATGAAAAGACCAGAGTCAGAGAAGACTCTGCTTACATAACCATTGATTTGAGAAGATAATTAAGTTTCTCAGTATTCTCCACATCATCAGCATGCCCAGTATTACCCACCTCTTTCAGCATAGATATGTTCAGTAGAATTATATTCCAGAGTCCTTTGGTGAAATTCTACTCCAACCCCTGAATACAATCCTTTAGGACCCCCATTTTAGCTTTCCAATCAATCTCATTCTTAGTATCCTCGCCAACTTCCTCGACATAAATTTTTCCCTTATTGTCAGTAGTTTCCATAATGTCAGCACCATGCTCCTCAGCAACCTCAAAATCCCTAGTATCTTGCTTCCCTCCAGTGTCCTCCAAAATTTCCTAGATTTCTAGCTCCTTGGACTCTTCCTCTTGGGTTGCTTCTTCCAAAGCACTTTTTGAGTAATCAATTAGTTTGGCCTTTAGGGTGGGTTCACCAGTAATCTGCCTTTACCTTCACACTCTAAAGGATAATCCTTCCTTATTAATTTTGGAAGACTTGTGAGATTTACCACCTTGGCCCCCAGTGGCCCTACCCAGATTTTTGTGGGTCCCCTCCATGGTCTCTTTAGTATTCTCTTCCTCTTCATCAAAATTTATCTTCTTACCCTTCTTGCTCGCAAAGGAGCCAGGGGTATCAATAGGGATCTCTTCAGGGGTGGAGAAAGAAACATCGTTTGTTTTGGTAGGAGTAGGGTAAAAACAAGACTCATCAATAACATCATTGAACACTTGGTTGGAAGGAATGTCTCTACTATAAACTCTGATAGTCTTGGATGGCTCTAGGGCATGGTGAAAGTTATATAAGTAGAAAATTAGCCCCTGGTGTAGGGGAATAGGGTTCATATCTATATTCTTAGCCATTTTATCTCTCACCCTTAGGATAGAGTGTTCTAAATAGGAGAGCAGGTAAAAAGGAAAATTAATAATAACATTGCACCTGAAGTGATTTAATAAAGGAAGGTGGTAATTGTAGAACCTAATAAATCACCCTTCGAGTGTGAAGTACTTCATGAGAATGAATCACAATCCATCCCATGGCTCTAAAATTTTAGTGTGCTTGAATCCTCCTTGACACGGGATGAGTTCTTCTCCCTCACCCAGAAATAGTTTATGGCTAGCCAGATCCATAATTTTGGTTTTCCTTTGAAGTTTTATACCCTGCATGGTCATTCTCGTGGCCATAGAAATCACATTTTCAAATATTTAAAAACTAATTCCACCCATCATGACCCACCTATTTAACTAGGATCTCACAAACTACTTGAACAATTTTTCATCATAACCATTAAACCTTTCTAGATATGGGCTGATACCCCCTTCTTTATAATAATGCCAAACCAGTGAATTATCCTTGAATTCACAATAGGAGATAGGTTTAGTTTGAATACAATATCCACCCATTTTATATTTTTAGACCCAAATCGTGGAGTTCTTAAGTTTTACCTTCAGCTTTGAACTAGTTGCTAACCCTTGTTTTTGTTTATGCATAATGAAGATGTGATGGCTCATTATTCAAAAAACCCTGTAGAGATGAAGTTGTCTAATCCCATGCTTGGAAATTATTTCCCATTTATTTTCATGATGAGACTCACATGCCTCAACCTCATGATATAATTAATTATGAATGATTGCCAAAAAAGTACCAAGGTTATCAAGTTTTGAGATCCCCGATGGCACTCTCCACATAGACCACCTCCGAGAGTTATCCTTATCATCAATGTGCCTCATTATTGACAAGTCATCTACTTTTGAATAATTTCCCTAATGTTTAAGGGAATATGAACACCTTTTCACCACACTCTTCAACCTAAAAATTGCTGACCAAGGTTGGCACAAGCATCAGTGACCCTGTTTCCCTCTCTGTAAGTATGGGAAATCTCAACTCTAGAAAACTTTTGCAAAAGAAATTGGATATCAATAATGATGTATTTTAGATTAATTCCCACATTTTATGCTTTATTAACAACATCTATGACCATTTTAGATTCTCCTTCTATACTCAAGTTCCTTATTCCTAGGGATATAGCTAACTTTAACCCCCATAGTAGAGCCATTGCTTCATCATAGTTGTTACTCTTGCATCTAATTCCACCATCATAAATAACATACATCCATCCTTTATCATTCCTTATAATTCATCCTCCACTAGCTTTACCATCTGACTTGGATGCCCCATCAAAGTTGAGTTTCATCCAGTTAGGCTCTGGGGGGATCCATTTAGTTTTTAGTCTCTGTAGCATTTTGGAGTTATTATACCCAGGGATCTGGTTTAAAACCTTCCATTTGGCTACAATTTTGTTTTCAATTTGAGATAAGGGTTTCTCTAGAACATGAATATGAGCTGTTGTGACACTTTCCATAATGGTCTTAGCAAAGGAGTTAAACACCTGAGATGCATTTCTAGCAGTGTCCCTGAAAATTCTGTGGTTGTGCTCTTTCCATAAAATCTAGCTTAAACATGTAGAGTTTGCTTCCATAATTCCATAAGCCAGGGATGTGTGAAGGTTGGATTCCATCTGAGAATTACTTCTTTAAGGTCAAAATTATAGACCCATTCAATACCAAATTTGTTAAGTATTGTGCCCCATAATTCTTGGGAAAATTCACAGTGGATGAAGAGGTGTGAAACTGATTCCTCTTTTGAACCACAAAAGAAACATCTGTTAACGAGTGTAAAACCTCTCTTTTGAAGGTTATCCTGAGTTAGGATTTTTTTATGAGTAGTAGCCCACTAGAACATGTTAATTTTTGGAATAATTTTATGATTCCAAACCTTTTTCCATACATCTTTATTTTGAGCTTTAGGAATGAGTAGATGGTAATTAGATTTGATAGAGAATGATCCATTCTTATCTAGCCACCATTATTATTCATCCTCCTAAGGGAAGAGAGGGATTCTAATCTCCTAAATTCACTACTATATCTCTCATACTCTAGGGAAAAGCTTAGGTTGGTGATCACAGCAGTCCAATAGATTTTTCCAGTTCCTCATCCCATTGTTATGTTCCATATAATCACTGACCCTATCTCTAAAAAACTGGGTAGCCAAGTCAGTAATATCTCCATAGTTTCCTTGTGTGATGAGAGCCTTTTCCTTTAACTAGATATCATCCCATAATTTGATATGCTAGCCATTTCAAATTTTCCATCTAATTCCCTGTTTAAGAAGGCTTCTACTTTTTAGCATTTTATTCCATATCACAGATCCCTGGGGTAATCTCATATGTTGAAGAAAGTTGGAATCATTAATGCTATGCATGTATTTGGCATACATTATTTACCCCCAATCATTGTTTTTATGGATTAGGTTCCAACTAACTTTTGAGAGAAGGGCTTTATTCATGTTCCTAATAGACCTAATATTGAGTCCACCATGAGATTTTGGAAGACACACTTTTTCCCATCTGACTAAAGACATTCTCTGTTTGTCTTCCACCCCCATCCATAAATTTTTTTTTTTATATGTTCCATTTTCTCATCAATATACATAGGAATTTTAAAAAGAGATAGGAAGTATGTAGGAATACCTTGCAGCAAAGCCTGAAGAAGTTGCAGTTTACCAGCACTGCTGAGTAGTTTCCCTTTCCAACCAAGAAGTTTCCATTGTGTTCTTTCCACAATTCCATTCCAAAAACTAGGAGATACCTCTTTGACCATGAGTGGGAGACCCAGGTAGGTAGCTGGTAGAGTAGCTTCAGTACATTCTAATATATCAATGATTATATGTCTAAGTTCATTAGGAGTGTTGAAGAAATACACATTGCTTTTTTGGAAATTTATCCTTTGTCCCAACTCTCTGGCATAATTATTTAAGATATTCTTCCATCTTCTAGCTTTAATCACTGATGAGATGCCAAAGAAGATAGTATCATCCACAAATTGTTGCACCACCATAAGATGAAGGGAGGAGGCAGGTTTGATGCCCACTAGCTTTTTTGAGGCTATATCTACTTGTATGTATCTTCCCAGTGCCTCTACCATAATGATGAATAAGTATGGGGAGAGAGGGTCTCCCTGACAAATTCCTCTAGAGGATGAGAAAAACCCTCTAGGTACACCATTTACCAGCACCAAGAATTTTGCAAAAGAAACCGCATTCCATATCAAGTGAGACATTTTATCATTAAACCCAAATTTTTTGATCACTTGGAACAGAAAAGTCCATGAGACTCTATCATACACTTTAGAAATATCTATCTTGAGAGCCATACTATGGATTTTGCTCTTATGCATGGAGTGAATAGTCTCATGTGTGGTGATCACAGCATCAAGAATCTACCTGCCCGGGATGAAACCTTTTTGGGCAGACCGGGATGAAACCTTTTTGGGTAGGAGAAATAATTTTGTCTAGTAAAGGTTGAATCCTCATAACTAGCACTTTAGTACATAACTTATAAACAATGTTTCATAGACTAATGGGCCTAAAATTAGTAAGGTGTGAAGTTTTTGATTTTTTAGGAACAAGTACTATGAAGGTATTATTAACTTGTTTCAGAAGTTTACTTGATCTAAAAAAATCATGAACAACAGCTGTGAAATATGCTCCTACTATCTCACAATATTCCTAAAATAATATAGGAGGAAAGCCATCAAGGCCTAGGGCTTTGAATTCACCCATGGAGAATAAAATAGCATGGAATTCTTCCTTGGATATAATCTTTAACATCTCTAGATTATCTTCTTCCGTTATCGAACAGGGGATTTTATCAATGAACCAATTCATTTGGATGGAATTGTTTGACTAACCACTTTGATATATTATTCACCATTATATTAAATTTTATGAGTAGTTTAATCTTGTTGATGTATATTTTGCATTAAATTCTTAGGAAAACTTTAAATTTCCTTATATACTTGTGTTAAATCTAATTAAGATCATGTATGCATCGATACTTGACCAATGGTAATAATTTAATATTCTTTCTTTTATTTTTGTTTATGTAGATTACTCACCACTTGATTAATTCCTTAGTATTTAATTTGTTTATTTTTCTTTGGTACCCATACTTTTGTTCTTAAAGATGTAAATATACTCTTAATATGAGTCTTGTTTTCAAAACAATTATTTCTTTTATGTTATCAAACTAGTTTAGGAATCAAAATTCATATTAATACTACCCAATGGTGATTCCATTTTTATTAACCATGATTTTACAAGTATTATAATGAACTGTGTAATATTATTCTTCAAAAAAAAAATAATGTATCCACAATCTTAGGCCAAAAATAATATGGTCTATTGATTCCTCATATGTGCTCATATGTTGAAACTCATGCTCATCATATCCTAAATTTTTAGGAAAACTAATTGTAAATGCATTGTATTATACCTTGTCATAAACGGAAATAGATTTTATATTTTCAACTTATATATGAGATTGAATTATTATCGGTTACCTTTTATAAAATTTTTAAGATTCATCAACCTTCATAGATTGTGAAATAGAATAATATATTTCTTACATTCATCTTCTATGAAAACATAATTGACCATTAGATTTTTGTAGGTACTTCTTGGGATACATCAAATTTATTAGATTTTTAACTATAATAATATGGAGGTGTCACCTTATGGGGGTGTTTCTATATATTTTTTCAATGTAAACACCCCTATCCATAATTTGTTCAATTCTATTTTGGAATACATGACAACTATTATCTATATTTTTGATGATATAATTATAATTAAAAAATGATATTTTCCCCCACTTGTGTTAGAGGATGTTTAAGGTGATGGTATTTAGAAGGAAATGTTATCATAATCTTAATAATGAGTGTTCATAAAATCACACTTTGTTTATCCTTATAAATAACAAATCACATGGTTTGATTCACAATAGAAAGAGTTAGACTCATGTGAGACATCTTATTATTAATTATATTATTTGTATCTTCATATTATTAGGTGGATATTAAGTTTTAGACTTGAATATGTTGATTTTTAAGAGTTATTAGAATCAGAGGCACACATAAATGATGATAAATTATCACACTTATGATCTAAGAGTTTCATGTAAAGTCACTCAAAATAAGGATAAATATTGTAATTTCTCTTTCCTTAAGTGAAAATAAAATACATTTACTAAATATTAATTTATTTTCATTTTCAGATGCTTGATACATTAAAAAATTTAATGTATTTTTTAACTTGATACTGTAATCCTCTATAATCTCATTGTGACCTTGTTGAAATATTGGGATATTATACAAAATTAATCGAGGACTTTTATTCTTATTGAAATGAGATAAGAAACACTCTTATAGTTTTTTAAATAAATACATATACCCAATAGGAATATTACACAAGCAATCTAATGCTTCACCCATTAGATTTTTTAAAAAAAGGTTTTTAATAATACTCTCTTATTATATGAATGGGGTCTAAAAGAGTACACATATTATGTAAGTTGGTCATGAGGATCTCCATGTCCATAAAATAGGTAAAATCATGCCATAATGAATCCTTTTGGATAGGTATAATCAAATACCCTTCACATTAAATGGTGTCCTTTGTATGAAATAATCATCAAATTTAATCTTTAATGACTTAGATTCTAAAGGTAGAGTAGCAACTTGATTTTTAAGATTGCATATTGCATGCATCATGGATACTATATGATAAGTAGTCATGGTTATGGTTTGTAAATATGTAATCATAGGTTTTATTTCACCATTTATATTAAACATTGGTATAGAAGATTCATCACAAACATTCCTCTCATTGAGTTGTTTATAAATTTTATCACATTCAATATCAAATAGAGACATCATTATGAGGTTTAGAAACATCACCATAGTTTATAACAATAGAAATATTGGCATGACATTTAATTTCAAGAGAAATATGAGCATCAAATTTAATTTCATGAGAAGGATGAACATCACATTTGATTTCAAGAGAAGGATTATCATCAGATTTATTTACAAGTGGAGGATTATTACATTTCATTTCAAAATATGGATTAACATCATATTTCATGTCAAGATAAGGACTATTACATTAAGAACCATAATTTTAAGGTATATAATGATGATAAACAATATGTATACCATCTATCTATTTATTGTATCATCTTTATTAATTTTAGGCTTATTAAGATCAATATTTATGTTTGTTAATTAATTTTTGGTTTGTTTTTATTCTAGTTCATGACTAGTGGAAATATTAAATGAAGAGGAAAGAAGACCAATTTCTTGAATTATAGTAATAATTATACATTCTTATCCTTCACTACTATTATATAAATATACATCACTAGCATACCAATCATATACATCATCATGCATATAATCATAATCATTTTCTCCTTTCACACAAGCATGATCATCATTCACATAATAAATATCATTAGTCACATAGGAATGATCCTCTAAATCCACATTTTCCCACTCAAAAGTATATTAATAAGGCATAACATAGTTATAAAATATATAATCCATAGGATATGACATAGTAATGTTTTAAGGATGCACATGCATAGAAAAAACTAAAAAAATTAATATTGCAAGGAATACCAAAACAATGCCTAATCCTAGGACAATAGAAAACATAGAAATTTTGTTTTTGAAATATTAGAAATAAAAATTTGAAACCATACTAGAAATAAGGATATATGAAACTTTTATAAAAAATCAAATCTAAAATTCAAACCCTAACTATGTATGTATGTGTGTGTATTGGTATACACATAGATATATACATACACACATACATATATACATACGTACTATGTACGTACATACATACATGTGTGTGTGTGTGTGTGTGTGTGTGTGTGTGTGTGTGTGTGTGTGTGTGTGTGTGTGTGTGTGTGTGTGTGTGTGTTTGTGTGAAAAATTATGAATGAATAATTAAACCCTAAGGAAATAAAACCTAATAAATTTAGTGCTCATGGAAATAATCAGGTTCACCAAAATATTTTATATATATATATATATATATATATATATATATATATATATATATATATATATATATATATTTTAGTTTATATAACTAAGATAAAATTATTTTAATTTAGAGTGTATAATATAAGGAATTTACCATAAAAATATGAATGAAAGAATAGAGATTAATTTTATAAATATATAAATGACCAAGACAAGATGGGAGAGAATGCACTTAGTTGATTTTCTTTTTTTTTTGCACACTACCAATCTCATAATACATTTAGTTTTTATGTATTAGTTATGTGAAAGCTTATATTAGGAAATAAACTATAAACCCCATAAAGACACTGTCATCAAAGCTCATACGCCTATAAAAAATAGTACCATCCTCTATCCATCATTACTATTTATAATGAGTGTGTTAATTTATGCCAATTATTTCAATTTATGTCATTTTACTTATGTTCTTAGATATCTCTTGTGCATAAATTAGGATTTAGTCATAAACATGAATATTTATTTTCTTTATATTTTATTTAAAACCCTAGATTTCACATTCAACACTAAGATCACCTTAAAATTTGGTTATAAAGGTTGGGTTGGAGTGACCTTAGCCATTCCCCATTAAATAGCTAAGTGTCTCCTACATTCTAATACTCCAAAGACATCTCAAATTGCACATTGTTTGTGTGTGTGCCAAATCATTTGAATGTAAGTATAAATGCAATTTCACCTAGGCTATCCTTTAATAAAATAATGTAATTAGATTTATATTTTATAAAAATTTATATCTATGATAAATTAGAATAAAATTAAGTTATATATATATTTTCTCTTTATATGATTTTGTCTTGTAATGATTGTTTGTCATCTAAATGTTCATAATATTTTTTATATATAGTGATCTTAAAATTGAATTAGGTAATTATTTTTGTGAATAATTCAAACCATTAAGACCAAAAATGATAAAATAAATAAGTATAAATGGTGTCATACTTGAAATAAACTAGAAAGATATGCCACAACACTGCCAAAATGTCATATACTATTGATAATCGACATAGTCTATGATTATTGACACTATTATGAACACATAAAAAATCATAGATGAAATATAAAATACTAGGTATCCCTATGATATACTCCATAATCATCAAGAGGGTTCAAATAAAATAATGAAAAATCAAACCAAGTACACATGAAGGTGTACAACCATGACAAATGTGCCAATAAGTGCCATATTTGTAAAAATTATATATACATGCAAAATCATATGAAAAACATTTTAAAAAAAAATATAATACAAAATTTGGGTGTCTACATATGCATATGATGGATAGTTATTTTTATTTAATGTTTTCAAATTATGAAAATGATTTTCTTCACTATGTTGAAAATACTTCTATGGAAGGCATGCCTCCATTTTCTAATTACTACTTTTGACAATGAAAATAATGATTGTAATAATATTTTACCTTATCTTAATGATAGTGAAGGTAAAGGTTTTGATAACTTAATTTTGATACTATTGTACCATGTCAAAATGCAAATAATATTAATGTCTTGAGGGTTGGTCATATTTCTTTGATCCCTCATTAGTACTGAATTCTAAATTCTTATGAAAAAATAATTTACTAAGTAAATAAATGTTAATATTAAGCAAATAAACCCATAAAAATATTAATTTGACCAATATAATTATGAATAGTGAGTAAATCATACAAATATTTAAAATGGTTATTTTCCTAATTTTCCTTTGAAAGTAAAGGTGGAAAATGATGTCAATATTGAAAATCATTTTATTTCTATTCCTTCCTTGGATGTTCATAATATAAAAAATCTTAAATGTCTTTTTCAAAATACTTATTTCATTAATGAAATCATGAAAAATATATCTAGTATGGATTTTTGTGTGATCAATTATGATTATATGAGTGGTAGTGATTTTTATTCTTATTCTTCTAGTGTTACTATGTTTGAAATTAATAATCTTGTGAGACATTTGAATGAACCTCTTCATTCTATGGCTATGCCAACACATGAGCTTATTAAAATGATTCATGTAATATGAAAATTAAATAGGCAAGTATACTTTATTTATAAAGTATGTTTCATCTAATTATTTGGTTAACTCTAATTATAAAGATGGCCAACACATGCAGTGTAATGTTTATGATTCCCCTCTCCCATATGATTTTTTCAATGCCTATTTTTTTGTTCAATGGATATGGGGATCCTTTGTTACATATTAATTACTTTAATGTTTCTCTTCGAAAATATGATGCTATCATTGAATTTTAATAAAAACATTTATTATAGGTTTAAAAGGTCATGCTTTATATTTGTTTCATACTCTTTCTATTATTCCCTATACACCTTTAAATTGGAAGTCTTTCTTATCATTATTTATAAATAATAAGGTAACACTTGATACATTTAAGCATATTCGATATCTTCACCATGGAAAATATGATCCTATTCATGATTACATTCTAATATTCAAGAATAGCATGCATTTTTTGACATATTAACTAATAGCTCTAGAAACATAATATATAT
Source organism: Torreya grandis (assembly GCA_037957365.1). NCBI lineage: Eukaryota > Viridiplantae > Streptophyta > Pinopsida > Cupressales > Taxaceae > Torreya > Torreya grandis. Next base: position 1,256,717 of record JARHVA010002825.1, on the reverse strand, counting down.
TTAGTAAAAGTATTTTTGTCTCCTCTCAAAGATAAGCTGATTTATCATTCTTAAAAATATGCAAAAGATATTTATTATGTAGTAATGTCATTTGACAATCATCTATACTTAACTATGACACTCATCTTTTAGTTTGTGGTTTTATTTATATGAATCTTAATACTAACCATGTTTGGTCATCTAAAATGGCATTTAATGAAATGAGAGTCACTTGAAACAAACTTATACTTAGCTTACCCATAGACCTATCTTAGGGCCTATTTTTATCCTTTTATATATTTTATGCATATCTAGCCCATGCCTATATATACCAATAACTACAATGAGCCATACCTATGCATCTTTAATAATCTTCCACATGTTCCAACCACCTTAATAATAGAGTGGAAACTTTTGTCTATAGCATAGTGCACTATTGGAAAAGGGGGTATTGTTATTCACCTTTAGCTTCCTTATCCCCTAACAGATATATTTCCACTTTTTGAAGCATATTAGGGTTAGCCTAGACTCATTTCATGTCTCAACAAGCATAAAAACATTATATAAAGACCATTTTCATTCATTTATCCTTTAGATGGTAATTCTCTTGAACAATATAATAAATAGTTGTGAAAATTAAGGTTATTAATACATATTTACTCCTATTTATGTATACATTCATATATAGTATCCTAGATCTTAGTTGTACTCAAATTTATAGTCTGAAGTCACACTAAAAGCATTCAAATTGGCACCCATACTCAGGTACACTAGCATCACTCTCACTTACACTAGTGCTTAAATTGGGAGAACTACATCAAGATTGATCCCATTTCAAAGTATTGGTATGTAGATAATGCTCAACACATGGGGTTTTGAGCTCACTTCTAGCCTATCTTACTAATTCCATATTATTTCTAATTTTTTTCACTAAAAATCTAATAATCATAGAGACTTAGGGTTTTATAGTGAAATCAATCAAAATGAATCATAGATAATGATCTAGGTTTTGTCATGTAGGCATAGATTTCCCATAACAGAGCAAAGGTCTACCCTAGATTTTAATAATTCATATGCACAAGGTCAAAATCAATACACAGAAGGCCAATAGCATAATGCATTATTAGTAAAGTAGGCCACATTGTTCTCTAAAGAGGGTTTTGAAACCTATTCTCTATTGATGACATTCTTATTTGATCATGCATCACTTCCTAGACTACCACTTATCCATCTCATTCATATTTTCCAACTGAGTACACCTTTTTTAATTCATTTCTATTTATATAATATTTAAACATATCAATTATTATGAAAATTGGTGGATATTGATACTATAGTATTTTATTCCCTTATTTATTATGAAATCTTTTATCTCTTTAGGGTTTTATATTAATTCCATATATATATATATATATATATATATATATCATTTGGTGAACCTATCTTACTTTAAATATATTAATCAAAACCCTAATACACCATTAGGGTTTCCTTTATTACTTTTATAACTTGCTCAATTTTTATATCCTTTTCATCATGATCATCATGATGAAAGCCATTTTTTACTTTTTGGTACAAATTCTCATGGTTTGTCTTGCATGTTTATTACCTTCCATTTATAGAATGATGCAAATGTATGTCACTCATCTAATGGATCATGTTAAAACTAATCTTATTTAATATATTGGTCCACCTCATATTATGCCCCCATTCTATTTATATAATTATTCCATGGCCAATTTTGAGTTACCCATGATTATTAATCGATAATAGAGATCAAATGACTCCTTTTATTCCTGCCCCACTTAGACCTATTGAATATGTCCACTCCCATCATGCCTCTACCACTCACCATTGGAAAATAGTACATCACATAGTTTAAGGTATTAATAGATGAAATTAGATGCCTTATAAGTGTATATAATAACAACATAATCCCATGATCCTTCATCATCCCTAACACAGTACAATTGGGCCTAGAGATTACCATAAAACATATGATATTGTTAATCAGTTGAGAAATACACCAACGAAGATTTCTATATTAGAATTACTTCAAAATTCAGCCATATTCAAATATATTCTTTTTCAAATTCTCAATCATACATCTTTACCTCATGATATAAAGCTAACTTATTTTGTGTCTATCATGAACACTATAAAGGACATTGATGATGTTATATATTTTACCAATGAGGATTTTCTCTCATAGATAGTTATCAATCATAATATACCACGTTTAATTTAGAAAAAAGTTAAAACCACTGATATTAAACAAGATCTAATTGATATTTGTTTAGGCCTTAACATATGCAACATCACATTTTTATAGACTACAGTGGTTGATGTAGCATCCATTCAGAATAAATATAAGAATAATCAATGTTTTGATGGTATTCCCTAACATGCATTGGGTTATACTACTTTAGATATCATGTTCATACCAAAGACCTATCCACACATTTTTAGGGGGTTCCTAACCATTTTCATAAAAAAATATTACTCGAGAGACCTTGGATACATGCCATGGAGGAAATACCCTCTACATTGCATAGGTGTGTCAAGTTTTTACATGATGGATACTTATCAACTTGTCCAACTAGTAACTAACCATTCAAATATTATAGATTCACTAAGCCTACTACCTTGAGCATATCTTCAGATGGGACACCTCATGTTCTCATAGAGTCCCTACTTCATATCATTCCTATAAAACAAATCAATACATATGAGATTGGGGAATCTAGTACCACTATTCATTCACTTATTATACATCCTCTTATAGAAAAGTTATCTTCACCCATAATACAATAAAACCTCTTAAAACATAGTTATCCTTTCTCATGGTCATGAAGATATCCTAATATAACAACTACCATTACTTGTTATCTCAGAGGAAATATACATCAAAAACATAGATACGTATTATCAGACCACCAAAAAGGATGATACAACACCCATGAACATTGATGATTATTTATGTGGTTTTATACTCACATCTGTGGGCCTTGGTGAGTATATAGATGATTATAAATCACTAATATCTTTCCCTACACAAGCATCACCACCAATTCACAATGCCCCAATTATAGGCTTGAATACTCACTTATAGTTAGAGGTAGATTATTTTATACACTTAGTACATATGGTTACATCTATGGATATAAACCTAGTTATCTATATTTAGGTAGGTATTACACAAGATATATCATAAATAATTTTATATATATTACTTGATACAAGATTTATGGCATTACCCATAATTTTCCACATATATACTAGAAAATTATCATAACATGATGATAGACCCTTTTATCTTTTTCATATGATTACCAGACATGATATAGATACATGTTCATATTACAAAATAAATTGAATAAACTCAAAGCTTAGGTCACTATCTAGATTACACAACCTATGCCTCCACCAATATAAGTGCCATGATAGACTATTCATTGATTTTGACATTTTAGGAATGATCCACTAACTATCTCAACTTTCATCAAGGATCAATACATACCTAATGTTGTTATAGATGAGGATTTCAATCCCAACACTTATACTTTGGCATTCTTACAATGCATATGGAATCAAGAGATAGAGCTAGAAAATTATATACATTATTAATAGGTCTTAGGACATATCATACTAACCATTGCATGTTTCCCTAAGATGGTTAAAGCACTATTTTTTGTCATGAGCATTTTCATTCACATACAAGTTACACTTGGCATTACATGGTTACAAGAAATGGATGCCATAGTTTATTAGAAGATATGTGTTTGACTTTTATTTATGAGGGACACACGTTTCAATTTTACATGATGCCGCAAATAAAAATAATATATTTTATATAGACATATAACGGTCTAATGTGGTCTACCCTAGGATTGCATAAGAGGTTTCTTACATAGTAGAGAAACATGTTATTCAAATGCATAGAATTTAGACTAATACCAAGGATAAGGCTATCCTTGTACCCAAAAAATGGTATGATGATCATTATGATGATTATTTTTTTGAGTTTGGGTATATTTAGTATTTGGCATTGGAGGACCTCGCACCAAATCTACCATTTGACTATCCACATCTTGTGGATACACTCTTAGGTTTTTAGAGTCATTACATTTCATTTGTACACAATCTCATTTATTTATAGTATTAATTATACATAGTTTCCTTTTATATTTCTCTTTGTACATAGTTTTATTTTCTTGTCACTTGTACATATCTTATACTAAGAAAACATAAAAACAATATAATGTGTTCAATAATATGAAACATTCAATTATTTCTCAAAAAATAAAAAATTTAGATTATATGAATTTCCATTCCTTCTATTTTATAAGTACTATATATGTTATATATGTTAGTGTATTCAATTTTATCATACATATATGCTTCAATTGTTCCATTCAAGTATTCACAAATTACTATAGGACTCGATTCCTCTACACAAATCCATATTTGTTACTATCTACCCATTAGGGGCACCATACACACAACTTCTAATTTACCAGGTTATATCTTTATATAATCCATATCACATATTTAACATTGATTATATATTGATATTGGTTATCCTGTACTACATAGATTCTTTAATCCCTACTACTATTGTAGACTCATCTTATTTATATCTTTTCTTTTATACAAATTTGTACCACATGCTTATGCATACTTTAATTTATAGATGTAATAGTTTAAATTTGATTGTGTCTATTTTCTTCTACATCTACTCAAGGACATTTGAATATGCTATTGTTCTATGGATTTAAACCAATCTTATTATTATGTATATGATTTTGACATGTTCCCATGTCATTTTATGTGCTTCTTGATTATGTATGTGGACATTTTAACATGTCCTTCCATGTGGCTCTAATATAACCTTTCTTACCCTTTGTATATGTGGACATTTGAACATGTCATTATATTTATTTCTTTCTCAAACTTAGTGACATATGCCCATTCCTTTGCATTGTGCCCCCTTATCCTATTGTTCATTCCTTACGTGTTTGTATGTATGATTTCATGTATGAATAATAGCCATGACACTTGTATCTTGATTGTTGCTTTCATAACTAGTTTTTGATGCCATGAGGGACCTCCTATATCTTTGCTTCCTCATTGGGTGCATTGATGGAAATCATTCCCCATATCTTAAGTAGTTTACTCAAATTATATTAAGTTTTTTTGTTCATATACATTCTTACATTATTATATATATCTTGATATCTTTTTAAATGCTAGATCTAACATACATCATACATTTCTAGCTTATGCTCAATCTCTTTTACATTTTTATGTCATGTATACACATTATATTGGTTTATCACATAGATATCATATATTTTCATCTAACACACATGATGCATAGATTTTATTTTGGGGAAAATTATTATATAAGTTCAAAAATACCCCTTAAAATAGAGGGAATTCATATGGGTTTGGCATAGAGATCAGGCCATCATAGTGCACTTAAAACACAATTTTCAGCATGTAAACACATATTACAGAGCTCAAACTCAAGAAAATAAAGTGAAATATAGCCACACATAGATCCGTCTTAATTTTTCTTAGAAATAACACTTTTAGATAATTGTGTAGAAAACTTATAGGAGTGTAGTATGTTATATCTCACCCATCATCCTATTGACTAGTAGTCTCAAAAATAGAAGATTTCATAATTGTTAGAAAGGTATAACAAGTATAGTTTATATTTGGACAATCACCGTCATAGATTACTAGATATGTTTAGTTTATAATTATATTTTAGATAGAATTGCATAGGTTTTCTCAAATTGGGGGCATCATTTGCCACACTATCACTCCCATTTCATTTTATATATTCACATACACAAATTAATATAACTTAGTATAGAATCCATATACATAGATATTAGAATTGGAGGTAATGTGTGCACTACATTATTTTCCATATGTTTAGTTTTGAAACATTTTTATTTAATGTAATGATAAATTCATGTCATTATCCATGTTGTATACTACATACACCATATGTAATAGTTTTGTACAATTATTACACTATATGGATGCCTCATTCCATCTAAAATGGTGGTCATTCTTGAGTGGCCTAGAACCATTTTACATTATTGAGTAACCTAGAGCTATTTTACATTCTTGAGTGGGCCATAACCATTTTGAATTACCAAGTGGCCCTTGATGCATTTTACATTTCAAATTTTCTATGTGGCCCAGATCCATATTATATATTTATGTGACATCACATAATTTTAGTTTTAGAATCATCTACTACACATGAATAAGAAATGATAGAGTCATAACTTACTTAAGTTTTTGAGCCACCTACAAAAGAGGGTTGGAAAAATCATCAATCTAATCCAATTTATTCATAGATTATGATCCATGAAATATGGGTGAGCAATGATAGAGTCAATCCTAACTTCAGTTATTGAGCCACCCACACATAGGGATTTACAAGGTCACCATCCTAATCAGAACTATTAACCATTTGATCACCAACTAAATTCACACATAGAATCTCACCAAGTTATTGCATTGGATCACATACCCAATAAGGCATATTCATTCCTTTCCTCTCTCACACGTCCCTTTACTCATTTTTGTCTTTGTTTTTGATATTTATTAAGAATTGATTCATATATGTTTCATTTGTAAGAAACACAATCGAGCATAGTTCATAGAATCAGACCCACATTCATGAGCTTCACCTAATAGGTAAGTCTACGTACATTTCTCTTTCCTTTATCCTATTAATTTTTATTTTCTATATTTATAGAATAAAGGGGTAAAATATATTCATCTAAACTGTCATTTAATGTAATGAGTTTCACTTGAGACTGTCCTATCCTTAGCTTATCCCTATACCTATCTTACGGCCTCTTTTGATCCTTTTCTAGATTTTATGTGCATTTAGTCCATGTCCAGATATACCAAGAACTACATTTATCCATCACCTAAGCATCCTCAATCTTACTTCACATACTCCAACCATTTGGACAATATTGTTTCCACTTTGGTCTATAGTGTAGCTCACTATTGGAAAAGCGGTTAGTGATATTGACCTTTAGCTTCCTTAGCCCCTAAAAAATATATTTCTACTCCCTTAACCATCTTAGGGTTAGCATAGACTCATTTCATGTCTATAAAAGTATCAAAACACTATATAAATGTAAGTCTCATTCATTTATCCTTTAGATGGAAATTATCAAGAACAAGATTAGAAACATTTGTGCAAATTAAGGCTATTAATACTTATTTACCCCTCTTTCTACATACATCCATCTATAGTATCCCAGAGCTTAGTTTTACTCATATTTCTAGTCTCAAGTCACATGCAAGGCATTAAAATTAGCATTCATACTCAGGCATAGTATCATAATTCTCACTTGAACCAACACTTATATTTTGATAACTACATTAGGCTTAATCCCATTTCAAGGTCTTGGTATGTAGGTAATGCTCATCACATGGAGTATCAAGGTCACCTCTATCATATCCTAATAATGCCATATTATTTCTACTTATGTTCATGAAAACCCTACCAATCATGGAGGCTTAGTGTTTCATAGTGAAATTAGTTATAAAAAAGCATAAATGATGATCTAGGTCTTAATCATGTAGGCATAGGATTCCTAGAATAGAGCAAAGGTCTTCCCCAAATTTTACTTCTTCATATGTAAAAATTTAATAGCACTGTATAGAAGTTTAATAACACAGAGCGTTATCGGTAAAGAGGGTTGTGTTATAGTATAAAGAGGGTTATGACACCTGTTCTCTATTAAAAACACTCTACCCTATTCCTATATCACTTCCCAACCTACCACGTATCCATCTTAATCATATTTTTTAGCTAAGTACACATTTTGTAATTCATTTCTATTTATAAAATATTTAAAAATATAAATTATTATATAAATTAGTGGTTATTGATACTTTAGGATTTTATTCCCTGATTTATTACACATCTTTTATCTACTTAAGATTTTATATTAATTATAGAAATAGATAAATCAAAATAAAATAATAAATAAATCATAAACAATTGGATTCATATAAATACACTTAATATAATTCCTATTCTTATAGTATCACAACAATTTTAAAAACTTATAAAATTTAAAGTACAACATTAAAAAGGCTATTTAATAAGAACATTTTTTTTTTACCTTCTACAAAGCATTAAAATTAGTTTTATGTGCCACATATTTTCCATTCAAGATTATTATGTGTATATCATCAAATATATGTATTGGTTTCTCTTAATGTAACCATGGGATTAGATATTCCTAATGCCAACATGCAAGGATTCCACCCTCTCATTTTTAGATTGTTTTTGGTGCACCCCAAGGCACGAGTTGCATGTATTGGGATCTCTTGTGTAGCTTATGTATAAAATATCTCAAGTCATGCATTATCACCTTAGATAGCTCAATAATTTTGGTCAAATAATGTAACAAACTTTGGAATTATCCATTACTCTATTTATTCAGTGTTACTTATAATATGGGTTTTTAAGTCTAATAGGTGGATCAAAATCTAAGAAACAAAAAAAGAGGAAGAGAAGGAAAGAAGAGTTCTCAGGTCTAATTAAGGTGTTAATGCTTGGGTAATATTATCAATATAACTATAGTTTTACCTTTTTGTAGTTGGCTTCACACAAGCTTAGACCAAACTAAACATGTTAGATATTCTAGTGACCATAATAAGTGAAAATTCTTACAAATTTATATTTTAAAATGAATAATCATGAGATTTTTAATAGAATTTTTGCATATAATTGTTTAAATAAATGTGATAAATCGTAAAAAACTTATTAGAAAAACATATAGATCAACCTAACTAAACACATAGATATATAACTTATATTCATATCATTGTCCAGAAACATTAAAATTCACCACTTCACCATAATAAAATGGGAAGGCTTCCATGAAGAAAACCTAGTAACCATGAACACTTTTACAAGTTTATGTAATTCATGTGTTTTCTATTAAGAAAATATAACATTCAAGGCAACATAAAATATAGTATAAATAAGATAAGTGATACCTTCCACTTAGGATCATGCAATCCTCCTCATATTCCTCATGACCAATCTATTTACAATGGTAAATTCTCACAAGAGTCAAAACAAGATGGGGTCTAGACTATGGACACAACATTCCCACTTTGGTACTAGTTAGATATATAATTCTTATTTTTAGTTGGGACTCGTGATGGGACCAACACCTAATTATTTCTTGGATTTTTTACCATCAATTATTGAAAAATTAGATTGGCCTCTCGATCTAGCTTGGAAATATTGATAAGTGGCTCTCTAAAAAGCACATCTCCTCATGTCGACATCTACTTATGGGTCTTTTAAGGGGCATCTAAGGTGTTATCTATTTTACTAACCTTGTTGATGATATCCATATCCTATGTGGATAGGTCCATGATGGAATGAGCTATAATATTATTGGCCTTTGTGACCTTTCTAAAGGTTCATTTAAACCTTTTGAGGTGTAGCCTAAACTCATCCCTACTAATGATTTTGTAATTTAGGTTGAAAAATATAGTGATTCTAACCTATTTTAAGTAGGCTAATTTTTTTTTTCTACTCTCATATAATGGGACAATTGTTACATTTATGTCCATAAGCCACTCTTCCAAATGGGTCCTCATATTTATGATATAGATTAAGATTCATCAATGGCATTATATTTAGCCAAAGGAACATCCCCTTATTGATCACATTTGGCATCTTCTTAAGTTTTTTTTTCATTTTTAATTATTTTCTCCAATCATCCATGTGATTTATGATAAATCACATTTAATTATAAAATAAATTACATCACCTCCTATAAGTAAAGAAATAAGTCAAACAGTGTCCCTTTTGCCTTATCTATCAATTCAAGTGGGAAGGTGGTCCTCAATTAGGAATCTAGGGTATTCATTTGCTCCTTTAAATATTCCATGGTATTTTAATGCATGTCATGATAATCCCTTACCATAGACATTAGGTCATTGATAATGTGTAACTCTACTGACTTCCTCATATTTCTGGTCAATGATAATAAGTCATTCTCAATTTATCATATCATAGTCTTGTGTGAATTTATGAATCATGACCCTCTTCATTTGACCTATCTCCTTATCAAATTCCAACTAGATTTTAGGGTCCCCATGGTAAATTATCTTTGTTCTATGTCGATTATCTACCTATAAGGCATCTAACTAATCGCTTCCTTATGTAATCCCAATAGCCTCCAAAGTGGCATTAATTTAGGGTGTAGCTATGGAATTAGATGGTGGAGGCATGGATGGAGAGGGAATGAATGAAAAAGGGATTGAATGGGGGTGAAGGATGGAGGTAGGGGAGTGGGAAAAATTATAAATATGGTGTAGGAATCTACCCATGAGGTCATGTAAGATATTATTTTATCATTTCATGTGAAATAAAGGTCAAATGAAAATAGGGAGATCTACCATCATCCTTAGATAGGAGATAAGATTTTTAAATGTAAATCTTGGGGGGACCTGAGAAATATGAGAGCAGGGCCCATTAGATAGTTATTGATAATATAGAAATAGGTTGTTTTCAAGGCTAGGGGGAAATACAAGGACTCTCAAACACCAAGTGTGGAACAAAAGGATAAGATATGAAATATGGAATGGTGAAGCTACTAGTTATAGATGGATTCATATTAATTGGTATTAAATCTAGAATAATCCTAGGTTAAGGGTTGGTTATTTTAGTATTGGAATGAGTAGGTGGGAATATTTTAGAATAATGTGTCACCAATCCATGCCTAGTGTACACCTTGGTAACATTATAAGTTGAAGTATTTACCATGGGAATGGCAATTGAGCTCAATGGTGAATGGGCACTTGAGCCAATAAGGATTCCAAAATATGGGGTACTTAAAAATGTAGGACTGTAGATTAGGGTTATGGAGACTATATAAGTGATAGGAATAGAAGAAGGTATAATAAAAACATGATACATATAAATCATAGGAGATATAGGAATTAAATGTCTAGGGATTATGACACTAAAGACTGTAATAATGACAATTAGAGAAATGCAAGTAATATTAAGTGAAGTATGGGTGGTTGGAAGATTTGGAAAGGACACATCAAGGTTTGTAATACTAGGGGTGTGAACAACTATGGGGGAGCCCAGATAAGCTTGGATTTGAGTTGAGATACTAGGTGAGGTGATTGCATATGGTATTAATATTGCAAAGGTAGGGGTGATTGGCTCAAATGACACCATAAGTTGAGATTTTAAGGAACTATATTTGGATACAGAGCCACTATAAATATGGAGTGATTTATTAAAGGAAATTAAATTTACCCTTGCATTTTCTCTAGATAATTTATTAATGGTTGATAAATATGGGGAAATTACTAAAATAATCCCCTGGAATAATGTCTTTGAGCCTTCTTCTTATCCTTGGAGTCTAATATGTGGGTTTGTGATCACTAGGTCTCTCCTCCATAACTTATATTCTATTTTTTTACTCCCGAGGAGCCTTAGTATACTCCAAATATTTAATCATTTCATCATCATTATTAGGGTCAAAATGATACATGTCATCCTCATGATCCTCATGATTATATGTGATGGTTAGCCTTTCCATTATTTCCTCCACATATCTGTGAACATTATTATAAGGGTTCCATTGCCAATAATCATGGAAAAATAGGTTAAAGTATGATCTATGTGTTTCCATAGGTGCCACTAAAAGAAATATTTTGTGTTCATGGTGCCAATGATATGAGGAAAGAATGGGTATTCCTTCTACATCTTAGTATCATAATTTATGGCTACATCATTAGAATATTGATAAGAAATTTATCATGCTACCAATTTTTTGGGCACATAGTAGGGTAGCCTAAAAGGATGAACCTAGATTTAATTGAATCTTATTACTATAAAATTTAGATAGTACCAATAATCCCAAATAGTTGTGATATAATCTCTCATCACTTCAGATAGTCTAGACATACTCTTTTTAGTGATGGAAAAGTACAACAAATTATAAAAGTGGTTATAGGTATCTTGAATGTGGGCCATATTAGAATAATTAATGGGTCAAACCTCTCCAAATGTCATTTAATATATTTTATTATTTATTTACATGAGGATAAGCTCATGATAAATAATAAAATCTATTATTATTTAACCAATGTAATTTAATGTATTAAGGGTACATAGATAACATTACTTAACCATTAATTATTCTAACACTCCTCATTAATGTTAAGTGGGGATACATGCCACAATTTCATTTTTTTAAAATAATTTTTAATCCATGAACCATCCACATGATGAGTTTTATGAGGTAACAAAATAATGAACTTACAGTCCATAAACCATATACATGATGAGTTTTAGGAGGTAATAGTTGAATAAAACATCCTTCATCATGCCATAGTCATGTTTAAATGAATTATTATATGTAAACATAGTCACCCAGAAGTATAACACTATTTGAATATAGATACAAAAAGGTATTACACTATGTAACTGCAATCACATGGTCACCATTAAAATAATTACACTATACAACTATATATACCCAAAGGTGTTACTCTATATAACCATAGCCACCTTTAAATTAATTACACTATACACCTATAGACACCAAAATATTTAGAATTATGTCCCCATGGGCACCTTTAAAGTTATTCCACTATGCTACCCTAAACCACTTAGAGTTAGTTTAAGCTAGCATGATTGTGAGACTACATCCCATAGTGAGAATATATCCCACAATTTATCATGAATAATCAACCAAACATATTGGATTCCTTTATAACATAAAGACCTCCATGATACTATGTATTGGGTAGAATGTATACTTCCATGTGAATTTTACCAAAATCACATAAAGTGATATATTACAATGATTTACAATGAGAAGTATAGAGAGATAGAAGGAAACACATGACCCACAAGGCTATTAGGAAGCAACATTGTCATGCATACTCCCCCTCAATGGAAAATTTTATAGGCCCAACATTAAATTAAGTTTAGTATAATTTATTTCATTTCTGTTGCATTGGATTTTTCACCAAAACTATACAACTTTGACTATCATCGATAAGGGTGTTATAATGAAGAAATTCCACATGATGGTCTTATATCATCCTTCATAGCCACAAGGCTTCTTTAGAAACTTCTACATGAAGTGATCCAAGTGATAAAACCTATACCAAAAAAATATATATATCCAAAATTAGACTTCATATTATTAGTAGCATCACAATAACCAAATAAATTAGCATAATCAAATGAAGAATGATATAAGCTAAAATTTATAGTTCCTTTTATATACCATAGTATCTATTTTGCTAATTTTCAATGATCTAAGTATGGATCTTACATGAATATGGAATAAACACCCACAAATTATGAAATATCTATCCTATTAATGATTAAATAATACAAACTACCAACGATATGTCTATAAAGAAGGGTTAGCTTTATCACACACAAGTTTTGGATCAAACTTAACACCAACTTCAATAAGAGTAGATATCGGCTTATAATTAATTATGTTAAATTTAAAAGTAATGTTATATGATGAACATAAAATAAACTCAATAATAATATAATATTAAGTTAGTCAAATATTATATATCTTATTATGAATAACACATATTATAATTTGAGTCATGAATATTTCTTCTTCCTTTTAAAGTTGACACTACAAGTTTGTGTTTTATACTAAATAAACATAAAAAAATATTTAGAAATAAAATTTTTTAACATGATTTATACTTGAATTTGTGATAAAAACAAATATTATAGTGATTAAACAACACTATCCACTTATTTTATTGCAAAACAATTCATAAAACATAAAGAACCACAACAAGGGCAAAAATCACAAGTGTCTTAAGATAAATTATACACTAAAATTCACATAAGGAGGATCCAAATCAAATAAAATACCATCCCAATGAATCTAAAACATGAAAAAACCTAAATATTGACTGGTCACATAACCATATTTAATTAAAAAATATGACAAGTCAAGGGTATTGAAAGTGTCAAAATTGTCACAAACTTCACACATGAGATTTGGCATGACTAATAATTAGACATTTTAACTAATTATTTAAAAAAAAAATTAATTAATTTTGATTAAAAAAAACATATTTGGATTGATATTTTATTTAATTACCTTGGATCTATAAGTGTTTTCCAAAAAAACCTATTCAACTTCCCTTTGTCCAATACAAGACTTCACATGCAAGCTACGTGATTTAAAACATATTTAAATATTTTTGATTTTTTTAAATAGAAATATTAAATACATGTAAAATAAATATATTATAAATATATTAATAAAAAATATTTACAATTTATTTTATTTATTAAATATGTCATTAATAACTATACTAAGCATTATATTTTTATTTTCATGGTTGCAGTAGAATAATGGTTCACTGTAGAAGTTGGTGTCAACATGGGAGCTCAAGGATATCAAACCAAGTATTGAAAAATCCTTAAACACATTTAATATGATCTTTGATGAATTTACCTATACCATATTTAAGGTTAAGAGTCAAAAAATTATTTTTACCATTGTTACTATTGCATAGAGTTGTACAATGGTGCCCATAAATGAAGGAAACTAGCTAGATATTAAAGGAATATCCTAGGGAACACTATAGGTGGTTTTATAACAATTAAAAACTAATAAATCATCCAAAAACCATAATATGATACTAAATACTGATAAAAAATTATTTTTTGATAGAATTTTTCCTTTAGAAAGCCATACATAGAGAGGGGATTGCATCTTAGTTGGTAGATCACTCCAATAACAAATGGAAGGTCCTAGGTTTGAGTCCTATCTGTCCATATGAGATTTAGCTCAATAGGCCATGTAATGGAGATTATATATTTTGGATTAAACCACATGAATGGGCTAGATGAAAGGTGTCCATTGTGGGAAAGATGCATGTTAGAAGGACACAATAGCACAAGTTACATATATAAGATAGAACATCATGTATAAATTTAATTTTAATCTAACTCAAGCCACCTAAAAACCAATGTGTTAACTCCTCTTAGAACTAGGATCTACTTTCTCTCAAGGATTATGCTAACAGGGACCCAAAATGTTTTCACATACATGATGTCACTAGCTCCAAACTACTAGCTGAGTAATAACATGTCGACCCTAATTCCTTACCTAAATGTCTTGATCATGTATGTGTCAATATATTATTTATTGAATATCTATTAGTGTCTTTTCCCCAATACTTTAGGGTATCCAAAATGTTAATATTTCATCCACTCAATTTTAGTTACATCTCTATTGTAAGGAATATCTATCTTTGGGAGGTTATAGTATTTCTTGAAGGAAATTCGTAAGTTATTAGTTATTCGATGATTTATATTATCTATTTTATAAAAATAACTTATACATGAAAATAAATTATGCACATTATAAAAAATATCACCATGGAGATTTTCATGGTTTGGTAGTGGTCTTATGGAGTTTTGAGTGGTGGATGGCTGCTAGGTCATCCAAAAAATAAATTTTGTCCATAGTGTTTCCATCATTTTTTGATGGCTTGTGCACTTCATCAATTACCTTTAAAACCTATTTATAGTTCTTGTATCTAACAATCCCTTGTATGAACATGGTTTCCCTAACCTCTTGATTCAACTTAGGGTTTAAATATGAAGTGGCCATTATATATGTTAAGCTTAGATAACTCTATAAATCATCTAAGAGAAATATAGGCTCTATAAAAAACAATTTGGGACCTATTTAATGATAATATATTATTATATCTAATAATTTTATTTTTGAGAATAATGGTTATGGATTATTTTCAGATGGTACTTTTGGTTCTCCAAATTAATCTCTTAGTAATGGTGATAGGAATTCATACTGTGTGTATTAACTCTGATTTGGTGGTATTTTTCAAATTAGCGACCCTTTACCTTTTTAAGTAGTGTTTAAATATTTTATTTAGATTTAAATTTCTCATGGTGAAGTGATTTTACTAGGTGTATAAATCCAACCCCATCCAAATTTCTTAAAGATGGTACTTAAATGGTTTGTTTGATTCCAAGACTGTGTTGGCAGAATGCCCATGCTTTGATTTATTATCATTCAATAGAGTCTTCTAATTATCAATTAATGTGTTAAAGTGAACATTCTAAATGCCCCTAGGATGACATTACATTTGACCCATGACCTCAATTGTATGTAAATATAGGTGTACATATAAGACACATAGAAATTATTGATTGGGAAGATATTCATGTGTTTTAAATTTTATAATCTCTTAGGATATATATAATGCCACATGGAAAAATTTTATACCCTAAGGCCTCTTTGGATCATATCCTTATTTTTAAGTGGTGGGACTATGGGCATGAAATGCGGCATCTTCTCATTGTCTATAGACTCTTAAGATCATATTATTACCTACTAGGTAGTGTAATCCTTTAAGTGTATAAAGGAAACATGTGGCCTATTTTCAATGGTTGATATTTACTTCCACCCTAGATATATTTACACCACTACTCTCTAGGAGTAAGACTAGATAGAGGGCTTGATGTGATTAGGTATGGGGTCCTAGATTGTACAAGTTTATGAAATGGTTATTCTAATAAATTGTTTCAAAAGTAATGTTTACCTATCACAAATTATCTTTTAGAGGTGGTTAGTATGACTTCAAGAGTACAACTCTAGGAATCTAAGATCCCAGGACCTATCATGTCAATAATAAATATTTCCAATGATAAGTTAGTCCCCAAAAAATTAAGTATAAAACCATTTAAAATTTTTAATTAGTCTAACTTTAATATATTAAGTGACACATGAAAGGGGACATAAAGTACATCATGAAAGTACATGGATTTAAACTCAATTTAACATTACTCATTAGGGTTGGGCCTAATTTTAAAGTATTAATACATGAGTTCTAAGGCTTGATTCATTGGTTTATCATAAAACTTTTAAGACTAATGGGTGTCATTTTATTCTATGTAAATGTATCTATTATTCACAACAAATTGTGACTACAGGGGGAAACATTATCCAAGTGTTTAAAATCCACAACTATAGGTTCCATTTTATACAAATTAGATAAAATATGGAAAACATGTTCATAATATAAAATAACACTAAAGTATTTTAATCTGATCTAAAACATAGCATACTAAGTTTTAATCATTGTGAGTATCCAAATTATGTGATAAAGTGATTTATATATGTACTTTACCCTTGAGAGTTTGGTAAATCTTGAGAGTAACTTTGGTGATTTAAAATTGTAAAAGGTGAAGCATTTTATTCATATTAGATATTAAGGGAATGATCAAGTGTTGATCTACTACCAACCATATTTCTATAGCCTTGATATAAATACCTTTGGATCCACTTTAGGCTTTGATCCATTTCCAACTAGGTGGGATATCCTATGATAGAGGTTTCTTGAATCACCCTTTCTTAGGAAACAACTTGTGATGTTCTTGAGTCATTAAATTTAGATTTTAAATTTGATTGTGTTTACTCTATGAGGGTTTTAAAATAATGTATCTAATGTAAACTATTATCCCAATACATTATTATCACCAAACAAGGATCTTATACATTTCATAAAATTTCAAGGTGGATTCTTAATGTGTTTAAAGTGTAATGTTGACTTTTCATTATTAATAAAATCATTCTTAATTTAGATGTTAAATATCAAAACAATAACCTTATTCTTACTTGATATTATGAAATTATTGGCCATTCTACTTGCATGTCTAAAGTGAAAATAGACTTTCATAATTTTGAGATATATTACTATGCACTCTATGTTTTTCCATTTGATTAAAGTAACCAAATTAGGTAACTTGTGATAAGGGAGCATGGGCTCAATAAAATCACACATCCAAAAAGGAAACAACATGACTTACTAATTTTTATCATTATTATAACAAGTCACTCAAGGGAAAACAAAATGTATAAAATAATGGAATGATGAAACCATAACAAATAAAAATTAAAAAAAAAAAATGAATAGAAAGCAAGGAAGGAAACAAATAGAAATAAAACTATTCTAAAACTATGTTAAACCTACACTACTCATAAATTACAGCTTATAGTTACTCAAATATAATAATGGATGGTACAATTGAGAGGTATTGCTTTAAGGATTATCCATTTAGAGGCAAAGATATGTCACTTCCTTATAGATATTATAAATGTAAGGTTCTTCATTCCAATATTTTAGTGATCTAGGAAGGACCAATCTAGAAGAGATCCAATTTGGAATCTTATCCTTTATTTTTATGAGCCTTATTCTGTAATAAGACCAAATAAACTATCATAAAATATTTTACCTTTGAATTCTTTCCAAACCATTTTTGTTGATGTCTTGGTGACTAAAAAATAATGCAAGGCTTATTAATGTGCATATTCCATCTAAACAATGTCTAATAGCCTTGATTTCACCCTCTCATCATCTTCCATGTATTTCATGGATATGTATGTAGGAAACTTGAGTGTTACTTGGAACACTAGTTCTAGGACATATATTAAGAGGAATGCTGAACTCTTAAGAGATTATTTATATCTAGGTTGATCAACCTAAAATACATATTTCAATAGTTAGTATCACTCTCTAGGTTATTTTTAGCTAAATTAGTGACCACACCAACTAGATTTTTATTTTTATATTCAACTAGTCCATTTCCATGTGGATAATAATTAGAAGAGAACTTTAGGGTGATACCATTTTAATATGACCAATCTATTATTGTATATATTGTAAAGTAGTTTTTTTTTTTTCAAACCAATGAGATTGGTGTATTGAACTTGGTGGCAATGTTATCCTTGGGAAACTTGATCGCATCTTTATCTATGTTATCCTTGTGAACAATTAAGTCATACAAATATTATCTTATCATCTCTATCTAATACAGCTATACTATGGAAATTTTGGGATAAAATTTAGTATCAGCTAGGTGTGGCCCTAGTCTCTCACCATTCTTAATGACTTAATTTCTAGGTTTTACTCATGTATCTTGGCAATTGATCTACCTCTACACTCACAAAAATAAGTTTTAGCCAACATTAGTTTTATTGTACAATCAGACATAATGGTATGAACCTTGTTTTAGATAATATAGTGTTAAAATTTATTGATAAATTTCAATAAATAATAAGCATGCTTATTGTATCTTAGGAATCCAAAAATCGCTCAAATTTTTATTAGTTCTTTTTTAGTCAGAATGATAAAAATTGATGCATAATAATACATTATAACCAAACACTCTTACCTAAAAACTAGGGGGAGCATAACATAATGAACAAGATCACAAAATAGAGATAAAAACACACAATTAACTTATGTCCTTTTTCAAATTTGATGTCCACTTGTTGGCATAAGGATGTTCATGCTCATTTTATAAAATTAGAGACTCTCGTCAATCCTTCTCCATGATGGTATCACTTCTCCAATGGCCACTTGTGTCTTTGCTTTGTTATTAGCTTAAATTGGTATGAAGCTTGGCATAAAATGGGCATTATAACACTACTCTCAATGGATTTTTTTTGGAATTAACCAAAAATAACCTTACACACAAAACATTGTTGGTATATGGTGTGGGAATGTAGACACCAAAATTGTGTCGACTCCCCTTGGTCCCTTGCACACTTTATTAATTTAAAATAAATTACTTATTTTAAATTAATGACATCACCCTAGACACCTCACCTTGGATACCTTGCCCTTAGACCATTATCACCCTATGACTAAGTCCTCCAAATCATAATTACCTAAGACCTATTCCAACTCTCTCACTAACCCTTGCGCCTATTAAACCCGCCTTTGGACCATTCACCAATGAAAACTAAATTTGGTAGATGGAGGAATAGGTAAAAGGCTAAAAATAGCCTTTTTACCCATTCTTTGGCTGCCGACGTCGGTCAACCGTCGACCGATGCCGGCGGTATCACCAATGTCAGTTACTTAAAACTAAATTCTAACCTCGGTTGGACCCCTGAATGCTAACTCTCTTGCCCCTGGATCCAAATTCTATTGCATATCATAGGAAAGCTTTGGGACAAGGCATCAGCATTGTATCATCACTCTCCAGGCTAAGAAACTCTGTAAAATTCACCCCACATTGGATTGAAATGTTGCATGAGGTCTTTGGCATTAGCCATAATGGGAAGAAGTCTTATACACTTTTGGTTCTCCACCAAGAGCTAAGAATTCTTCTGGTTTATATTTTAGTATTTTAAAAATGCATTGGTAATTAGTCCATTGGCTATTTTTTAGTACTGTTGAGACCAAATCTTGCCTTCTTCTTGGAGAGGCTGAAAAGCCTTCCTTTTATCCTGACCCATTTTGACAACCTGTCCCCTACCTTTGTCCTTCCTAAGACTCTGTCCACTGTCCTACATCCCTGCACAACCCTTTTGAATCTCCCAAGCCATTCTATTGACCACAGACATACCCTAAAACCCATCCAAGGCCCATTACCCCTATCGACATCGGCATCAAGGCTCATTGTCCCTATCGACGTCGGCAGCCTAACCGATGTCATCAACATTAACCAACTGATGATGATAGACTAACCAGCGTCGGTGACTATGGGAGACTTATAGTAGAATACAGGTATGCATTGTCTACTTTTTGTTTCTTAGTCTTTCATTATTTCTCTTTATCCGACATTATTTTTATCAACTAGTGGACTGTCATCCCTCTAAGAAGTCTTTACACTTTTGGAACCGAGCATATGCCTGGCAGTCAACCATATATCTATCTAGCATTCTCTTTGTTTTAGTCTTCTTCTTATCTACAGGTGTCTTCCTCCACAACCAAAGAGGAGTTCCTTTAATCATCTGGATACGGTGTGCAACTTAATATGGGTATCATCTAACCCTTGACCATTTAACTTTAGTTTCTTATTTCTTCTGAATGTAAAATCAAAAATTGACTAGAAACATTCACCCATGCCCGGTGGGACCCTGGAGTTTTCCTTGGGTTAATTTCTTCTAAAAGGCAAACTTTCATATAGGTGCATTAGGAAAATTTCTCTTCTTCTATCTTTTTATTTTGAAAAGAAATCATAAGTACAAGTTAAAAAGAATGTCTTTCTTTTTCCTCCTGTTACTTTCTCCTTGCATCTTAGAGTAGTGAAATTCATGCTCTTAACCTTTTCCTCACTTGTTTGCATCCAAACAAAACATTTCAGTTTGGGTTTAAAATCTATTGAATTTCATTCGTACTTGAATGCATACTTAGCCCTCTCACTTATTAATTAAAAATGCATTATGAATAAATTGTAGTGCACATATGTTACACATCCAGACCACAAGCACATCAAACTAAACATCTAAACATACCTAAGACAAGGCCTGACTAGGATTTCATCACCTAGCAGATACCTTACCCTTTCTGGTAATCCTACTTGGACTTCACTACCAAGGGGAGAACTCACTCTATTCTCTGGCAAAGTATAAACTATAGGGGAAGTATATATTGGCTAAGCGACCCAGCTTGGCTCTGGGCACGTGAAGTGAGGGGAGCAGGCTCCTAGCACTAGGCCACGTATGGAACCTAATACAAATTGTGAGCACCAAAACTTAACCCAAAACGAACCTTAGACTTCTTCTTTATGACCCATTCCAAAAGCCCAATTCTCAAAACACACTCTTCTAAGGCATAAGCCAACACGACTCAAAAATTTATTCTTAGGAATTTAACATTTAGAGGCTACTTGCCTTCATCTACTTTTCTATTTTTATCTAGTTTTTTGAGCTGGTAAGGATGCATTATTCTGAGATCCAAAAACAACTCAGAACTTTCTTCTTTCTTCCAAAAACTTTCAATTTTCTAAGTTTTTGGAAATACACAGTAACCGACATCAGTTTTTTCACTGACGTCGGCAACTGATCTTCACTGACATCAGTTTTTCTATCGACGTTGGTCACAGTCATAAATTTTCTTCTCAAACAACAAGCTAAAAACTTGACATTTTTGCTGTTTAAAAAAATTCTAATTTTTTGACGCTGAAACATACAATTTTTAGAACCTGAATCTATTTTGCCTTGGATGTTTTTGACATGTAGTCAAACCAAAACTCTTGTTGACCAAGGAAGGCAACAACCACTCCCACCTTCACCTTCTATATCAAGTCCCCAAATGGAGTATAATTTAAAAACTGAAGTACTCCTATCTAACCAACCCCAACTCAACCCCCTATTGTTCTCAAAGGGGACCAAGACTTTGAAAGGTTCCTTGACCTCAATGTCAAGGCTCTTTTACACTATCTCACAAGAAATCAAACGTGAGATCCTTTAGGCAACCTAGTTTATGGGATGCCAACTTCCTTAGTTGAAATGACAATCATATCAATAGCCTCCGTAACCCAACCCATGGTAACCTAGGTCATTGCCTCAACTAACAACCCGACCATGACCAATCTTCAAAGTGTGGCCTCTCCTTCTATTTACAGACCTACCTCCATTGGGGTTTCTATACCCCCTCAACCACAAATCATTCAACAAAGTTCTACACCATTCTAAAACTTAATTGTCTCCATCCCACCTACTCTTGCACCCATAAATACAAGAGTGACTACTTATCCTTTGGCTAGTGTTGCCACCATCCAACCACCTTTGGTGACATCAAGTCAAGTTGTGCCTTCTAGCTTTTTGACACAACCACCCTTGACTTCAACATCAGTCCCCATGATGAACTACCAATATGTTGCACCTATACAGATGTAACCTAACACGTCATATGCCCCTCTCAATGTATTTTAGGTACCTTACAACCTAGGGAGCACCCCTCCTACCAATCCGTCAACTGATCTAATTAATATGTTGATGGATAAGATGTCCAACCTTGAGACATCCATTTCTGGTTCAAAGAATGTTCTTTCATATGAAAAAATATGCAACAAACACATCCACCCTTCAGTCCCTATTAGACTATATCCTAGCCAGTGGGAACTCCCAAAATTTACTCGCTTTTAGAGTAAAGAGGACCCACAACAACAGCTACAAGCATTTGGACAAGCTTGTTACCTCATAGTGCACAATGATGGGATACTACTTCACACGTTCCCCATGTCACTTTCTGGTACCGCCCTTGATTGGTATAGTTCTATTACCAGTCATTCTCTTTTTACCTTCACTGAACTAGCTCAACTATTTCTTGACCACTTTTCAATCAACATCACTAAAAAGGTCTCCATCACAAACCTATATTCTATTAGACAATTCGACAATGAATCAATAGCTAATTTCATTGCTCGATGGAGAAGTTTAATCAACCAACTCTCCTTTTCTTTACCTCAACCTGAGCTCATCGAGCTCTTTTCACAAGCATGTGCCAAACACATCTCATCTACTTTGTGGGTCCAAACATTCCACACATTTGATGAAGCTTTCACCATGGCTAGGAAGCTTGAACTCCATGTTGTCAAAGAAAATAAAGTCAAACTACGTAGTAAAAATACCAATGCAAATACCAATGACCCTTCTTCCAAACCTTCTTCTTCCCACTCTAAGTCCAAAGGAGTGGCAAATGCTGTGGTCACTAGACCATCATCTTCAACAACAACCAACCAACCTCAACCATCAACATCAAAATACATCACAAGACAATTCCAACAATGATACGTACAATGTCAATACACTCCAATAGGAGAATCATACGCTTTCGTGTTGGATAAAATAGTAAAGTAGGGAGTCCTTAACCTCCCTCAAATTTGACCACCACCTCAATTTGATCCCTCGTGAGCCATCCCAGCATGGTATATGGAGAATGACTTCTATAATTATCATCGTGTCAAAGGTCATGTCACAGACAATTGTAAAACTCTCAAAAATGTTATTCAAGATATTTTAGACAAGGGGGATCTTGTCTTGGTTAACCCAAACATGCCGCCTAACTAGAACATAGACATCTTTAGACAACAATTCCCTAACCATCCCCCTAGCCAAAATAACATTCAGACCATAGCTAAAGACCCCCAAGAGCATAGTATACACACGATTGATATGGTTTCACCTTTCATCCCTAATGAACCTCTTCCACAAACTGAAGAGGTTAGTCAACCTAGCCCACCACCATAGGAAGAAGAGCCTTCTTCTCCTAATAGTCCTCCATCTACCCCTCGTATATTGGAGGATGCTTTAACCATACCAACGCCACTAGCCCCACCTTCATCCTTCTTACTACCAATGGAGGACCATACCTTTCCTGCTCTTCAACCACAAGTAGAAGGTACGATCATCCCTATGCTCTTTCCTCTTGAAGAAACCCATTCTCCAATTCCTTCTCCACCAAGAGAAGAACTTGTCACTTCACCTACTTCAACTGAAGAGGATCCAGTAATGGCTCTCTCTCACCTTTGGCTTGAGATTTCCACATCTAACACATTCACACTCTCACAACCACCCAAATCTTTTGAAAAACCAATTATAAAGCCTAGCACAATAACTTCTAAACCATTCTCTCAACTGGCTGAAAACTTAGGATTTCTCCATTTGAGGAACTTAGAACATGAGGAGCGACTCAAAGCTCCGTATCTTACACATCCCATTTCATCTCATACTGTCGACCCTCCTTCAACAAAATCTCCCAAAGGATCCAATGAGGATGAAGCTTCTACTTCCAAATCTTTAGAAGCTCAACCGTCCACACCTGAACCTAAACCTGCACAAACATCCACCATGCCAAAATAGGTCAAATCTCTTGGTGTTCACCCCATATCGAACCTCACTCACCCAAAAGTGAAGGTAGATTTGAACCTTACCCCCTATAATAGTTGTCCTAACACCATATTAAAGAAGACTACTAAACCACAATGGAGAACTCCTCCCCCACCATCACCACTGCCCTCTATTTTGGACCCACATCCTTCTACCTTAATAGGAGTGCTCCCTACTCCAACACCTAACAAAAATAAGTTACCTCCATTACTCCCTTTACCCACCAAAAACATACTTCCTCCAAAAAAATTGGCACCTCTCACCAATAAAGCCCCATCTACACAAATGTTCACACCACCAAACAAAAAGATGGTATGGAAAACTCCCTCAACAACTCCAAAATAAAAGTCATCAACACCTAGGGCATCAACAAGCACAGACCCATTAGTGGATTCATATGCTTTGATATTACACTGACTTTTGCAAACTTATAACATCACTCTTCCACTTATTAAACCATTTCAACCTCTCAGACCAAAACCGTCTTAGTTTGATGACACTAAAATCTGCCTATATCATCGCTCACCTAGGCATGACACTAAAAATTATTGTGCCCTCAAGGTTGTCATTCACCATTACTTGTAAAAAGACACCCTTCTTATTCAGGATACTATCAACAAATCTCCAACACCATCTCATGTCTCTCAAACCTCTTCACCTTCATCAGGATCTTATCATCAGACTATGGTCCCTTTCCTCCTTCGGCCCCTTTATTCGAGATTAACACCGTCAATGTGGCCACTAGGTCACAAACTTTAAAGGATAAAGCAAAAGAGAAAGTTGTTATTCCTTGGACCTACCCATTTTTCAAACATGCTCAACCACCCAAACCCAAGATTTCTATCTTGGGGGTACATCCCAACCTACTTCTTTAGAAGTAATCCATGATTCTATGGTGAAATAGATTCACCAAACTCCCATGAAGATGACTTTGTATGACCTCATGCAAAGCTCTCCACAACATCATCAAGCTTTAATCAAAGCTTTATAGGTAGTGGAGGTCTAATCCAAGGACCCCCAACCACTCGCTACCTTAGTCTAATCATTACCCACCATCGCCTCTATTACCTTTAGTGATTCTAAAATTCCTACCTCCAACTTGGAAGATCAAGATGCTACCCTTTTTATCATAGATTACATTGATCAAACTCATGTTAAGCAAGTTATGATTGATGGGGGTGCCAACATCAATATCATTTCCACCCATGCCTATGACCAACTAGCCCTCCCAAAGAATTGCGTGTCAAAAATCGATGCAATTCTTCATTCTTTTAACGATTCCACCACCACTACCATTGGCACTATGGTCTTGCATATTCGTGTCAGCCCACGAATAGTCCCAAAAGTCTTCTACATCATTGAGGGGGAGTTCTAATACAACATGTTATTAGGATGACCTTGGATACGTGCCATGGCCTGTGTCCCTTTTACATTATACCGTTGTGTCAAATTTGGACACGACAGTCAAGTTTATGTCATTCCTACTGACCCTTCCCCCTTCAAAACATGCAACATGACTTATTGACCCAATGATTTTCTCATTCCTTTGAAAACATTGACCCAAACACCACCTCCACCCATAGAAGCTTCAATAAGTATGCAAATGGTGGTTACACCTACACCACCTCCTCAAATGACAATAAAAGACCCTATGGAAGATAGCTTCCAATGTCTTTCACTTGGGGAGTATCGTTTACTCACACTGGACATGTTCCAGACTCCTCAAGAGTATGGAAAACTTCATCACAATCCTAGCTATGACCATTGTATCAGAATGGTTGTCCCTTATGGTCCTCCCAATCTTCAAACTAATCTCATCTATGGAGGGCTAGATCGGGCTCCCACTGATGGGAATCCTCTTTCATCACCCCAACTATTTACATCTGACTTCTCTTTTCTTGGCAACCCAAAATTTTCTCATACCTATCTTTATAGGTGTGCATGGAAAGGCTTTGGCTTTGGGTGCTACAAACAATGCTCCCACCAGCCTGTCAAACCACCAAATGACAAACCCATAAAGAATGCCAAGAAGTGACATGGCCTAGGTTTTGAAGAACCTACTAAAACTTCTAAAAACCATCACCCCAAACCTATCATAGAACAATCACCTCCAAACTCACCTATTCCCCCATCTTCACCTGCAGAGTCGGTGGTTTCCATCCCTCCTAGTATTTTTTTTTAAGCATAAATGCCATTCACTTGGAACCCCTAACCAATCTAATAGGTGGGGTATCCATGTCTCTCCCTCTCATTTATCCAAACATGATAGACAATGAATCTGCTACCATCAACACTATCCAATGCATAGACGATGATGCCATTCTCATCTACATGGGTGCAGATGACTCTTTCATTCAATGATCACTTCCTTTGGAAATGCAGGTTATGTTAAATGAATCAACCATTGACATTAACCTTCCATCTTTCGATGTTCCTCATGTTTTAAAGATTGGTCAATCTTTGGATGCCCAAGAACAAATTGACTATACCAAATTATTTTCAGACCATAGCAAAGATTTTGCTTGGTCTTATAGCGATATGCCTGCTATCAACCCTAACATTGTCATCCATAACATCATCACAAAACACAAAGCTAAGCTTGTTAGGAAAAAGCTTCACAAGATGCATCCTTGAGTTGCACTCCTTGTCAAAGAGGAGCTTCATCATCTTCTCTCCATCTCTTTTATCCAACCCATTGATTATCTGTAATGGGTGTCAAATATCATCCCTGTCACCAAAGCAACTGGGGGGGATCTGAATCTATACTGACTATCGTGACCTCAACCTGGCTTGCTCAAAAGATGATTTTCCTCTACCCAACATCGACCAACTTGTTGATCTTACAGTCGGGCATGAGATGCTATTGCTCATGGACGAGTTTTCAAGATATAACCAAATCTTGATTGTGCCAGAAGATCAACACAAAACTACCTTCATCACCCCATGGGGGACTTTTTACTATAGGGTCATGCCTTTTGGCCTAAAGAATGCAGGCACCACATATCAATGCACCATGACTTACATCTTTCATGATCTCCTCCATAAGATCATGGAGGACTATGTGGATGACCTACTAGGCAAATCTAAACTTTGTCATGACCATTTAACCATCCTTAAAATAATCTTCACTTGCCTTCTACAATATAATGTTTTCCTTAACCCCAATAAATGCATCTTTGGGGTTCTCTCAGGGAAGCTTCTAGGTTTCATCATTTCTCTTCATGGCATCAAAGTAGATCCCACTAAAATTTGAGTTATACTCGAGATGCCACCACCTACCAATCTAAAACAACTTCACAGCCTACAAGGGAAGCTTCAATCTATTCGTCACTTCATCTCGCATATTTTTGATCGATGTCAACCCTTTCATCACCTCCTCAAGAAGGATGTCTCCTTTAATTGGGATAAGAATTTCCAAGAGGCTTTTGAGGCTCTTAAATGCTATCTTGTCTCTCCACTAGTCCTTATTCCACCAAAAGATGACTAACCCTTCTACCTCTACATTTCAGTAACAAATCATTCCTTAGGTGTCATGATCACACACCAAGATGAACAACATCATGAGAAAGCAGTTTATTATATAAGCCAAATGCTCATTGATTATGAAACTCAGTATACTCATACCAAAAAACTCTGTTTAGCATTAGTCTTTGCTTTTACCAAACTCCATCATTATCTTCTCAATCACAAAACTTATGTCATCACCCACACTGACCCCCTCAAATAAATGCATTCCAAGCCATACCAAAACCAACGTATGGCTCATTGGCTCATGCTTCTTGCTAAGTTTGACTTTGAATTCATCCGACAAAAGTCTATAAAGGGGCAAACAATCACTGACCAACTAGTGGATGCCCCTCTACCTGACAACCAACCTTCTCACTGTGAATTCCCTGACAAATCCATTGCCACGTTATCCACCGATGACATTTTCTATCAAATGATAATGTTATTTGATATATCCAAATGTCAACTCGGTGGGGGTGCGGGGGTCATTCTCATCCCTCATGATGGTGAGCCCATGCCTCTCTCTTTTAAACTTGACTTTGAATGTACTAATAATATGGCTGAATATGAAGCCTTAATTTTGGGACTTCAAACTACCATTTTCTTAGGCATCAAGACAATCAACATATTTGACAACTCGCAACTAGTCATCAATCAAATCAATGGTTCATATCTTTGTAAAAATGAATTTTTGCAAAGATATAAACACTGTGTTGACACATTACTAGAGTCTTTCGACCATTATCTCTTGCAAATTGTTCCTCACTCTATGAATAAGTTTGTCGACACTATGGCCTCTCTCACCTCACACATACCATCTTCATCTTCTTCTTCAAGAATTTATGTCACAGTACATCATTTGGCATTGCCTTCATATATTTCCACTGACATCAACTTTGTTAGCAATATCGACTCTAGTCCACACAATGTTTGGTATAAATAACTTGTTGACTACTTAACTTTTTCTATCATTCCTCCTAATCTCTCTAGAAATATATGATGGGCTTTTATCAATATTACCACTTGATATACCATGATAGGGGGTCTTCTCTACAAAAGAGGTTTCGATGGCCTCCTTCTTCGATGTCTAACCTCCACTGAAACATCTCATGCCATCAAACAAGTTCATGATGGGATTTGTGGAGGACACTTCAGTGGTAACTCGGATGCAAAACTCATCCTTCACTTGGGCTATTATTGGCCCACTCTTCACCAATGTTGTAGTGGCTATGGTCAGCATTGTATCAAATGCTAGCAACACACTAACTTACTTCACATCCCTAGCCATGCTTTACAAGTTGCTAAGGATTTCTGGCCCTTTTCACAATGGGGCTTAGATCTAATCAGTGAGATTAACCCTTATTCATCTCTTTGACATCAATCTATTATCACCATGACTGAATACTTCACTAAATGGATGGAATCTATTACCCTCATCTCCACTAAAGCTGACAAAATTGTCAACTTCATCAACCACCACATCATCTATTGTTTCGGTGTACCTCACAAAATCATCACTGATAATGGCAAATCTTTCAAAAACAAAATTGTTCAAAAACTTTGTGACTCTTTTGGCATCAAACTCATCTTCTCCTTGCCTTATTACCCACAAGCCAATGGACAGGCAGAGGCTTCTAACAAAATCTTAACCAAAATCCTAATGAAGGTGGTCAATGACACTAGAAGGGATTGGCACATTCACATTCCCTTCACTTTGTGGGCCTACCGCACTAGCATTCGAACCCCTACGGTTGCTACACCTTTCTCTTTAGTGTATGGAACTAAGGCCATCTTGCCTCTTGAAGTAAAAATACCTTCTCTACACATCTTTTTGCACGACATACTTTCTAATGATGACTTTCATCAAGATCGATTAGCCCAACTCGAGTTACTTGATGAACGTCATCTTGCCACTCTTAATCATCTTCATATCTACCAAAATTGCATCAAATGTGCCTACAACAAAAATTTGAAGGAGTGAGATTTCAAAATCAGGGATCTCATCCTTAAATAAAATCAACACGTGACCAATATGGAAAGAAATAAATGAGGTAAATTTGCTCCTAATTGGCTCAGACCTTACATCATAATGCACAAGTATGGATCAGGGACTTCTTGTCTATCTTCTCTTAAAGGCTGGCCAGAGCTTGAACCCCTTAATGCCTTGCATCTATGACCATTCTACTATTAATCAAGTACTCATTCACTTGATATTTAACTTGAGTTCATCTCTTGAGCAATCCCTATCATCCTCATTCCTATTCCTTTTAACCTTTTTTTCCTACAAACATTAGTTAATCCTTTTTGCATTAATACTTTGTCTTACTACAAGGGAAACCCTTAAACCTCTATAGGCTAGTCCATGACTAAAACTTTAGTCCACAAAACATATAAAACTAGGATGCCTATTCAAAGGTCATGAAACTATAAATGTAGACTGCTCCCTTGAAGGACAACTGCATAATTGATGTAATTGATAGACTACTCCCTTAAAGGATATCTATTCAAAGACATTCAACCATAAAAATCAAAATATAGACCAATCCCTCGAAGGATGGTTATGCCCAAATCTTGCTACAAACAACACTCTCTCAGAAGTTTCCCACATCGATCAGCTTCACATATGACCACAAAACAAAACAACATCCCCACGTAGACTTCTTGCATTGATCAGTCTACCAATATATATACATATACATATATATATATATATATATATATATATATATATATATATATATATATAAAGTCATGGACTTGCCTATAGTCATTCTGAGGATCACCTATAACAGGGGCAAAGTTATCCTTGCTAAAAAGGGTTACGCTATCCTCACATCCCACATAATCAAACCTATTACCCCAACATACCCAAGGGATTTTGAGCTCACTTAACATCAAGTGATTTGAATACTTCTCTAACACAAACAATGGTCAATGACGTAATGCATGCACGGGGCTTTTGTTTGCAACAACCCTATCTATGCTATCATTATGGTCCTTGTCAATGAAAGGGCAAAACACCTTTCACTTCTTTTGTCACATGCAACCAAATCATTTTCCAAACCAAACCAAAACATTTTCTAACCATTAGCATAACCTCATGATTTATTTAATGCAAATATCAATTTGTGTTATGTAAATTATCATAGCCCATTCACACTAGTTTCTATGAAAAACAATACACATGGAAACTAGCAACCAAACACCATTTATGTCAAGCATATATCATCACCAATACAAACAGTGCTGAAGCATAAATACACTAATTTAATTTTTAGCATACATCCATCACCAAAACAAACCAAACCAAACCAAACCAAAACATTTTCTACCCATTAGCATAACCTCATGGTTTATTTAATGCAAATATCAATTTGTGTTATGTAAATTATCATAGCCCATTCACACTAGTTTTTATGAAAAACAATACACATGGAAACTAGCAACCAAACACCATTTATGTCAAGCATATATCATCACCAATACAAACAGTGCTGAAGCATAAATACACTCATTTAATTTTTAGCATACATCCATCACCAAAACGAACCAAACCAAAACATTTTCTAACCATTAGCATAACCTCATGATTTATTTAATGCAAATATCAATTTGTGTTATGTAAATTATCATAGCCCATTAACACTAGTTTCTATGAAAAACAATACACATGGAAACTAGCAACCAAACACCATTTATGTCAAGCATATATCATCACCAATACAAACAGTGCTGAAGCATAAATACACTCATTTAATTTTTAGCATACATCCATCACCAATATGGAAACTTGCTAGGGATGAAAAACCACATAACCAATGTTATAGAATACACCATCACATAATATGGAAAAGGCTGTAACATCATCATACACTCATCATTTCAAGTATGTACCATTAGACATATGGGAAGTGCTAAACCATTAACATGACCAAACCAATTATCGACCTCTTTGACTCCTTCCTCCCTTTTGGGGAGAACTACATTGGCCTGAGGCCCTTAAAATAGGGGCTATGTAGGCAGCACTCAATTGACATGGGGTCTTCTAAGGTTAGCTTGGCCATCCATTCTCTTGATCGTCTCCCTAATGACATCGGCCATCCATTCATTCATTCATCTACCTGATGGACAAACCATATACCCTTTAACCATGACTTAACCTAGTCAAAAACCCAGTCCACAGCCTACTCTCTTCTTCCCTTCTGGGGAGAACTACATTGGCCTGAGACCCTTCAAAAAAGGGCTATGTAGGTAGCACTCAGTTGACATGAGGTCTTCTGAGATTAGCTCGACCATTCCTTCATCTGTCCATCTAATGGACCAACTATCTATACCAACCCAAAATCATGACCAAATCACCTTAGATTTCTCATGGGGCACATTGGAGATCACATGCATCTCCCCATCCACAACACATTCCACTTGAGATGACTTATATCTCAGCCTGACTCAACCAATGACCTTGGAGATCATGACTATCTCCTCAGACCATGACCACTTTTGAGACAACTATGCCTTGGTTGTTTTGATTACATATGCTACCTCACGAATAGTTAGCAAATTGTCCACAACCCTTATACCTACTATCAGATTATGAGCAAGTTGATCCCCAATATTTGTGACATTTTCATGTTTTCCAGGAGCACTTCCTGAGCCCAAGATACTTGGAACATGATGACCATTAGAGCTACATCTTTAATCATTTAACCCAATCAGCTATGACTAAATGCTGGGGACCGGTTATTTTGATTTTAGCACTCCTCAACCTTTGACTGTGACAATTTGACCTACCTATCATGTGAGGTGGTATACACGCAATCTCAACTATTGTAGCGTTCACACTCCAAATTCACCATACCCATCCACTACCTATCAAATAAACACTTGATATCAGGTTACCTTCCCTCAACTCCCACTTTGAGGGGGAACACCTCATCCCATACTTGGGGTAACCTACACCTTAACCCATACCTGGGGTAACTTACTCCTATTTTTGTCTTGCAATTTGTCAGAACAACCAAAAAGACAAAAAGGGGCAAATGTAGACACCAAAATTGTGTCGACTCCCCTTGGTCCCTTGTACACTTTATTAATTTAAAATAAATTACTTTTTTCAAATTAATGACATCACCCTAAACACCTCACTTTGGATACCTCACCCTTAGACCATTTATCACCCTATGACTATGTCCTTCAAATCATAATTACCTAAGACCTATTCCAACTCTCTCACTAACCCTCACACCTATTAAACCTACCTTTGGACCGTTCACCAATGAAAACTAAACTTGGCAGATGGAGGAATGGGCAAAAAGCTAAAAATAGTCTTTTTACCCATTCTCTAGCCATCGACATCAGTCAACCATCGGCTGATGCCGGTGGTATCACCAACGTCAGTTACTTAAAACTAAATTCTAACCTTGGCTAGACCCCTGAATGCTAACTCTCTTGCCCCCAAATTTGAATTATCTTGCTCCTCAACTCTTTACATATCACAGGCAGGCTTTGGGATGAGGCATCAGCATTTTATCATCACTCTCTAAGCTAAGAAACTTTGTAGAATTCACCCCACACTGGATTGAAACATTGCACGAGGTCTTTAGCATCAGCCATAATAGGAACAAGTCTTTTACACTTCTGGTTCTCCACCAAGAGCTAAGTATTCTTCTGGGTTATATTTTAGTATTTTTAAAATGCATTGGTAATTAGTCCATTGGTTATTTCTGAGTACCATTGAGACCAAATCCGGCTTTCTTCCTGGAGAGGATAAAAAGCCTTCCTTTTATCCTGACCCATTTTGAAAACCTATCCCCTACCTTTGTCCTTCCTAAGACTCTATCCACTATCCTACATCCCTGCACAACCCTTTTGAATCTCCCAGACCATTCTATTGATCACAAACATACCCTGAAACCCATCCAAGGCCCATTGCCCCTACCGACATCATCATCAAGGCCCATTACCCCTAACGATGTCGGCAGCCTAACCGACATCGGCAACATTGACCAACTGATGATGACAGAGTAACCAGTGTTGGCAACTGTGGGAGACTTACAGCAGAATACAGGTATGCATTGTCTACTTTTTATTTCTTAGTCTTTCATTATTTCTCTTTATCTAACATTATTTTTATCAACTAGTGGACTATCATCCCTCTAGGAAGTCTTTACACTTTCGAGACCGAGCATATGCTTGGCAGTCCACCATATATCTATCTAACATTCTCTTTTTTTAATCTTCTTCTTATCTACAGGTGTCTTCTTCCACAGCCAAAGAGGAGCTTCTTCAATCATCTGGATACGATGCACAACTTAATTTAGGTATCATCTAACTCCTGATCATTTAACTTTAGTTTCTTATTTCTTTTTAATGTAAAAGCAAAAAATGAGTAGAAACAGGGAACTTATATTTATAGCTCTATGAACTAAATCTAACCCTAGGGAGGTTAGGTTAAATTCTAGTTGTCTCTAGAAAATAACCTAGGATGAGTCTGGCTAACCCTAAGTTAGGTCAAAGTGATCATGAAATATTGACACCTCATTTTCTAATATTTATGATCCATTAAAACTCATTTTAGATATTTGTGAGGTTGTGACTCACTTTTTTGGAATATTTAGGAATTAATAACTCACTTTATTAGCTCCTTTGATCTTTGACTTCATATTTGGCTAATTTGTTTTTTGATAAATGAAATTCATTAATTCAACTTGGAATTTTTATTTAAGAAATTTAATTAAGATTTAAAATGTAATTAATCTTACTTAGTGTTGTTTGGCTTGTATTAATTTCCTAAAATTTTTTTAATTAATAGATCGACATCCCAAAAGTATCAAATTACTAACTCATAATTTTAAGGTTAAAATTAAACTAGGTTATTGGTGAATACATTCTAATACCCCATATAAGTAATCCTAATCATGTTTTTGAGAAATTAAATCCATTACATACATGAAATTGGGCATTCAATTAATTTTTAGGCTTAAGTTTTGTCATGTGCTAGAGATGAAACCGAATCCTAGTTTAGGCATGAAAATGGCCAAAATTGAGTGTCTATAATTTTCCCTTGTTTGAGAAGTCATTATGATAACATGCATAGTAATATATTTTAAAATAATTTAATTCATTAATCTGAATGGTTCATTCCCTAAAGGGTGGTTGAGGAAGTAGGTAGCAAAATAGAGTTATCAAATGTTCCCTCTAAATTACGAAAATGACATGATCTAGTGGCAACATGGGTGGAATTATTGAATTTTAATGGTAGTGGAGTCAATGATTTTCCAAAATATGGTTATAATTAGTAATAAAGGGTGTGACACTAGTTTACCTAAAGGTAATTATAAGTAGTGACATAGGCATTTTCCTTGGTAGGGTGATGGGACAAATACTAATCTACCCAAAGGTGATTATAATTTGTAACAAAATGTGGGACACTAATTTTCTCATCATTTTTATAATACGTGACACAATAATTTGCCCTGGTAGGGTAGGTGGAGTGGGAAAATAATTATTTTCCCAAAGTCAAGTTATAATCATTAGCACAGGATGTAAAAATAATGATTTACCCATAGGTAGTTATAATCATTGAATTGGTCAAAAAATAATGATTTCCCCAAAGGTGGTTATAATCATTCATGCATTTTAAATCACATGATTTAAAAAAAAATTCCCTAGGAAGGAATAATATAACATTGATTGATTGAAAAATAATTTGTCACACCATGGTAAATTGGCAAGGATGGCTTATGTAAAAAATATATAAAATGGATTTGTAATGATATGGCAAAGGATTAAAACATTTTTATATCCTAAATGTGAGTTTGAAGATGTAAATTTTAACAAACATATGGTATACTTATAAAAACATTGTTGTTAAAGGAGTCTTAAAAGAGGTCCTAAAAGATGGTCTAGTTACAATATGATAAAAAATAAGGTATGTAGGATCAAATGGCATGTAAAATAGACCATGGATTGAAAAATACACTTCCTAGAGCATTTATATTGAACTATAGGCCCTAGGAGGTAAAAATTATAATTTTTGGCTATATATTCACCCTTGGGGAGAAAAACAATTCATTTTCACCCTAGCCTATTGGATTTTCTATGCTCTAGTTTTTTGTGTAGTGAGCTGAGAAAAATGGCTCATGGAGGAGCTATATATGATGTTTCAGAGCACATGAGAGAGCACATGCATCCAAACCATGATGGAACATTGGTGAGTAATTTAAACCTAGTCATTAATTCTATTTTTAATGTATTTAATGCTAATTTTATATTGGAAAATGGTGAAGTTATCATTTCCATTTTATGGCAAACACCAACTTCACTAAGGAAAATGATGACATTGTGTGAGATCATCATTCCTAAAAATGATGAAAATGATATAAATGGGTGGAAATAATTTAAATAGTGATTTTTCCCATTTTTAGGTGAAGTCATCAATTTTGCGAAAAATACAAAATGGCAATATCACCTAAAAAGTGCAATATCACCTAAATGATGGCTTTGCCCTTTTGTAAAATGGAAGCTTCACCTTAGAAGCCAAAAAATAATTGGTGCAAGGACATAAAATGGATAAAACCTCTTGGAGAGGTCAATTAGGCTTAGTAGTCTAGGCATAAAGTCTTTTAGTAGCATAGAGTTAGGCTAATACTAACGTATGTTTAGAAGAGCAACTAGTTATGTTGACATGCTAGGAGCAACATTTTCACTATCTTTGAACCCCTTAAATATGGATAGAGGGTATGTTTGGATTAATACAAGATCTTTACCTTCATGATATGGTGTGGATGTTAGTCATCTAAGTATATTGGGCATACTTGAGCATACTGGTTGAGCACTGGCCCAATGAGATTTCCACCTTCTACCTACTTATTGGAGAGGTGATTTTAACACTTTATGATACCTAGTGTATATTCAAGTTGTGGATTCATGGATA
The DNA here is from genome assembly GCA_037957365.1 of Torreya grandis. Lineage (NCBI taxonomy): Eukaryota > Viridiplantae > Streptophyta > Pinopsida > Cupressales > Taxaceae > Torreya > Torreya grandis. The sequence goes on along the minus strand of JARHVA010002825.1, from coordinate 1,219,547 downwards.
GAGAATATTTTGGACACCATTAATATTGTATTAGGTGTTTCTTGATGATTTTCTTAGTTACCAAGTTATCCCCATATTTTATGGTAAGGTTGATATAAACCTTATAGATACATACATAGACATCTGACCTGGTGATTTACCTACCAGGGATATATCACCATCATACCTTATTGGTAGGAAGTTATATGTGATCATGGAAACCATAAAATATATATTATTTCCTATCAATATCAACTAGTAATCTCATATGGGCCTTGGAGTCATAGTGTAGAGTATATTTGATGAGTCTACATTCTTTTCTTGGGACTAGATGTCCTAACACAACTTTATAGGGATATACACAAGATAGTGTATTGTGGTGGATGTAGTATTATGGATTACACTCTTTTGATGGTCTAAGGATGGAATCAAATTTATATTGTGTTACTATTAGGGTAATACTGATTATGAGACCCAGAGGAGTTGTTGGCATATGACTAGGCTCAGACAAGAGCAAGTAGGTGAAAAAATAGGTTGGATATACCTTTTAATCATTATATGTTTGATAATATTATACCATGGTTTTTAATTTGGATACCCTACCTTTCATAATAATTTTAGTGGTTCAGAGATAAGTGGTATAGGCATACATGATGACTATATGCTTTTTGACTAGGAGATAGCCCCACATTATTTAGGAGTAACAAGTTGATCAAGTAATTTGATAGTTTAGATTTATATAGGATGTACTTGAGGATATTATATTATTTTCACATGTGACATATGAGTTTATGATGCGTAATTTTATTATCTATATGGGTGTGGCTACTACGATCTATTTGAGTGTTCCCCAAGTTTTATGTGCATATGTAGGAGGAGCAACTAATGCAGGGGTCACACTTACCTATATACATTGGTGGCTAAAGGTATGTAATATGAGGTTGATAGTACTAAGATAGGTATGGGATGGATGCCTATGGATATTAAGGATATGGAGGCTGAGACATTGAGTGACAATGAAAACACATAGAAGGGTAGCGATAGTGAGGAGGGTGATGATAATGATGATGGATTTGATGGAGGAGATGGAGATGGAGATAGAGATGGAGTTGGTGATGGTTATGGTGATGTATATGATGGGGTTAATGGCCTATATTTGATGGTTCTTTATCCTATCATAATATGGGTTATAGTAGCTTAAGTTAATCTAGGCTAGGTAGGGCCTTCTAGCATAGAAATTATGATCAGGGACATAAGGATGCTAGAGGAAAATATCATAACTCAAATAGGGGATATTAGAGGATTATATTAGTAGGTGGATGATTTATAGAGAACCCTAAACATGAGGGATGATGACATGACTCAAATTTAGTTATAGATCACTTAGTTGAAGGTCAAGCTAGATAGGATGGTACATGTGAAAGGCCATCTTACCACTAAGATGTATCAAGCCATTAGTGATAGATATCATGTTTTGGCCACTATTGATAGGCTCTAGTGAGAGTAGATTGTGGATTAGGGAGTTATTACATAGTTCAAATTTTTGTAGATGATTCTAGAGAGCCTTTAGGCAAAAGATGAGACCCCTTACTACCACCGAGCTTATGAGATGACTATGCCTAAGGAATAATAGTTTGATTCATTTAAGGTTTGGGATGCACAGAGGTTAATTAACATATCTGATTGGTCTCACACTAGCACTCATGTTGTAGGTGCCTTAGGTTATTCTCTCCATTAGCCATAAGCACTACCACCAAGACCATTAGGGACATCAAGGCCTCATCTAGTCATAGGTCCCATGGCCACATAGAGACATATTTTAGTGGAGGGATATTGGAATTGTTATTATTTTGGAATAGTTTTGTCATATGGAATTGTATTTTTATATTAGCATATTGATGTATTTTGAGACACCATTATGATATGTATATATCTTATATGTATTATGACATTTGACATACATTAACATTTAGTTTTGGGTCCTTCTATGTTGATGTACATGTATATGATATTATTTTGATATGTATATGATGGCATGCTTCTTATTTTTTTTACCTCATATTTTAGGATTGATTATTGATTTAACCTTTTAAGGTTTTATAATGAAAATCCTATTTTTAGATTAAAGGGTTGAGATGCCTAAATTAGTTAAATAAATATGCAATAAATAATTACTAATTTGTTATGACCTTTGAATTTGTTTGAATTTTTGAAAATATAAATATATAGGCATAAATATAAATCTATCTAAAAACTAATTGTCATGGATGATTTAGGTTCTAAATGGTTATATTAGGGTAGTTATTTGTTTCATCAATAGGATTCTAGTGTTCATCTACTCACTAGATAGTAGTGACTAGTATGGATAGTAGCATAATCTATGTGTAGTGTCCTCAATGTGGTACTAATGTCACATTTATGGGATTATTCTTATTTTATGGGAGTGCATATACTTATGTCTATATTCCTATTATTTCATGCCTAAAACCTAGAACTTTGTGTTATGCCTAGAAAACCTAATTTAATGTGCTAACCCTAATCCTCCTTTCAAGTATGGCATGAACAATAGTTTTATTTGTGTTATTAGGATGCATTGGACATCCTTAGAACCCCATTGTGTATAGAGTTACCTACATACTAATACTTTGAAGAGGGATCAATCCTAATGTAGTTCTCCCACCTAGTACTTGATGCAGTGTAAGTGAATACTAGAATAAAAGTGGGATTGGATGCCTTGAATGTGATTGAGCTTTGAAATTTTTAAAAAATGGCCTTAGGGATGTTTTAAATGGTAGTATGTAGAATTATTATATAATAGGGATCAAATACCCTAATTTTGTTCAACTTTATCTTTGATTTGAATATTTTTTCCATTTAATTTCCATCTAGTGAATAGAGGTGAATTAGAATTGTATTTATAGGGTTATAATAATTGTGTGAATAATAAAATGTACTTAGGCCAACCTTAGGAGGGCTGGAAATTTTAAAAGTATCAATTGGGAAGATATAAGGCTAAGGATAGTAGCACCTAATTGGGGACACTAGTGCCATGTGGCTGTAGTGTCCAAAATTTGGTGCCAATATCTTCTTTTCATACTATTAAGAAATTTAGATTCAAATCTGATATGATATTTTTGGGATTATGTTTTAATTGTTTTTAAGTGACTATGGTCTATTGAATTAATATAAAATTAAGTTTAATATTCAAGGATAGGTCTATGGATAGCTTATGGATAGGTTAACTTAAGTGACGCTCTTTACATCCAATTACCACTTTTAGGTTATTACATTTCCCCCTTTATGCTAGTAATGCATCAAAGTGAAATGATTAGTATAAAGGAAAAGAATCATACATGGAATTAACTTAGAATTTAATCCATTATAGCTAAGTTTGAATGTGGAAACCTAGGTTTGTGTATGTGGAACATGATCTAAATCAATGCCTACAATGAAACATGCAAAAATCAATCCTTACTTAAGAGATGATCAAAAGTAAAAGACTATGTTAAAATAAAGTAACTAAGTAAATTTAAGTAAAGAGAGAGGAAAGGAATGAATACACCTCATTAGATATGTGAACCAATGCGTGAACTTGGTAACAACTTGTGTGTGTATATAATGATCATATCATTGAATACCTTGAAATAGGTTGATGGCTTGCTCAATCCTTATATGGGTGTCTCAAGAACTCAATCTGGTTTTGACTCCATCATTTCCCACCCATGATTGATAGATCTTGATCTTTGTCAATAGCTTGGATAAGATTGTAAGTGTGTCTAACCCTCTCATGTAGGTGGATCAAAAACTCATGTAGGCCATGAATCCATCATTTACCAATTATTTGAATAAGGTTCATCTATAAATAAACTATGAAATGTAATAAAAGTATCTAAATAAGTAAATATAACTATGTATTTATTTCTACAAACACTCAAGTATATTAGGTGGCTCTAGGTCACATGAGAATGCCAACCATTATATATGGAGTAAGGCATGAATCTGGTGATAACCTGGAATGTGATGCAAAGAGTATAAAATGTAGATAATAACAGGTAATTTAACATTCCATATGATAAACCTATTTGAATTTGAGTCTATGGAAACTATGTGCCATGCACATGCCACTAGTCTAGTATCTATGTATACTAAATCTGAATTGAATATGTAATAACTAAATTTGTGTAACTAATCTAACTATATGAGTAATCATGTCACACATGATTCCTTAAAATCTGAGTAATTGGTATGAATTTGAGCTAAAATAAATTTTTATAAGCTAAATCTAAACATAACGACCAACCTATGACTGTATCTATACAAATTTGTATTGTACCTAGTGTAATAGTTTGAATGATCTAGATTGTCCTAAAGCTAGGGATATTAGATAGTAACAACCTATAGTGGAAATTATTTCCCTATGGTTCTAGTGTTTTAATCTAGGTTATAATCTCTTCTTGGTCTTATTTCTATGTTATCTAAACTAATTGTTGAGTATCTATTTTTTTATGGGTTTACCCTAAGTTTGATGTCTAAAACTAAACCTATGTGTTGAAATGTATATGTGAATACCAAAATAGGATCTTGATCTCTATTAAAAACCCATATGAATTCCCCCTCTTTTAATGTTAGTTATGGAACCTATGCAATAACTACCCTTTAAATACGTATCTCTATAAAAAGTGTCAGTTAGATCATGTGCATGATACACCAATATAATGTATAAACAAAACATCATAATGTAAATGTATTTGAACATACGTATGAAATGTAAGATGTATGTTATAATAGCACTACACAATGGTGTCAAGATGGATGTAGTCAATGTATATAGAAACAAATATGAGTAATTATCTAGGGGATGGGGCATGATGTTCATTATGGCACCCAAATAGGAAGGCTAGATGCATGAGGTTCCTCATGGCATCAAAAATTGGTGTGTGTATAATAATAAATTACAAGTGTCATAGTGTGGAAGCATATAAGGAATAAAACATACAATCACATGAGGAATGAAAAAGGTAGGCTAAGCAGCCACAATAAAAGGGACATGGACACATGTCACCAAATCTAATAATGAATACACACAATAACATGTCAAAATGTCCACATATGCAAACAACAAGTAATTTGGTGTAGATCCATATAGAAGGACATGTTCAAATGTTAACGTATAGAAGTAGGAAAACACACATAAAGTACATTTGCAAATGTCTAAAGAATACAAATAGAGAAGTGGCACAAAATCTAAATAAAATGGCATATTCAAATGCCCTTAAAGATGGAAGAAGCATAGGAAAAATAATTAAATCTAATCTAGGAACTAGAAATGAAATTATGTATAACTATCTAGTAGAAATCTATGTAGATGCTAAGATGCATAAATACTAGGTTGAGCTAGTGATATTCAAAAAAAATTATGAGAAATAAGTATCAATGATGAATATCAAGGTAAATCAATGATTATATATAATGTATAGTATGTAAAGATAAAACTTGGTTATAGCAACTATGTATGATATGTCCCTTAGTGGGTGGATGTATCAATGTATCAACCTATATCGATGTAAATTCCCACAATGGGTAGATGATAGCTAGTATAGATAAATTTAGTGGACTAGAGTCCTATCTGGAATCTATAAGCACTTGACACGAATAATTGAAGCATATGTATATGATAAAATTTACTATACTAAGATAGATAATAATATGTAATATCTAACTAGTAGAAATGTAAACATAGTAATGAATACAATCTATAAAAAATATGCATTTTTGAAATATTTGGATGTTTTTGTATTTTAATATGTTGTAGTGTTTGTGTGTTTTATAAGTATAAGATATGTACAAGCAAATGCAAATAAACTATGTACAAGAAGTGAGAGAGAGAAGGAAGTATGTAGAAGGGTAGGAACCATACTAACCAATCAGTCTCATGGGAAACTCACTATCACTATGACTTGTGTCAAAGATAGGAATGATAATCTCTTATGTAGTGTGATTTATATGTTGTAGTTGAATGTTTTTACAATAGTAAATTGAGTATTTTTCATCATCATAATGTTCAACATCAGAATCATGATAACTTGGATGCTAGAGGGAATTGCCTCATATTATGGAGTTGACCTTTATAAATTCTAATTTGGTATATTGATTGTGATTTTTCCCTTTGAAACTATAATTATTGTAGACATATGGTGACATGGAGGCTCTTTTTCTAGAATACCTTATTTAAGAATGATTTTTGGTTGAGCATGATTTTGACTCTACAACTTAAGATCTTGCTCTTTCTTTAACATGTCATGTGTATCTAGATTTTTGGCCTTGATAAACTATATATTTGAATGATGTGCCTTAGGATTTTCAATAAAACCCAATCCTTGTTGACTAATATTATCAATTGAAAAAATAATAAAAGTGATGCATTATGCCTATTTATCTAAATGTTGACCATGATAATCATACTGTTGTAGATAATTTTGACCAAACCCATACCATATTGAATATTTAGCCTCATTTTTGAGAATTAGATTTTCTTGATTTATATGTGCTCATTGTATTGTTTCTTGTTGTGATTGTGCTTTTTGAACCTTTTTTTGTTCTAAGTTATGACTTGGTAACCATTTTTATACTATTTATAAATTTGAACCTTTTTGAATTGGTAGATGTACTAGTGTATGTTTGTTGGATGAATTATCACTGTGTGAGTTATCTATATCCATGATCTACTATATTTTATTATTCAATGCTAAACATGAATTAATGTGATGCTTGTTGACAAATTTTGACCCCATGTCAAAATTGGTCACCCTCTCTAGGTTGAAACCTCATATGGTTTTAATTTTTTTTTTATGGTCTCAAGTGGTCGTAATTTTTCTATATGTTCATATTTTTCATTGTCTATCATGGTGTAAGTTCTAGTCTTATGTTCACTTGTCTAGTCTTATGGGTTAAGTACAAGGCCTTGTATGGTAAAACATAGTCAAAGCTATAATATATTCTAGTGCCATTATAAAAGGTTACTTAGATGTAATTTATATCATAATATAATGCTCAAACCTTTATTTGGATCCTATATGAAAAAAATCACATTTTGTCCACCTTTTAGCCCATGTGTAAGAGTTAGATGTACCATTTAAAGAAAACAAAATTTAAATAAGATTATAAAAATCCTTTGTATCAAAAACAAGTCAATGAAGGTTGAAAAATAGTTAGACTCTGACAACATCTATATTTTAATGCCTAATATTGGTAAAATGACACTTTACAAACACTTATATGGCATTAAAAGATCATTTTTTAGTAAAAAATGGTTTGGAAGTATCCCTTGGGACCCCCTATGTCATTTTATATATTTGGACCAAGTTTCAAGTATAAATAACACTACAAACACCTTTTCTCCTCCATCTCTACCTTCACAAGCTTAGGAAAGCAAATTTGAACTCAATGGTATGATCAGGAGAGAGAGAGAGAGAGAGAGAGAGAGAGAGAGAGAGAGAGAGAGAGAGAGAGAGAGAGAGAGAGAGAGAGAGAGAGAGAGAGAGAGATTTAAGATGTAAAAATTTAGAAATAATTAGTGGTCCTAATAATATTTAAGTAAGTCAAATTATTTAAAATATTTATAGATTTTTATTTTTGAATAATTGCTAAGAGTGATAGTAGGTCAATATGGCCTATTCATCTTAGTGGGGTCTATTTTTGAACCTATTTCTCCACTTTAGAAACCTATGGAGAGATTTGGTTTTGAGGGTTATTTTTAGAGGTCATGGAGATCCTTTTCATGTTGGTTTCAATATCAAACTCATCTATATGAGGTGACTTCACTTGGAGGAAGAATTTCATAGTGTACAAACTATTTCAAATAATCTTACAAGTTCTTATTTCAATTTCATAGTGTTCACTCTCATGGGTTCCTAATTCATCATTAATCATGGAGATTCCTTTTGTTTCATGGATTCCATGTGATTTTGTCTAATATGTGTTTTTGTCCATATTCTTAAAGTGTGCTTGCTTTTTGGGAACATGGTCTATGTTTGAGCATTATACTATATCTTTGATTGCCAAATCAGCTCAAATACTAGTGATACATCATGGTGTAAGGTTATAAGTTAGCATTTAACTATTTAAAGCATGAGAAAATGAAGATTGTAGTCTAAATACACATTATAATGAGATCCAAGTGAAATTACATAGACTATAAAAATGACTTGAGGATGCTTAAAGTTATGGTAGAGGCATAACACATCTCTTCATGTAGTCATGTCTCTATGACTGCCTCACCACCATCACTAAGTTTCTCAAACTAACTATAATGATCCAAGATAACTCACAAGCTTATGCATTAGTAGACTATGTATGCAGTTTGTACAGGACTATAAGGTGAGTTGAGGGTGACTTGATGCCATATTAGAAGCTTTGTGAGCCTTGAAGGATGTAAAAAAAGGTGCATAGTGGTTTGACAGTGTTGAAAAAACTAGGAACCTATTGAGTGTCTCATTGAGCCCTAAAACAAATAAATGAAACATATAGGCCCTCAATGTGTAGTCCTCATTTTAAACCTTAATCAATATCAAAAAAACATAAAATCAAAGTCTAAAATATGAGATTTGACTATTATACAAGATGAAACTGATCATAAATCAATATTTAGAGTATCTAAGTGTGTTGGAGAGTCAAATATGGCCATGAAACTAAGTTCATAATCAACTAAGCGTTTATAGTACCTTGAATATAATGAGAAATGAAAAAAGGGTTTAGTAGTGCCAAGAAACCTTTGGAATATACCTTTTAGTTGGATAAATTCTCTAGGTTTAGATTCTTCAAGAATCATTCCTAGTGAAGGATTAAGCTCAAGATATTCAAAAATCCTACATACATTAATAACTTAAAAGGCCACCTATAGTCATATTTAGCAATCATACCTTTTTCAAGATAAATAGATGATAGAGGTATTTAAAAGTTGTCTTAACCAATTTTAGAACTCTAACCAATTCAAGATCATGGATAATATTAGTGATGAGAGGGTAGGGCCTTAAATCCAAAGAAACACAATCAAACACCCTATTGCATACCTACAGGTGGCTAACTGGAAAGTTAGTCTCAAGCCTAAGGAGAAGAGCTAGCTAGGGGTGCATGTAATGAAGAGATGTCTTAACCCAATTTATATTTCAATTAATTTCCTAAACTAGTGATGAAGTTAATGCTATAGTAGAGTGAGACTCAAACACACAAAATGCAATCTTGATACCCTCATGGACACCTATAGGCTATCCCTAGTGACATATGACCTTAAGCTTGAAGGAAGGAAATAAATGATGTAAAGATACTGAGTTATTTCTCATTTTTCAAGAGAGGTCATATGTTCAATATGAAAAAAAGGAATCATAGTGAATATTGACCAAACTAAGTCCTAAGTCTCTACACAGTCAGTCAAGACATTAACAATAGGTCTACTTGTTCTTTGAGGGTTTTATTGATTGAAGGAAGGTAAAGAACTATGAATAGGTATAGAAAATTAAAGATAATTAAAAAATGGTTTAAAAAGGGTAATAAAAACTTCATTGGAACTATTCAAACTTTATTATGAATATGAAGAGGTAAAAACTCAGTCTAGGCCTATTTCTCACACAAGCACTAGTAGGCTACAACGAGTCAAGAGGTAAGATTGAGTATTGAGGGTCATATAGGTATGATCCCACTATAAAAATTAGTATATAAGTATTTAATTATTTTATTAATATATTCATAATCCCTTCAAGGTCATATTAATAGTTTACATATACATTGTTTTGTCTCAGACCTTACCCACTCCTTTGACAATGGGTAGTCATGACACTAAGAGATATTTTTGGACTCAAATCATGAAAAAGTTACTAGACATCATTAAGGGACCTTGAGGAAACACAAAGACATGAAAATTGTCTCATTACACTCTCAGGTGACACTAAAATCTTATCTTTCAAACTAGATGCCCTTGAGGGCTAGCAAACAAGAGACAAGCCTTAACCCTAACACCCCTTACCAATACACCATGAACATAAAATGAGGTAAAAAAGACTAACAAAATCATGTGGAATCATGTTAATGGATGTTTAAAATGTGTTTTAACTTCTCTGAATATTAAATAGAGTTAAGAGACCCAAAACTCAAAGTAGACTTATCTCAAAGCCCAAAAATGTTAAGCATGCCACCTAAAGAGTAATATCATATGCTCATACCATACCTCACACTTTGTATGGGAATATAATCCATTTTTTATAGTTTATTAGGTAAATCAATAAGTTTTTACAAGTGTAATGATGTTAATTAATGATTAGTTCTTTATGAATAGTTGTTAAGACCCCAAATAGGTTCAAACCTCACCAAAACCCTAATAATGACCAATTAAGAAGAAAATACCTCAAATGTATATCTAATTCCATATTTTTATCCTAAAACCTATTTTATGTTTCTAAGGAATCCAATGAGTTTCTAAACATGTATTTTGACGTTGATATCACTTGTACATATTTCTATAAACCCCTTATTTTGCATGCCTTTTGGTGTTTTCTAGGTGTTCTAAGAAAGGGAGAACTTCCAAATAATTGGATGATATAATTTTGGAGTTATAATAGATATTAAATTCTTGAAAAAAAAATATTATATTTTTTAGGAGGTCAAACTAGGCTCATTTTCTAGGGCAATCTCAAACAGGCTTAAAAAGAGACTAGGTGGCAAGGTCATTTCATGGTTTGCATACATCCATAGGGTATCAACACCTAAAAATTGACATGAATGTTTTTGTTGTCCTATATAAATTTTATAACATGATTTTTTGTGATTTCACATGTGTGGCATAAGTTTGGAGCAAGAAAACATTGTCTTCAGTAAGGAGACTAATTCAAGAGAGAGAAAGGCATAAAATATGGACTTCCACTTAGAGTCATAAGATTAAATTTGACATAGAGTTATAATGACATAATTTATCCTATAATATTCCATTTTTTTCTTATTATAATTTTTAAAACTCTCTACATAAGGAGGTTTATAGGTTTTTAAGACTACAAAGAAACTAGGCCTAATGAAGGCTTAAAGAGCAAAATGAGTTATTGGTATTTGTTCTAGGAACAAAAATGGTTTTTTCAGACCTGATAACATATTTTAATACCATTAATGGAGATATTATTCCTTAAATTGTATGTACTTTAGTTTTGAGCCACTTGGACCAAGCTAGGCATGGGAAATGAAGAGTTTCAAGACACCTATGCACATGAATGATTTAATGTCATATCAAAGGAGTTTATTAAGGCATGGAAGATGTATAATTAATTAATTGAGATAATTTAATGGTGAATTTATGATTTTAAATCCCATTTTTCACTCATTTCATGCAAAGAAGGGAAATTTATAATAAGTTAATCAAGGTGTCAGACCAATTTATAATGCCTATGCCACATGGAGGGTCATATCATATTTAGGAGTGATACACATGGAATTTGAGGTCAATTTGGACTATCTCATAAATTCCTTTCCTTTTTTACCTCTCATAGACACTTGTAAATCCTTCTCTACTATGCCCCTCTCTCTCACTTTACACTTCTCTATCTAAATAACCACTTTTTGCTAAGTTTTTATAATACACTCCTGGTATGGAAAAGACCTAATGGTTTGAGTACCATATTTGACTTTAAAAAAATATTTAAATATATTTTTTAGTTCATAACTTCTTGTCTAAGTGTGTGAAATAGTGCATAGATGAATGACAAGTGATAACCATCTATCCTTATGTTTACCTTACTCTTTCATGTTTTGTGAAAGTAGTCTACTCTTTAACAGGTCACATTAAGTGTAGTTAGTGTCTTTGTTTTCATATAAGTGTAATTAAATCATAATTTTCAATAGTCAAACCTCTTATTCATCCACTTTGAATAAGTACATTGCATATCACCTTCATGTTAGAAATACTTATGTTAGAAAAATTTCGGATGTTGAAGTCAATTTTGTGAATTATCTTTCATAGTGAAAATACATTGAGTTTAGTGGAGATTAACTTGGTGTATCACCTCATTATGATAGGTTTATTTCATTTTTTCTCTATCCCTTTTAATTTTAACAAGCTATTAGTATAGGTGATAAGCTATAATAGATATATCAAGGGAGCTAGCCCTTAAATCTAGAGGTTTACCCTTGCTATAGGAAACCCAAAAGTCTTAGGGTAATCCTATGTTCTACTCAATCTATGGGAGACTTTAACTACCTATCAAATGGTGCAAAAATGAGTGAACATAGTTTTGGCATGCCCAATGGGACTATTATCTCAAACACTTCTTATTAAGGTGAATGTTAGTCTTGATAACTTCATAATTGCATAAGTGTTCCTCACTCAACATTTGGTGACTCCACTAAAGGAATAATATTTGGTTGCATACCAATTTATTATTATTATTTTTTCATTCTTCATGGTCTTTACTAAAATATATTCTAGTAGAGGTTATCATCCTACCAATTCACTCCCTCATCCTGAACTTCATCTTAAAGTTCAATATCCTAGGCATATCTTGACACTTTAAGAGATTTAAGAACAAGAATAATTTGAAAGTAAATAATATTAAGAGAGTGAAGAATAATTTTATTTTAACATGGCTAAACAACATGATTTCCTAGCCTTTAATACTGAAAATCCCATAAACCTTAATGCCTATGATAATATGCTTCCCAATTCTATCAAGAATGTTCCCACTTTCAATGTGAAAGGTCTCATCACCCCAATTGAGCATATTATAGACATATAAAAATTATATATTTTACATAATGTCACAAAATTTTACATATCAATCATATTTATTTCCATGTCTCTAAGGATAAAATCCATTGATTAGTATATAACATTATTGGGAGGATGCATCACTACTTAGGATGAGTTTGGAGAGTTGTTGACTCAAAGGTTTGAAGACAAATCTGATCACACATCACTGATAAATCATATGAATGTTATTAATAGAGGACCTAGGGAAACCAAGCATGATTTAAATTAGAGGTTTCAAATAACATGGAATAGGCTACCACCTCTAATGAGACCCCTTGTAAGTTCTATTTTCCCAACATATCTTTGAGATATTTTTACTAAAATAGTTATCATGTTGTAGTCTATAGGAGGGTACACCTTGCCTAATGACTATGATATAGCTATTAGAGCTGATAATAGTTTGATTCAAGCTAGTAAGATCCCCCCAAAAGTCTCAAATCTTGTATTACCTAACATTCCTTCTACTTCTCCAAGTCTTGCTCCATTTCCAAATCTAAACAAGTCCAAAGCTGCTCTAAAGAAATCAAATGATGTCATTGATTGGCAAGAAAATTTAAAGGCCTTAGAAGCTCAAATTAGGTAACCAAATAAATAATTTGGAGATCATAAAAAACCCTAATATTACCCTCAACAATAAAATATATTCCCACCTTAACATAACAGTCAATGGAGGGGACAAGGTTAGCCTAATTTCCATGGGGCACCTAATGCCTATAAGCCAAATTTTGCTCCCACAATAAAAGTCAAGGTTCTAGTCCATATTAACTTGGTTCAAGGAGAATAATGGCATATTCAATGATAGTACATGAATGCCAATGAGGATTAAATACAAGTTTTTGTATCTCAAGGAGAGCCTACTCTTCACTTGACAATAGAAGATGAGAGTTTCATATAATTAGAATCAAATAGAGAGTATGGCAATCAAGGAGTGAGCCTTGAAAACTTCCAAGTGGAGGATATACTTATCCTAAATCAAAGCACTTCAATTAAAAATAACATAATGTCAAAGTGAAGATCTTTTGGATATGTTAAATATGATGATACAACTTCAAAAAATCCTCCTTCAAGGAAATAAAATCTAGATGCAAATGTGGTAGCCTTTACAAGTCTTACACCTCTTCAAAATCAAAACTTGGGAAGGGTGACCCAGTATTCATTTCCTCAATTTTAAAGTAATTCATTACCTTAAAGAATGAAATAAAATTTTAGTTTTTATTATTTTAATATCATTAAATATTTGAAGATTAAAAATACAATTATATCTTTTTAGGAAGTATTTCACATGGCTAGACAAAAAGAATTACTCCAAGAGTATCTGTTCCAAATCCATATCAGCCCCAACTAGTTAAGCATGATGGTACAGCTCTCAAAAATGCACCTAATCATATTTTTTAACCCTCCACCAAATCTGAAAATCCCCTACCTTTTTATCTCACCCTCATTGTGGGAGACAAGCTAGTTCATAATTTCATTGTGGATAGTGGGGCAAACACATTAGTTATGCCTAAACTAGTTGCAGACAAGTTGGGCTTGAAGGATGAGCCATATAACAAAGGAGTGTTACAAATTTATGGGACACCAACCAAGTAAATAGGTCTCATCAATGTTTTGAAAGTGTTATTGCATGATTGTCTAAGCTTTCTAATTTGACAAGATATAGTAGTGGTAGATCTACCTGCACACTTTGATATTTATCTATTAAGATACTTCACCACCAAGAAATGAATATATGTTTTTATTTATTTGTATTTATTATGTTTTAAAAAAAGGTATGAATTTGAGGTGAATATAAGGACATAGACATTGTCCAAGTTTCCCATTGGACCATATGTAGAAGTTATTTTTAATTTGAATTGTACTATCCATGAGCAAGAGGAACATGTCATTGATAATGTAACATCTTCCAAAATTGAAGGTATTTTTTAATGTATTTTTAGATGAATATGGTGATAACATATATGATTATGACCTCTATGATTTCATGGAGGAGACATGACTTAGCACATACATAATCCAAGATGAGGGTGATAAACATTTTAAATTAAGTCTTAATAGTCCTCTTCAACAAGCTATAGAAGGTAATTATCTTCTCCACATAGATGATGATGATAAGCCTCTAACTTTGATAGATCATGAGAAGGAGGAATATAATGCATTTTTTCCTAGTCAGGGTAAAGTATTTAATAATTTTGATAGTCATGAATAATAATATGATATATGGTATAAGTTACATGCTATAGTTCAATAATTTAAACAAGTGAGTAATCCAAATCTCCATCCTAAAGAACATGAGATTGAGAGTGAGGTCATTTGTGGACCCAAGGAGCATGAAAGGAAGTGTCAAATCACTATAAATCATGTTACAATATTGAATGAGTGAAATGAAACCAAGGTAGAAAGGTGTGTGGTTGGGGAGTAGTCTAAACCTTAATATGATGTTGAACCACTTGTAGACATGTTTAAGTAGTAAGAATTCATACATGAAGGCTATAAACATCAAGAACATCATGGTCTAGATGAAGGTGAAAAGGACACTTAACAAGCACTTGTAAGGCCTTTTAAGATTAGTTTTAAGTTAACAATGGGTTTAAAGTTTCCCTTTCACTCCCTCAAATAATTTTATAGACTTGGATAAAGTTTCAAGTCAAAGTGACACTCCAAACACATTTTCTCCTTCAATGCTTCCTTCATAAGCTTAGGAAGGCAAATTTGAATTGAATGGTATGACCGAGAGAGAGAGAGAGAGAGAGAGAGAGAGAGAGAGAGAGAGAGAGAGAGAGAGAGAGAGAGAGAGAGAGAGAGAGAGAGAGAGAGAGAGAGAGAGAGAGAGAGAGAGAGAGAGAGAGAGAGAGAGAGGCGCTGAAACTCTAGACATTGTTAGGGGTCATAATAAAATTTAAATTAGTGACATTTGTATATAGACTGATGGCTTATTTATTGTGAAAAATTGTTAAGAGTGATAGCAATACATTGTGGCTTATTCATCTGAGATGGGTATGTTCTTGCACATATTTATCAACTTCAAAAATATATGGAGATAATTGGTTTTGAGGGTTTTTTTAAGATTTCATATAGCTCCTTTTCATGGTGGTTTCATTAGCCAACTCATCTCTATGAGGTGCCTTCACTTGGAAGAAGAATGTCTTGGTATACAAACTATTTCAGACAATCATGTTGTAAGTTCATATTTCCTTATCATGGTGGTCACTATCATAGGTTTCTAATTATTCATTAATCATGGAGACTCCATCAATTTTATATATTCCATATGATTTTGTTTAAGATGTGCTTTTGTCCATATTATTCAAGTGTGATTGATTTCTGGGATCATGGTCTGTGTTTGAGAATTTTATTGTATATTTGACTAAAAAATTGGATAAAATACTAATTATAAATCATGGCGTAATGTCTTGAGTTAACATTTCACTATTAAAATCATGAGAAAATAAAGATTACAGTCTAAATAAACCTTCCAATCAGAACCAAGTGTAGTTGTATAGACTATAAAAATGAGTTGAGGATGCTCAGAGATATGGTGAATGCCTAATACATCTATTCATGCACTCATGTCTCGATGAATACCTCATTTCCATCACTAAGTTGCTCAGACTAACTAAAATGATCCAAGACAACTCTCAGGCTTATGTATTAGTGCATTATATATGTAGTCCATATAGGATTGTAAGGTGAGTTGAGTGTGACTTGATGCTAGATTAGAATCTATATGATCCTTGAATAATGTAACAAGAAAGGTTTATAGTGTTTGGACAAGGTTTAGAAACTCAATAACCTAGTTTCTCTTTGAGCCCTAAAATAAACAAATGAGACCTACAGGCCCTCAACCTATAGGTCCTGATTTTAGAAGTTAATAAACATCAAATAAACATAAAATAAAAGTTTAAAATAGGGGGATTGAATTTTATATAGGATTAAAATGATCATATATCAATATGAATAGTAGTTTACTATGTTGAAGATTCAAATATGGCCAAGAAACTAAGCCCATAATCAAATAAACACCTACAACACCCTGTATAGAATGAGTAAGTAAAAAAGGGGTTTAATAGTGACAAGAAACCTATGGAATTTTCCATATAGTTAGATAAAATATTTATATTTATATTATTCAATCATCATGCCTAGTGAAGTACAATTTTAAAGATCTTTAAAACTCATATATACAATCATACCCTAAAAGGCCACTTATAGGCGTATTTAGGAATCATTCATTTTCTAAATTAAATAATTGATAGAGGTAGTTGAAAGTTTTCTAAACCCATTATATAACTCCAAACACTTAAAGATAATGGATAAGATTAGTGATGAGAGGGTAGGGTCTCAAACCCAAAGTAACATAGTCGAACACCCTATGACACACCTACAGTTGGATAACTGGATAGTTAGTCACAAGTCTAAAGAGGAGAGCTAGCTAGGGGTGTATAGAATAGAGAAAAGTTTGAACCCAATTGAGATTGTAAACACATTTTTAAACTAGTGAATAATTTAATGATGTAGTAGAGTGAAACCCAAACATACAAAATGCAATACTGATACCCTCATGGGCACCTACAAGTTACCCCTAATGACATCAGATCTCATACTTGAAGGAAGGGAAAAAATGGTGAAAAGAAAATAAGGTATTTATAATTTGGAAAAATATATCATATGTTTAGTATGATAAAAAATTAATAAAATTTAGGATTGACTAAACTAAGTCCTTAGTCTATACACACAGCCAGTCAAGATATTGATAACAAGTCTACTTGTTCTTTGAGGGTTTTGCTTGATTGAAGGAAGGTAAAGAACTATGAATATGTATAGAAAAATTAATATAATTTGAGAATGGTTTCCAAATTTTACTTAATATTTCATTGGAACCACTCATACCTGATTATTAAGGTGAAAAGGTAAGAACTTAGTTTAGGCCTAATCCTCACACAGTCACTAGCAGGCTACAACAAGTTAGGAGGTAAGATTTAGTTTTAAGGGTCATATAAGTATGATTAAATTCTTAAAATTTGTACATAAGGATTTAATTAGTTTATTTAAACATTAATAATCCCCATAAGTTTTTACTAATAGTGTACATATCCACCATTTTATCTCAGACCTTTCTCATTCCTTTGAAAAGGGGTAGTTATGAAATTAAGAGATCTTTTAGACTCATATCATGAAAAAAGTTACTATAAATCATGAAGGTACATTAAGGAAACACAAAAACATGAAAATGGTCTCAGTAGACTCTCAAATGACACCAAAATCTTAGGTTTCAAAATAGATTCCCTTGAGGGATAACAAAGAAGAGACAAGCCTAAACCCTAAGACCCCTGACTAGTAAACCATGAGCATACAATGGGATAAAAAGGAATAAAAAATAAGTGTAATAATTTTATGGTATTTTTTATAGGTTTATAAACCTCTACCAATATTAATATAGAGTTAATAGACCCAAAAATCAAAGTAGACCTCTCTCAAAGCATACAAATGCTAAGCATGCCACCTGAAGAGCAAATTCATATGCTCATACCATATATCTTAGTTTGAATGGGAATATAATCCATTTTTGATAGTTTATGAGGTTAATAAATAATTTTTTCCAATTATAATGAGGTGAATTAATGATTTGTTCTTTATGAACAATCATTAAGACCCCAAATAGGTAACCTTGATAGTGACCAATCAAGGGGAAAAGACCTCAAATGAATATATAATAACATATTTTTCCCATAAAACCTTTTAAATGTCACTTAATACTAAAATTAGGTTATACACATGTGTTTTAATGCTAATGCCACTTGTACATATTTCCACAAATGAATTATATTATGTGTTTTTCAGTGTTTTCTAGGTGTTATAAGAAGGGGATAACTTAAAAACTATTTGATGAGGTAATTTTTTAGTTTTAATTTATAATAAAGTAAAAAAATATGCACCATATATTTTGGATGTCATTAAACTAGGACCATTTTCCAACGAAGTCTCAAACAGGCTCGAAAAAAGACTAGATAATAAGGCCATTTCATGGTTTGCATACTTCGATAAGGTCTTAGGACATTAACATTGAAATGGATGTTTGTGATGTCTTATTTAAATTTAATCATATTATTTTGGGTGATTTCAAATGTGGTATAATTTTGGAGGAAAAAAAAGGGTCCTAAGCATGGAGGCCTAATTAAGGCTTAGTTCAAAAAAGAGAAAGATAGAAAAGATGGACTTACACTTAGAGGTATAAGATGAAATTTAAAATGGATTTATAAAGACATAATGTGTCAAATAATATTCCATTTTTTAATATTATCATCCATATAACTCCCTACATAATGAGGTTTATAGGTTTTTAGGGCTATAAGGAAACTAGGCCTAACGAAGGCTTGAAGAGCAAAGCAAGTTGTTGGGAGTTGTTACAAAAACCAAAATGGTTTTTCTTAGACATAATAACATATTTGAATACCATTCATGTATATATTATGTATTTAATAATATAAACTTAAGTTTTGGGCCATTTGGACAAAGCTAGGTGTGGGAAATAAAGAGTTTTAAGACACCTATGTATATGCATGATGTAATGTTAGATAAAAAGAGTTTATTATGGTATGTAATATGTATAATGAGTTATATAATATAATTTAATGTAAAATTCATTATTGGAGAGCCCATTTTTCACTCCTTTCATACAAATAAGGGAAACTTTCAAGAATCTAGTCAAGGTGTTGTTGATGCCTCTATGTATACCACATATGTCCTTAGTGTTTAAGAACCCTTATAATTTTATAATTATAGGAATATAGATAATGAGTATTAGGCTATGACAAATTAATTTTACCTATGGTGGAATAGTATCAAATCAATGTTTAACTATCCCCACAAATTTATATTAACTAATGGTTAGGAGCCATCATGGTCCAATTGTCCATAAAATGCTAGTATCTATGCTAATAATAAGTGAATTATGATCCAAAATTAAGATATAAACTAATTTAGATGGATATTTATAATTAATTCTAAGATACAATGATTTGGTTAAAAAAAGAAAAAAGAAAAGAGTAGGACAAAAAGAAGATGAGTGATTGCTTATCTTAGTCTCAAACATTATGACAAAGATTCAATTACCATTGAATATGCATTCAAACAAATATACATTAAAAAAAATCTGAAGATTAGATTTCACTATATACTAGACAAAATTTGAAGGATGATGTAAAGAATCACAAGTAAGAACTAGGTTTACTTTAAATATTTACTACTATAATCAAATAGCATTTGCACATCTGAATATAAAGCAAGATTAAGTGAAGCAAATCCAATATCCTTCAATTAATATAGCATATTCACAAATTAGAAACCCTATGATTAAATAATCAACCCAAAATTTAAATAAATTATTCAAGTTTAAGACAACAAATTAAAAATTGAGAGAAAAGTTATATTAATAATTGACACATCAAATATGGATAATCTCTGTAGAGTTGCTTGATTGTATTAATTGCTTCAAGTATACAACTCAAAATATCTCTCCCTTATAATATGGTGATACATGCCTTTTATAGATAGGAAAGGCAATACACTAGTCAGTTATAAGATATAATTGTACAAAATATAAGGATAATTTTTCGTCTTTAGAAAGCTCTAGAATACATTTGTTTCTCAAAATTGGACTAACCTAGAAGCAATATGCTAACAAACTAACATATACCTTACAAAATAATATTTCCTATTTCACATATTATAATGTTTTTACAAATAAGGAATATCAATTATCTTTCTTGGCCTATTGTTGAGGGACTCCCTTATTATTCTTGTAGAAGTTCCATGACTCTCTGATGTTGTTATTTGATAAACTCTAGATTTGTAGTTGTATTTATGAGGTAGACCTATTCTTGATCATCTAGTTCATCAAGGTTCCTATCATCTCTGGCCATAGCTTATTTTATGCTCCTAGCTTTTGCAATCTTTTCCTTGACTATGAAGATCATACCCAAAATCTTACCATTATCACTGCCTGATCTACTCTAGCTTTTCCCCTTTACTTCATTCATCACTAAAGTGACTCTATGTTTATACTATGCATCATAAATAATCCCAAGTTTTATATTATTAGTAGGATTAGCCAACATAGTGCCTAGGATTTGCTCAATCCTGGTGATCAATTCCTTATCATCAACCAAGAGTCTATCCAAATTCTTTGTCTATGTACTTAAACTCTATATCTTGTCCACTACTATTCCCAATATGTCATTCATGTGAGCCAGGATAATAGATTTGAATTTATAAATCCTATTCCTAATCAAAATGCTAATGAGATCCCTTATCCTAGTCTCTACCTCCTACCACACTGTTATTAATCCGTTGGCCACCTCACCTTATTAGCCTAAGGCATCTTGCCTCAGCTTTATTGATTTCAAATATCAAACATATCAAAAAATGATGTTTCAAACATGTTTATTATGGCATCAGGCACTGATAAAATGGCCTGTCTCTAATTTTTCCTTTTCCTTTTCCAAATTTTTAATTTTTTACTTCATGCCCTTAATGTCAACTCTAATTTGGGCATTTTGAGCCTCTGATAGGCTTTCAATATCTTCCTCATAGATAGTAACATCACCAAATTACTACCCTCCAACTAGGGTTAAGCCTATGAAGGGCTCAACAATATAGAAAGTGAAATCCTCAATTCCTACAATGGCTTTCCTTGTTGTGACCCTTTCCAATCTAACTATTTCTAGATTAAATTGCACTATGTTAATTGGCTTTGTGTATTTTTAGGTTTTGGGACCTCAACTCTAGTGTTGTTAGATGCTCCTAGAGCATCCATCTTCTTGTTAAATAGGCCTAAAGTAGTCACAATTATTATTTCCTCCTACTCTTTCATTAAGGCCCTTATCCATGGCTTGATTTATTCTTTTAAATCAACATTGATGGATTGGGTTAATGCCCAAGAGTGGGTGTGGGAAGGGATATTATAAAACTTCCCATAGATAAAATAATTAGGGATGATTGGTCCATGAATGGGGATCTTTTCACTAAATAAGTTAATATCACTTGTGGGATGAGTGAGAGTCAACTTTAACCTCTTCCTTGATCCAATAGGGACCAATGCCAAATCCACTTTTCTTTTTTATTTTTGTGCCACTAGGACTATGTCAAGGGATACTTTCTTCCCTTTATCTTTCTCAACATCCTCTAATAGAGCCTATTCTTCTTCAATCTATGATTCTTCTTCCTCAAAACCATAAGATTTAGCAAGGTCTTTGAGGCCACCCTCTACTATTTCATCAAGATCAAGGGAAATCAGCTATAAGTACTCAAATAGGGATGGTGGTATCTTAAGGGGAACTAAGGACGAAGGCCCCTTAGCAGGTCTCTCCTCAACCTTCTCCTTACTAGTTCACTCTTGAGGTTGGTTCCCTTAAACCTGGCCAATACTTCCTAAAAGTTTCTAGCCTTTATATACAAGGTGTCATGAGGTCATAGTTCATGCTCATAGACTAGTTTGGGAAATTGATTTTTCTTCAAATGTGGGCCTACTACATTCTTAGGATCCCACTATCTAAGATCATCTAATTAAAATTTAAAAGAGTTCTTATGCCTAGACATGGTATCCACTTACTTCTAATCTTGTAAAGAGTTTATTCCTATGGTCAAAAGTAAGGGATGGATAAGACCTTTCCTTTTTTCCTTGCATACTCCATCGACACCATGAAGGATTTGAGATTTAATTTCCCATTTTGTTAGCTTAGGAAGAATGTAGATAGGCAACCTATAGGGCTAGGTTAGAATTCCCTGAATTTTGATAACCATGAAATCTAGATAAAACAAGATATCACCCATGAGCTCTACATATTTCTTGATCAAAGGGGGAACCCTAGGCATAAAAACCCCTATGATGACCTACACCAACATAGGATAGACACAATCACATATTAATTTCATGTGGTGCCTATATTTGAAGTTGTGTAGTTTTGAGTAGTGGTGGGAGATGGTGGTTCTACCTTCAGGAGACTAGTTCTTGATGTTGGGGATCTTAATGGAAGCTAATAGGACATATAATAAATAGGACATCATGTAAAAATATTTACTTGTCTTCCTTTTGATAGCATTGAATTGTTTCACTAGGAAGACACTGATCATATCCTCAATTATGGAGTAATCTTCTTCTCTACCATAATGTAAACATAAGACACCTAGGTATTGCTGACATAAGTGGTGATAGGGGATCCAAATAATCTATTTAATAGGTTCATGATTACCCTAATCCCTTTTATAAATTATATAATGGGGATATTTCCCTAAAATTCCTAGAATACATGGTTCCCTTCAAGAAACCATGGTATGAGGATCGTGTCTAGGTCATGCTCAGTAGTCCATCCTCTGATTGTGGGTTGATCCACATGTGGTTTTAAGAGCTTGTAGTATTTTTCAATGTATATTGCAAAAATTTATGATACCCTAATATAGCTTAACTCATGGATAATACAATCACCATCAATTATACAATCAATGAAAATTAGAGCAAGGATGTTAATGTAGTGAAGTACCTCTAGTTTGGTAGCTACATAGTGGAGGCTAGACATTTGAAACGCAACTAGGTCATAGTATTTTTTTCTTACCATGGTAATATTTTTCTCCTCCTTGGTGATGGGTTTCATCTCCTATATGGTCTAGAAGAGATTATACCAATTCTTATTTCCATTATTCAGGGCTACAACATCTAGCTCTGTATTCTTGAAAATCATTCCTTCATTGTCTATAGATAGGTATAGTTCTATCTCATCTCATAATTACCAACTTTGAGCTATCATGGATTTTTTCTTGTAAATTATTCATAATTGTATTTAAAATTGTATTTATTTAGTTATTTTGTGCTTAAAAAACAAAAATTAAGCTTCCTTTGAATTCACTAGTAATCAATCCAAGTTTACTTAAGGTCTTTTTATGCAAGTTTAGGGATTCAAGGATTTAATGGTAGTAGATCATTTGGAGTTTGGTTCATACTTTCTA
Organism: Torreya grandis; assembly: GCA_037957365.1. NCBI lineage: Eukaryota > Viridiplantae > Streptophyta > Pinopsida > Cupressales > Taxaceae > Torreya > Torreya grandis. The sequence goes on along the minus strand of JARHVA010002825.1, from coordinate 1,195,789 downwards.
TATATTTGATTTGGACCTTTGCCTTTATAATTTTGAATTTATAGGCACACAAGATCTCTTATTTTGTCATTTTTTGCTTACACAGTGCTTATGTGGCATCAATCTGGGACCTTTTGTGGCATTTTTCACAAATGCCTTTTGAGCACTAGCTTTTGGCATTATAAAATTCCCCATTTACCTTGCACCATTGGATAAATATCTTGAAATTGACCATAACTATTGATTATGATATAGGTCCTCATTTATTATTAGCTCCTTTTGGTCTCGAGTCTTGTGGTTGTGTAAATTAGAACCTCTATGGATTCTCTAAGCTTGGTACCTTTGTTAGTCACACTTTGAATGTGTTTTGACCATGCATCAATATCATTTGTTCTCAAAGCTTAATTGAAAATTCATCAGCTTCTTCACACTATTGGATCATCTTTTTGTGATGAAACATGATTCATTGATCTACAAACATGTATGAGATTTAAGTTGGCACATAAAAAATAAATAACTTAGGCTAAAATGTTTTTACCTAATTATATTTCATATTAATATACACAAATAGACTTAGGTTAAGCATTTTAAGCTAAGTTCAAAATCAAATAGCTTAGTTAGGGACTTAGGTTTAAATACCTTAGGCTAAGGTTCATTTTGTGTTTATTAAACATGAAATGAATTTTAGGCTAAATTGTTTATACCTAACTCTATTAGATTTATACGAAGGGGACCATGGCTAAATATTTTGGGCTAAATTTTATGTTGTATTTAAATAATACAACATATATTTTGGGCTAGAATTCTCATGTAAATCTTATAGAACATGCTCAAAGAGGTCAAAATGATATAATGATGTAGTGCCAAATAGAGTTTTATCATATTAATAAGCGCACTAAAACCTTTGATTAAAAGCATTTTTTCTAAGTTTTATGTCACAAAGACTCTTTAAAATAATACTTAGTATAAGTCTAAATCCTAAGGTTCATGTTATTTAAATAAAATGCAATGGGTACCTTAAGTTATAGACTTAGATTAAGTTAATTTTTCATATACTTAGACCATAAGACCATTTTAATATTTACAGTTTAAAGATTTGTAGCATTTGAGCATCCTCTGAGGGCTTCCATTAGTCTGCAAGGTAGCTCATGAGCTTTCTAGAAATTTTTTATAATGCACCTTAGTCCTAAGAAAAATAATTCATCATCTTAAATTTGATAGTCTTGTAGATGTCAAATACAACCTCAAGGATGTCAAATGATGGTAATGAGAATTCCAATTTTAAGCTCATGAATTTCTTGGATTTGATGGGCTTAAAGTTGATAGTCACACAGACATCAAATATGTCCTCATAAACATCAAATTATGGTCATGTGAATGTAAAATTTAAGCTCATCAAAATACTACATTCCAATGCAAGAGTGCCACTTGGTACCTCCATAGGGCCTTTGAGGATCTCAAACTCAATTCACTCTATTAGATAAAGAATTGCAATGAAATGAGAGTTTTTTTAATCATGATCTAAGATCTTTCTCATGATTGGTCCTTGTTGACATATGGTCCCCTTTGGTTTAATATTAAAATATGGTAGTGTCATGTGCCAATGCCATAGAGCTCTTGGGATTTTAAATTTTCAAGGATATCTTTGCTTCATCTGATCTTCAGGCCATAATGAAGTGACAATCATTAATCATGATACAAGAGATCAAGTGCAATTAGTACAAAGGACTAAGTACTATATTCTATTGGCATTTACTCATTTCATTTGGTTAAAATGTCACAAGGAAGCATGGGTCATTGGATATTTTGAGTTGCATGTTTTTTAAGTTAAGACCTAGGTCTTCCTCACTCCATTGGATCACGCTTCATGATGAAGCAATAACTATTAAATCTACAAAGAAACAAGGACATTAAGTTAGGACCCATGCTCAATTAAAGGCTTAGGCTAAAGTGTTAATTCTAACAAAAATACCATGTTATAAAATAAAAGGGACCTTTCAAAACCAAACATTGGACTTGATTAGAAATAATAAAGAACTAACAGGGAAGATAATAAAGGGGACCAAACATTTTTTAGGCTAAATTTTTAGTTGTGTTAAAAAACATGACTAAGATTTAAACATGAAACTTGTACTCAAGTCCAAAATAAATTTAAAATGTTCTCACCAATTAATTCCTACCAAATTTAAATTTGAACCAAGGGTTTGTGTTAGGGTTTTAGAACATGAACCATCAACTAGGGTTCCATGAAACCTATAACTTAAAGGCATGAATACCAATCATTATCAAATTTAGGTAAGCTTAAAATAAACCATAGATCAATACCCAAGTCTAACATAGTGGATGATATTAAAATTATAAATAATATCCAAAATAAGCTATGCTTGTAGGGTTAAGCTTCAAAACATCTCAAGGGTCCTAATTTTCAAAATAATGGGGTATGTAAACCTCAATAACTGTCAAGCCAATTTTTAACCCTTATGACACATGGAGGGTTAGATCATCTTTATGAGTGATACAAATAGCCTTAGAGGTCTATTTGGACTATCTTATAACTCCCTTTCTTATTTTAACTCTCATGGGCACTTGTCAATCTTTCTCTACTATGCCACTATCTCTCTCTCTTCACACTTTTATATATAAGCATCCACTTTTGGCTAAGTTTGTAGAATCCACACCTGTATGGTAAAGCCTTGATGTTTTGAGTACTATATTTACCTTTGAGTAAAGATTTCAAGCTGGATTTTATTTCATAAATTCTTGTCTAAGTGTGTGAAGTAATACATAGATGAATGACAAGTGATAACCATTTATCCTTGTGTTCACCATACCCTTTCTTGTTGTGTAGTTAGTCTACTCTCTAAAATTTCACATGAAGTGTATTTAGTGTCTTTTTATATCTATAATTATGAAGGAAGGTATTAGTGTCTATAATCAGACCTATTTTTCATCCACCTTGAAGAAGTCCATTGCATATCACCTTCATGTTGTAAATACTTATTTTAGAGGAATATAGGATGTTTAAGTTAGTTTTATGAATTATATTTATTAGTGGAAGTACATGTTAGTATAGTGGAGATTAACATGGTTAATCACCTCATTAGGATATGTTTATTTCATGTTTTCTCTATCCCTTTTCATTTCAACAAGCTAGTAGTATAGGTGATGAGCTACAACAGACATATCAAAGGAGCTAGCCCTTCAATATAGAGGTTTACCCCTACTATAAACAACCGTAATCCCATGTTCCAATTAATTTGGAATAAGTTTGAACTACCTCTCCAATGGTGTAAAATTGAGTGACAATAGTGCCCACACATTCTATGATATGCATAAAAATATTTAGATTTACTCATTAGGTGTAGAGAAGGTAGCTTGATCAACATGGATTTAATCATGTCCCGTATTGTCTCACTTGAAATATTATTTTACCTTTCAATTATTTTTGAATCACTAGTTGTAGATGTACTTTTTTGTTATTTCATGTTCTGATATGTAACATTGTTTGCCATAAATTGACTAGTTGAAGATGTATAAACATGATTTACACTATAGTCCCCTCAAGGATTTAATATTGTAAAGTGTTTTTCCAATGTTGTAACATTTTCATGTAGTAGTTTATTGTGATTTTCTAAACCTATAATTATCTTTCTCATATTGATAAGTTTATCACATAGAGTTTCACAAGTACAAACCCTAGTTTATATCTGAACATGTAAGCACATACCCTGTAAGGAAAAGGTGTGAATAGGTTGAATACATGAATTAATGGGAGTGTTATGGGTTGTGTCATATCATATAGGAATGATATCATGGACCTACTTAGAGTAAAATTATCTATCACCCTCATGAAGATGAGGAGGAGAAGGAGATTCTTTCCTATACAAAACATATGACTTTGAAACCTAAAATATATTTTTTATTTTTTATGTTAAATAATTTATATGTATATGGGTTTACTTGTTAATGGAATTCTACATATGAGAGATATAATATGGTATGATATAAGACATATATTTAAATTGATATAAAACATCATTTATACATGTGTTTATGTCTTTTCTGAGTTCATTATGAATTAAAGGGAACAAGCATGTAAATGAAAGTATGAGACTTTGAAACAAAAAGTGATTGATTTTTTCTATCATTATAATCAGGATTTTATGACTTAGAAGTATATGAATCTAAAATCTAAGGTTTAAAAAATAATATCTAGTATAAATATAAAAGGATACAATAACTAAGTGTGTGTAGGGTCAAGGTTTTTGAATCTAGGGTTTATTTGAACCAATTTAAATTATATGTCAAATAAATTAAAACCCTAATATGAAATTTATTTAATTTAGCTAGGTTTTATAAAAAAAGTAAATTATAATTAGGAATCCCTAAATTTATTACATAAAATTTTAATGAATGCAAGCTAGAGTTTGAATCAATATTCAAAGTAAGATGGGTTCACCAAATGATTTAATAGTTTAAGGTTTTACAATGAAAACCTTAAGTTTAGATTAAAAGGATAAGATGCCTAAATTAGTTAAATAAATATGTAATAATTAAAATTGATTTGTTATGACCTTTGAATTTTTTTGACATAAAAAAAAAGAGGCATAAATAGAGAATTATCTAAAAACCAACTATCACAGATGATTTGCGTTATGAAATTTGAGATCTAGGTAATTATTTATGTCATCAACAACATTCTAGTGTTCATCTAGTCACTAGATAGTAGCACCTAGTATATATAGTAGCACCATCTTTGTTTAGTGTCCTCAATGTGGTACTGATATCCCTTTACATGACTATTCCTATATTTTGGGAGCACATGTGCCTATGTTTATATGTCTTGTTCTTGTGTGCACAAAACGTAGAGCTATGTGTTATGCCTAGAAAATCTTATTTAATGTGAAAACCCTAATCTTCCTTGCAAGTATGTCATGATTAATATTTTTTTTGTGTTATTATGATGGACTGTACATTCTCAACATGCCATTATGTAGAGAGTTACCTACATACTAATACTTTAAAGAGAGATAAATATAGATGTAGTTCTTCCACCTAGTGTTTGATTCAAGTGCAAGTGAATTCTAAAATGAGAGTGGGCTTAGATACCTTTGAGATTTGAAATGTTTGTAAATTGGGCTTCAGGATACTATAGATGGTAGTATGAAAAACTAAAGTATAATATGGATCAAATAACCTAATTTTTATCAACTTTGTCTTTGATTTGAATAGATTTTACATATATTTTCCATCTAGTGAATAGAGGTGAATTAGGGTTATATTTATAGGGTTATGGTGCTCGTGCAAATAATAAAATGTGCTTAAGCCAACTGTAGGAGGGACACACATTTGAAAAAGTGTGTGTTTGGAAGAGCTAAGGCTAAGGACACTAGCACCATGCGGCTATATTGTCCCAAATGTGGTGATAATTTCCTCTTTGCATGATGTTAAGTAATTTGGATTGGGATTTAAGATGATAGATCTAGGACTAAATTTTGACTAGCTATAGGTGACTATGGTCTGTTGAATGACTAGAAAAATAAGTTTAATACTCAAAGATAGGTCTATGGATAGCCTAGGGATATATTGACTCAAGTGACACTCTTATCATCCAATTACCACTTTAAGGTGATTATAATTAGCATTATGGATGTTTAACATTGTTAATGTTTATATTCATGTATGCTCTATTCATTTATTATGTAATCATGTTTATGAGATGTTATTCTATTGGTTATCTTTTGTTTATGTTGTATGACTCATATGTATGCTTATTTAGATATGAACATATATATAAACACATAATAAATCATTTTTACTATTGTTTATTACTCATGGATTGAAGCATGTATTTTGGTAGTTCAGTGGTTTTGATATATTAGATAAGTACTACAATTACATTAATATGATAGCCTCTTTATGTTTGGTTTGCATCATAATTATGAACAAATAAATTTTTAATATACACCCTAAACATGGAAAACTTAGTTTAAATGTAAATATAAACAACCTTAGGAATAAAATATGAAAAATCAAATAGCAATTGTAAATATAATAAATAAACTAAGTGTAAGACTAAAAATAAGCATTCACAATCGAAGCAAAAGATACACATAATTAAGACTTAAGTGTAAACAAAATGTAATATTCCTATAACAACCAAAGATCAAAAAGGCAAAAAGTCAAATAAAAAACAAAGAAACAAACACAAACAACTATAAAAATAAAATAATGAACAAAGAAAACAAACATGCAGAAAAAGACAAACACAAACAACCAAAAAAAATAAATATAAATGAATTAAGGCTATATAAATAAACACAAATAATAAAATATAAATAGACTATATAAATAAACTATACAAATAAACAAACACAACTAATAAATTAAAAAAGAAAAAAGATCCAAATTGTACAAAAAATAATAAACAAGGTTATAAACAAATAATAATAATACAAACAAATACAACCAAACAAACAAACAAACAAAAGAACACCAATAAAAAATAAAACAAATAAAAAACATAAATAAACACAATAACTAAATAAAACAAACAACTATAAAAAAATAAATAATCTAAACAAGACAAGAACAAACACAATAAATAAAGACAGATAAAATAAATAAATAGACAAATACAACAAACAAATGAGGCTGCAATAAATAAAACAAAATAATTAAAAGAAATAAATAACTAAATCAAAGATATAATCAATAAATAAAATAATCTAAGCACACAAAAAATAGAGCTAAACAAACATCAATATACAAATAATGGTTAATCACAATATTAGTACCAATAAAAAAGAGATTAATCATGTATGTGTAATAAAGGTGCTACTCTTGGTGACAGGGTGACCCCTAAGCTAGGTAATAACAATATAGGTAAAATAACACAATAACAAATGGTAAATGGTTATACCTAGGCTATAGAGAACAATGACAAAGGGTATGATGGAGAATGGTTACCCCTAGGCTATATGAGATAATGACATAAACAAACGACATAAGGGAAATAGAAGAAAAGGAAGGGGTAAATGAGATGATTATAAATGCACTAGGTAAGTGGACACTACCTACATAGTTCCATGGATATGAGGTCAAACATATAATTTACAAAAAAATTAGTTATCCTAGGATATGGGATAGAGGAAAATAGATGATATGAAAACATGATTGACTTGTAGAGGAAAATGGGAATGGTATCACAAAATGGTGAGTGCATAAGAAAAAAGGGGGTTGACATTCACATCATTAAAATCTCAACACAAATAAATTATATAATTGTGATAGCATATTTTAGGCTAGAACCACACTAAAAGACAAGAGATGAGAATCCATTAATGAATTGAATTAGTAATACATAGGGTTTACTACATCTATGGCTTCGAATGATAATGATCTCAAAAAATGGTGAGTGTTGGTAGAGGGGCGATTGAGATGACCACAAAATAAATCAAGAACTAATTACATAGTCCTACATGACCTTAAGTCATTATATTTTTGCCTACACAAAAGGCATATTACTAAATACCAACAAGTTTAGGTAAAATAAAATGGAAATAGTGATGTCAAGGTGTTGTGACTATGAATGGTAAAGGTGTTTCTTCTAGTTTACCCAAAGGTGGTTATAATTATGAAACAACATCAAAAGGTCAGTGGTACTAATTTTCCCATATATTATTATAATTGGTAGCATAAATGTAGAACATAACAATAAAATGAAGGATGTAATTTCTAGGACCATGGTCATACTAATTTCATATACTACCATTCAAGCATTTGATTCTAAAGTAATTGCTAGAATTGAATCTATCATCAACCACCAAATTCCCCTAAATTAAAAATGAATTAGAATCCATGACAAACATGATAGATAGGGTTAGGTAAAATAAATGGGCTATCAAGGGGTTAATGGCATGGTAGAATGATATAAGGGTACAGTATAAAGAATGGGTATAATGTGGCATAACTTAAATAATCCTTGTAGACAATAATTTGAGTCTATCAAGTTTAAAAATGTTTGAGGTGTATTATGTTCATTGGTTCATCATGTTAATATCATTCTAGCATGGTGATCTTGTATGCTCCAAAACTATAGTTAGTAATAACTACATAAGGCCCTAACCAATGTGGTTAGAACTTTCCTTTTCTCTTTATCTTAGCATTGCCATTATTTTTATTTTCCTTTAACACAAGGTCACCAACCTTGAATTAACTATACTTAATGTGCCTATTATCTTGTCCTCTTAATCTATTTTGATAAGCCTAAAGATTATTCAAGGTGGCCATGAATTTTCCATTAAGTAATTCTATATCTTACAAGTGATCTACTTTGTAGTCCTTATCATCAATGATGTGCTATAGTAAAATTTAAAGAGAAGGCACCTAAACCTCAATAGGAAGAATGGACTTAGTGCCATAAATAAGTGAATAGGGGGTAGTTCTTATTAGAGTATATAATGTGGTACGGTGTGCCTTGGGGGTGTTAAATAACTACAAATACCAATTTTGACTAGCATCATTCACAATATTTTTCATAATATTGATAATATTTTTGTTACAAACCTCAGCTTGGTCATTACCTTGTAGGTAGTATGCAGTAGAGAAATGTTGTTTGATGAAGACTTGGGTACAAAGTAATTTCACATATTTATTTTTAAATTATTTAACATTATTAGATATAATGTCAAAATGGATACCATAATGGTAGATGAGATGGTTGAATATGAACTTAGATATCTACTTTTTGGATATGTAAGTGAGGGAAATGTATTATACCCACTTATTGAAATACTTGGTATAAATTAAGACATGTTTATGTCCATATGAGGATGTAAGGTTTATCTTCCTTATGAGGTCAAGTCCCCACATTGATAATGGCTATGGTGTTGGTGTTGTCAATGGTTTGACTATCTTAGCTAGAGCATGAATCATATTAGCATGGTTATAACACTACACACATCTTTACTTATGAAATTATGTCTAATTCCATAGTTTTCTAGTAATAAATAGTACATGATAATGTTCTTTCTAAGATTTCTCTATTGGTATGGGATATACACACTCCATGAACTTCCCTCAATATTAATATGGATTATTTCAAAGGTAAACAATGAAGTATAGTTCCATAATAGATTTTAATATACAAGGTTGGCCCAAGTAGGGTATAACAAGAGGATTTATGGGTGAAGGATTTTTATTTCTTACATGATAGGTCGAGAGGCTCATGAAGATAGGCATATACATCAAAATATCAAGGATATGCGGGACTAATAATGTCATAAATCATATTGATAGCTGATTGTTCATATACCAATGCTAAGATATGTTCAACAAGAAATTTATAATCCCTTGCACTAGTTATGATATGAATCATGGAGACAATAGTGGCCACAGTATCAGTTATTATGTTATTGGCTCAATGTATTCCTTTAAATTAAATGTTGGTAATCTTCTACTTGAGAGTATTGACCATATATTATAGGGTACCAACTTCTCATCCTTGGTCTGGTACTAGTACATGACCTAATTTATGATTAACTAAGAATCATCATGGATTGATAAATATTGGATGTTCCACTATATTTCTTGGAGAATCTCTGTAATGAGTGTTTAATACTCAACAATTTTATTAGTACAGGGAAATCTAATACAAAAGGACTTGGGAATAAGATCTCCTTACAGAATAACAAAAAATATTTTGGTCCCTAATCCATGAGATATGAATGAACCATCAAAGTACATCTTACATTTTTCTAATTCAGGAGGTGTTTTTACTTTTGTGATGGTCATAATGGCCTCAAATGGAAAACCAAATGTAAGAGGTTGAGTATCATGAAGAGGAGATTCTACAATCTTGGCTATGATTAATTGGTCCTTAATGGAATTTTTATTGGTATATTCAATTTTAAAATCACTCAAAATCATGATTTATATGACTTTGTATCCTTATAGAGCTATTTTGGAAAGTAGATACTTAAACGGATCTAGTTTGGCAATAACAATGGTCTTATTGTTCAACATGTAATGGCGTAACTTTTGGGCTGAGAAAACCATTACTAAACATGATTTTCAATAAATGTATAATTATTCTCATACAAAACCAATGTTCATCTTAGATAATACATGGAATTCTGTTGAATTTTTTCATTGTGTTGTGCCAAAAGTGCCCCAAGGGAAATTTTAGTTTCTAATAGGTAAAGTAGCAATGGCTTATTTAGCATGGATGGAAATATTATAGGTGGATTGGAAATATATTCTTGAAGATGATTCAGTGATTTATGGCACTATTAATTCCATGAGAATGTAATACCCCTATTTATTAATCATGTAAATGGATGGAATTTATTGGCCAACTATGATATGAAGTATCAAATTGATTGTATTTTAACCAATAAACTACAAAGTTACTTCATGGTAGATGACAATAACATATATATAATGGATCAAAATTTGGTTGGATCAATTTAAAATCCCATAAAAGAGATAATAAATCCTAATAATTTGATAAAAGTTACACAAAATAAACAATTATTTTCAATAAACCTAATGTTTTACTCATGAAGTCTCTCAAAGATTCTATGTAGCATGGTTGGATGGTTGGAATGGGTCTTTGATTTACCTAATATCTCATTAACATAATCCTTAACAATGTCATGCATAATATCATGGAAAATAATTTCTATGGATCTTTGGTAAGTGGATTTTTTACTCTTAAGTCCAAATGACATTACTTGATAACAAAATATTCCCCACATAGTGGTGAACATTATCTTGTGTTAGTCTTTTGGTGCAATTCTGATGTAAGTATACCCTGAAAACCTATCCATAAGAGAAATAATTTCATATCCATCCATTGATTCAACTATCATTCCAAAATTAGGTAGAGGAGAGTCATCTTTTAGGTGGAGTTTATTGATATCTTTAAATTATGTATATAATCTGATACCTTATGTTTTCTTGATCACTAGCATAATGTTTGAAATCCACTCAAAATAGTCAATCAACCTAATGAATCTTGCATCTAAGACTTTCTTCAAATCTTTCTTGACTAGCATAGTAATATGAGGATCATCTTACATAGCTTATAATTAACATGTTTATCATTAGGATGTATAATGAGATGGTGTACAACCATGTACATGTTAAATAGTCCCATGCAAATATGTCAACAAACTCCCTCAAAAGGGCTATAAAAACTTCACATTATTCCTCAATGAGGTGTGTTCCTAATTTGATCCACATTAGATCCTCTGGTCCCAATATTAAAATTTAAATTATCCCCCATAATAAGTCTATAACCATCTTCTAACATAGTCGACAAAGAGGTAAACTAGTTAACAATGGCAAAGTCCTCTAGTTGGAGTGTCTCATCTAATTCTCCCAAGTATGATGAATCAAAATATATTAATTCTAATAAACATCATGATAAATACTTTAGGTCACTCTTGAATAATCTATTCAAAATATTTCCACTCCTTAGTATTGATCTTTGATCCATAAATAGGATTTGGGTTATAGGTCTCCTATGATTCATAGGAAGAGGGGTGGACATCCCCATCTAATGTTGTCAAAAATTAGTTTTCACCAATAGACTTGCCTTTCTCTTTAATTTTACCATGGTTAAAAAGCACCTTAAAGAAATTTTCATTTTTAGACCTCAATCTTTGATATTATTATTTTTTTCTAGGAAAGTTCACCCACTCTTTGAAATAGGTAGAAAGATATTATTTAATATAAAATCCTTGCTTGTGATATCTAAGAGGAATGTGATTTCTCAATCCCAAAAAGTTGCATATGGACTCACCATTTTTAAACTCATATAATGGAATTATTAACCCTTGTTTGTCCTAGTCTATCAACTTTGGGTGATAATGTGTTAATGGTGAAGGTTGATAAATAGGGTTAATAGTACAAATGACATGGGGTTAAATAAATTTTTGGAGGAAAGGTCATTTTAGGTTCTATAATCAGACCCTACATTGTTGTTAGCAAAGCCTTCACTAATCAATGGTGTTAGAACATGAATAATGTATGTGATGTCACCCCTTAGAGATTTAAATCCAATACTATGGGTTCCCTTATACTTGGTCATTTAGATTGGTTTGAGCATGCTTTGTTGATACAGACCTAGGCCTCAGCCTTCATAAACTATCTGATCCATAATCTAGTTAGGAATAGGATACTTTGAACTTTAGTAATATTTAAGTAACTCATAAGTGTAAATCAATGAATCATATTCTATTAAGGGGTCATGTTCTAGGTAAAGGCTAGTTTGAAAATAATGGGCTTGTTTAGCTATGATTTCCCCTTGGTTTATCCCTCCACGTAATTAGTTTTAGCTTTGGGTATTTCATAGGTTTTAGAATTTTGTGGTAATTTAGAAATGTGGAATGCATTATGGGTATTGTATTCTCTGATACCTTTATTAGTTATATAGAAATGATTGGTAATCTCTGATGGAGGTATGGATGAGGTAGAATCTAGGTTGTTTGGGTCAATGTAATTAGTTTTTGGTCTTGATTCAATGGATTTTCCCTTTTTGGCTCTTCCTTCATAAGATTTGGGAATAGGATTCATGAAAAATTGATAGTTATAACTTTTATACTCAGACTCAAGACACTTACAATACTAATATGTCTAAAGATCGACTGGTATAGTCACTTCCATTCTTGAATGAGGAAATTTTATACACTGGTGTAATGTAAAAGGTATGGTCCTAATTTATGAATCTCGGATTGGTCTAATAATAGATTTTAAGATAATTCCATGTCTAAAACATGGTATAGGGTGTCATGGGTTAAATTCCTAATGACAATTGGCAAGCTAATAGTACCTTGAGATTCTTAATCTTCATTATCGTATGCCTTGATAATAATGGTATTTGGATGTAAGTCAACTGACATGTATCCAAGATGCTTGATCAATTTTAGAGACATAATGTCAAGGCCCAAAGTATTATATACAAGGACATGTTTAACCCTATGGTTTTTTATACCTAACTTGATGTATAATGGGTTATTATGTAGAGGGCCTAAAGATGAGATGTTGCTTTGGTCAAAGGTAAGGAATTGGATAGGAGCAAAGTGTCTTACCATAGATTGGAATTTGACTAGATTTATGCCATATGACATGAGGGATTGGTTTAAATACTCATTCAAGATGTCTTTGTGGATGCTAGATGTATGCTATAAATCCATGATGCATACATGCATATGTGTCTTCTTCAGTTGATCCACAATATCATAGGTCTTCCCCTCAACTTTTCAAGTTGGTTTATTAATTATAGGCATGTAAGGCTGATTGGGATCATTCATAGTATTTATATATGGTCCATTGATAGTAACCTTGGCTTGTTGAATCATAATTTCACAATCTCAATCTAGTACTAGGCTTTGGTATTTGATTGGGTAGGTAATGGGACCTAGAATGGTAATTTTAGGCAGTGTTTATTGGTCTAAAGAATAATTACCAACATAAGGGAGTTGATAGGCATTATTGGGTGAAGGTCTAGGTATATTGGTAGTTGGATAAGGATTTATGGTAATATTGGAAACATGACCACTTGAGACATATACAAAAACATTTTTATAGGTATATGCGGAAGCATGATGGCATCCTTGGTTGGTTTGGTTAGTTTACCCTTGGTTATGACCATTCTACTATTGTTGTTGTGGCTAGAATTATTGTTTTTTATTTTATGGTGTAGTTATTTGACATTATTATTATTTTTATTGGTAATCTTGATTATATTTTTATCATTATGTTGGGTAAATGCATTTTCTAAGATGCCCAAGTTATGATTGGTTATAGGAACATGGATATGTATTTGTATCTCTTCATTTCAAAACATTTTCTCTATAAAATGCCTAAGTTGGAGATACATCATATGTAATATCTTATAACATGGTTGTACTCATAAAATTCATGTTTTTTGTATCAATTAATAAAGTGAATCCCTTCAGGGAATAACTTCAGTATCAACCAAATGATCATATTTTCTTGAACCATTATTTCAAAAACAAATTCAATAAGCTCACTAGCGTCAATAAATTTTTTGGTAATGGATAGTCTTCTCCTTAGAGGAGGGGATTGAAATTGATTTTGATTCTATGGATGTTGGTTTTGTGAAAGCCTTGGTTGAAATTATAGAGATGGTGTTTGTTGAATGGGTGGAGGTAAATGGATAGCCAATATTTGCATAATTTGTACATGATGTGATTTAGAGACCCCATTAACGATAACATTCTTATTAAAATTTTAGGGTTTTGGTATCTCATTATTGTTAGTGTAAGGTATAATTGAAGATAATATTGTAATTGGGATCTAGTTATGGTTTGAGCCTTTGATTTTATTTTAAATCTACTAGCCTAATAATTTTGTCTTTGGTTAGAAGAATATATATTGATTATCCCTTTGTTAACAAGGAATATATCAATCTATATTCCTTTCTATATAACGTATTTAAATGTATGAGCACATTTATCTCAAGATGGTAAGATATATCAATGTGTAAACTCTTGGTAACTATCATGGCAAACTTTTTATCTAGTAGAATATGAGTAAACTAGATCACTAGTGCTCTCCAACATTGCAAATATGTAGTGAAGCTTTCACCTATCTTTTGTTTAGATTTATCCAAGTCCATAGTTGTAATCTTATGCTCAAGATTATATGAAATTTTTTGTACTAACTTGTCTAAAAGATCATTAAATTTAGGTACTAAATTCTTTGGCAATTTCAAAATCCATTCTAAGTATTTTATAACTATATTCCTTGGAAAGATTAGAGGCAATTATATGTCTCTATAGGCCACTAGATAGCTATATATATATATATATATATATATATATATTTAAAATTATCTTTGGGGTCACGTTTTCCCTTATATTTTTGAAATTTGGGTAGCTCATAACCTGATAAAAATGGTGCTTATAGATAATATATGTTGAGTATATAAGATCATATTTCATCCAATTTGAATTTATTTGTTTACTTTACATTTTGTATATCTTTAATTTCATCCTTAATTTATTACAAATCTTGGGTAAGGAAGTCAAATGTAGTGGTATGTTTCTATTTGGGTTATATCAGGGGTAGGTATATTATGGAACATTGGTTGAATTGGTTAGATGACTAGGTATTTATATCCATTCATTTGGATTGTATTATGGATATGAAATACAATGTGGTTGAAACACATTCTAGCTTAGATTGGCTACATAGTCTTTGGTGGTCAATTATGGCTATGGTAATGATACTTAGCTTTGTGGGATGTGTTGGTATTGATAAGTTTATGAGGTAACTTGATGTCTAATCATTGAACCCTATTGTATATAGGGAACATGTTATTGACTATATCCTTACTATTTAAGGTGATGAAATTTACATCCTTATTGAAAATGTGATACCTGTTGGGTGAAAGATATTTTTTCCCTAATGCATAGTACTTATTATACATAAGAACTTTGTCATTGATTAAATACCTATGGTTTGATAGGAACCTCTTATTGGATAGGCACTTGCTAGGGGTTTTGAATCTATTTTTATTGAACAACTTGCACTTTTTGACCAATAGAAACACATTATGGGTTAGGAAACATTTGTGATAATTGAGGTATATCAATATGTGATTGTTATGGTAGAACATTTATTACCCCTATTGAGGTGGCATAGTGTTAGACACTTTTTATGGTTGTAAGTTGGTTAGTTTTTGGTTTTTTGGTATGTTTTTGGTTTGTTTCCCCCTATTGCACACTTGAAGAAGTTTCTAGTTAAATAGTGAAGGTTGCTTGTTGATTTTGAGAAGTAGGTGTACCTATCCCTTATTTTTGCAACCCACTCCTATCATTATTTTGAAGATTATATTGTGTGTTGATCAAAATTTAATTTTACCCACTTTGTTTTAAATTAGATTTCACTTGCATGATATCCACAACATTTTGAGTGAGGTATTCCATTTGAATGGTAATCTATTTAGTCAAAATGGGGACATTAAACATGTAACTAGCTAATGTGCATTAGATAAATGGGTCAATTTTTTATTTTGCATAGCCAAAAACATATATTTTTTCACTTATAAGAGAGCTATCTCAATAATTAGTGTGTTATAAATAACCATTTCATGAATATTGTGAGATCGATTGAGGTATTTTTGGTACACTTATTATACTTTTTCTATTTAATCATCCATATGACCTTTCCCTTTCATAAGTATACTTTAGCTTTGATTCAATATTCAGACTAAATCTTGAATATAACTATTTAATGCATGTTTGAACTATTGATTTTGAGTTTTTGATCTGCATTACTAAGAGTTCTAATCAAACTACTTAGAAGTTTGTGTGGGAAGTCTGATAGAAACTTGGCTCCTACTTCGATGGCTCTAATGAGAATTTTGTCTTTATTCTCTAATAAATGATTATCAAATAAGTATGGGCCATAACTTATCTATGTTAGTTTCATAACATAGTAAGACTCTTGTTGTTTCCATTGTTTAATTCTAGGCATCACTTGAGCATGATATTGTGTCATTTACTCTTATTGTTGGCTCAAAAAAGGTGTAGCCACCTAATACTATGCTAATGGGTCCAACCTTTATTTAACATATGGAATTTTATAAGATATATAGGGATCCATATCATAAGCTAAATTATATTTATATGAATCTTAAACAAAAGGTATTTTGTTCATAAAGTTATCATAGTCTAGATTATACATAGTCCCATTATGTGTGTAACGAGGCATGTTCACATCTATGACTAGGTTTCATGAAAAATAATGGTCTAAAGGGTAGAAAAACTAATTGATTAAAAAAAAACTTTGTTTCTATAAAAGAAGAACAAATGGAATAAAAAACTAAACTATTCAGAGGTAAAGGCAAAAAAAACTCAAAAAAGATCTAAAAAATGATACTAATTTGCCCAAAGGTAGTTATAATCAAAAGCAAAGGTATAAAAAAAGCTCAAAAATAATCTATGGTTAAGTTAATAATTTTTCCAAGGCTAGTTATAATCAGTGAAAAAAGTATCTAGATAAGATAGAAAAATTATGAACTGTCTAAAGAATAATAATGATTTTACCAAATGTGGTTATAATATTTTAATGTGAAAGACAAGGCAAGACTTAGAAATAAATAATTCAAATAAGAAATCAAAAATAAAATAAACTAAGTAAATTGGCTTGGGTGATACTCGATAATTGGCTCATTAAGGCTCGATATTTGATTCATAATAGACTATTTGAACAAGGTAACTAGGACATTTTTGAACTTAACATAACAAACTTAAAACAAGGTACATGGAAACAACTTGTCTCAAAAGGACACTAAAACAAGGCACAAGACAAATAATAACCACTAGGTATAAACAAATGGTCTTTAGATCAAATAGGAAATCAAACCAAGTAACATAATCCAAATATAAAAGGTAGACTATCTAATCCCAAATTAGATGATGCTTCGATGTAAACTTGATTAATTTTGAATTTGCACTTTCAAAGATTGAGTTTCAAATTTAATAAAAAAAAAAAACTCAGATGTTTTGAGGCAAAAGGGTTAAGCCAACATAGGCAGTGTAACCATGTATTTGAAATAAGAAGGCATAACAATGGTTTTGTAACTTGGCTTCAAAAGTGACAAGTGTTTTGGAATGATTTAGGTAGTCTAAGAATGCTCCTTTAAATAAATGGCATGACAATGGTTTTGGACTTAAAATCCAAGGCAAATGTTTGAGACAAAATGTGTAGGAAAACAACACCCCATTTAAACAAGTGACACACAAATGGTTTTGGAATAAAACTCTAAGGAAAAAGTGTGACACAAAATGGGTAGAGTAACACCTCTTAATATAAAGTGGTGTGAAAATAAAGGGATTATTTTTGGACTTGTTTCGACTTTGACGATAAAAATAAACAATTTTAGTCTAAATACACAGTTATAAATAAAAAATAACATAAATAGGACTAATGGCTCATCCTATCCTTAAAATTGACAAGAGTGTGCATAGTTTTTTCCAAAGTTTCCACCTATATACCAATACTCAAAATGAATTAAGTGTTAATATAAAAATTAAATAGAATGTGTAAATAGAGTTTTAATGACCCCCTCTATCTCTAAATAATTAGTACATGACATGAACTTAGAGTGAGGATCACTTGGAATTTGGCAAGAAATTTTATGACAAGTGGGGTTGACTAAAATATATAAGTTTCAAAACATACTAAATGGTCCCAAGTATGGAAAACACAATGGTTTAATCACATAAATTGTGTTCATACTCACTAACTTACTATACAAAGATATATTCTTTTGCATAATTACTTCAATAATGTACTTCTTAGTAATGTATCACATTTAGCTAGACCTAACTTGGGTTTTTGTTAGGATTTTAGAGGTTAGCCACTCAACCCCTTAGAAATCCCAATATCATGTGTATAAGTTATATATCCCACCATGTATTGGGGTTCATATGATGCTAGGAGATGAAATACTAAGTAAATTCACCCCTAAAGAACTTGTGATGAGGTAATGAACTCTCACCCACAATCCAAATACAATAAAATGAAAAATGGAAAACTTTAGAGGTCACTTATGGGTCACCCAAGTCACTTAGAGCTTAGGGAGATCATACACAACATTATTTCAAACAAGACTAAACAAACAAGGAAATAAACCAATTTTTTTGGTAACCCAAGTTCCCTATAGGGGATGATGGGAGAGCATATACACAATAGTTTTTAGTTTGTCATAAATAAAGAATTTAATCTATGAACTTTGAAACTAATGGATAAACAAAGAACAAATAAAAAGTGAAAAATATCTTAAGAGATCAAAATAAAGTGTATGTTCTTTTTAATAGAACCAACTCAAATGTGATTGAAATTTTGACCCCTTGGCTTTGCTTTCACTTGTAAATGTTTTTTAAAAATGATAAAATATAAGTTTGATTATGTTGATTTTAAGCACCAAACAAAAGTAAATGTGATATTTAGATGTGTTTAGGCTTCTCTCTCTCTAATTTTTATCCTAAAAAAATGTTAGGGGGTTTGGTTATGTTTAGGTAAAAAACTAAATCAATAAATAACATTCCATTTTTAGCTCTTGGGTTATTGAAAACATAGAGTGAAGCCACCTTTTATGTAATAAATTGAAACCACCATTTTCAGTGAATCTATTGTTTTCTTGAGAATACAGACAAAAATAGAGAATATAATTTGGTGAATTCCCTATTAAATAGGGTGAAGCCACCTATTATATTTTATGATGTCACTAATTATATGCTAGAAATAGGCAAAGTCATTCAAACCAAATGAAAATTTACCTAATTATGTCATTGTTCAATAGGGTTAAAATAGTTGTTTCCAAATAGTGATGTTGTCATTTATCAAGTCAAAGTTACCATTTTATATTTGATGTTTATATAAGTGTAAATATTGTAAATGGAGCACATGAATGATAAATCCATGGTTACATAGGGCAAAGCTAATGATTATACAAAATAAAATGACATAATTTTGAAGCACAAAACTCTAAACTTGAAGAATTAAATGCTTTTGTTAAAAAAATAAACATTGTACATCATTTTCCTTAGCCATACAAGAGCATAGTTCCACTGGGCATGCCATTATGTATCATAGGAATTCAAAGAGAACACAAATGTTGATTAGTTACTTGTTATTCAGAATGATAAAAAGCCATTCATAATAATATACTAGAAATAAATGATCTTGAATGATAACTAGGGGGATCATAACATAATGAACAATATCACAAAATAGAGATAAAACTAACACATGTAATTTACCTACTTTTCCAAATTTTATTTCAACTTGTTGGCATAAGGATTCTTGTGCTTGGTCTATGACATTAGAGACCCTCATTGATGTTTATCCATTGTGGTAGAACTTCTCGAATGGTCACTTGTGGCTTTCCTTTGCTATTGGCTTGGCTTGGTGTGAAGCTTGGCATTAAATGAGAATTATAACACTACTCTCAATGGATTATTAAAGGAATTTAAGTGGAATAACCTTGCACACAATATCTTATTGGCATATGGTGTGGGCACTTGTATTTATAGCTCTAAAAACTAACTCTAACCCTAAGGAGGTTAAGTTAAATTCTGACTTTGGTCAAGTTTATAACATAACCTAGGTTGAGTTAGGCTAACCTTGGGTTAGGTCAAAGAACTCATGAAATCTTAACACATTTGTTTCAGATATTTATGAACCATGCCAACTCACTTCAGATATTTTTGAGATTATGACTCACCTTTTGGAGTATTTAGGAATTAATAACTCACTTTATTAGCTTTTTTGACCTTTGAATTCATATTTGGCTAAAAATTGCTTTTTTTTATAAATGAAATTCACTAATTCAACTCAAAAATTTTGTTTAGAAAAATTAATTAATATTTTAAATGTAATTAATCTTGCTTAGTGTTTTTTAACTTTTAACATTTATCTTAAATGTTTTTAATTAATAGCTTGAATGGCCAGAAGTGTCAAATTACTAGGTAATAACTTATTAGGGCTAAAAATAAACATGGTTATTAGTGAATATAGGGTAATAAACCAAATAAGTAAGTATCATCATGTTTTTTATCAATTAAATCCATTACATGGGAAAATTTGGGAATTTATGTGATTTCTAGGCTCAAATTATGTCATGTGCTAGAAATTGAATTGAGTCCTAGTTTAGGCATGAAAGTGTCCAAATTTAAGTGTCAACACTTATCTATGGAATACTTAAATTCCACATCCTTTAGGCTAGTGATCATAAAGTCTATTGGGTATTCATATTCATTAACCTTTTTCATGAGAATGATGTCTATAGTGTGCTTAGAAGTAAAGGATTACAAGTGGAAATATATTGTATAATATGGGTTGATCAAGACCAGTGCCTGCATGATGGTGTCATTAATATCCTAAAATATGATTTGTTTTTGGGAGTCCATTACACTTTCACTTATTATTTAAAAATATCATTCAAATATTTAAAAATCTTTAAAAAACTAGATATAAAATTATGCACAAAGTTAAATTTTCTAGAAAAATATTTCAACTATATTTTATATTAAGGAGATGTATCTTATAAATTAAACCAACTCAATCAAGATCAATGGAGATACCTTATTTTATGATAAAGTGACCAATAATATTACCTTAAAAAAACCCAAAATATGTTATTATTTGGATTTATGTAAATGCAATACCTTTTTCACCTCTCAAATACCTTATGTAGATGGTGAATGTGATCAGACTTGTTAAGTCATCCATATAAATTATTATGCATTTAAAAATTAAGCCTTGGAATTAAAAATACATACCTATATAGAACATGGACCCAATATTGAAGAGTATGAATGGAAATATTTTATAGGTGAGGGTGCCCCACTTGGTTATAGTCTGAGAATTCATCAAATAGTAACATCATATATAAACCATTGACCATATGAATCACCTAATACAAGAAGGGAAAAGGGTAGTTATCTTTGTTACAATCTATATTTATATTTTTGAAATTGATATAAGTCTAATTTACCCATTTTTATTATAATGGGAACTAGATTATCCACCCAAGTAGAATGGAATATGATGAAAATAATCCCAACAGAGAGTAGCTTGTGGATATTTTTTATGGGTGAAAGGCTCTAAGATGGGTTCACTTTTTATTGTCTCCACCTATTTTTTTCCTAAATTTGATTAATATGATAGTGTGAATTATTATGATATGATCTAATACCTTACGAGCATGTTAAGTCTAATATATCACATACTTATATCTCAAAATCAACCATTTGAGTTCTTGTATTTCAACACTAGTATAATCAAGACCAATGTTGGTATTATTGGGATCATTAACTAATCAAAGGTTGATGGGGTTGGATCATTGATCCTCTTAGGTTAGTTTTTTTATCTTACTATTATAATTATCTAAATTAAATACTCTTTAGAGTGATATAATGACTTTCAAGATGTGGTTTTATTTAAAATTCATGATCTTATTTCATCATAGTCATTATTTAAGTGTTTATCTCTCTCCTTTTCATATATGATCTGGGCACTAAATAACCTTTAACTACTCAAGAAATCCAAGATATGGAAATAATCATAAGAAAATTAAATTTTTTAAATGTTATATAAGGCTTATGGGTAAGATAATATCTCTATGGAAAAATTTGTAGCTTAGAGTCATATAGTGGGGATAGATTTTTAGTAAAGGCTACTAGTGTTTGTGACCTAGTTATCCTTTCTTAGAATAGGAATAAAATAGAAGGCATTAAAAATTTAAATAAAATATAATGTTTAGTGATTATATTTATATAGATATTATATTTTTCATTAGATCTTACTCCTAACCTAGTTAATCACTAGCTTAACATCCATTGTAGCTTGTTCTTTATCAAAAAATATAATCCTAGGATTAGGGCCTCATAATCTAAAATATTGTTGATACAATGGAGTCATATTATATAGGTGACCAATTTTGAATTTCTATATGTAATGATCAACATAATTTATATGAAAAAAACTTATTTAGAGTGGTTCATCTCAAAGTAGAGGGACCAAAGGCCTAACTATTTATAAGTTTTATCAATTTCATCTCTTGTATGTTTGATAGAGAGGGTGTAAATTCCAATATCAGTTGAAACTACACTCACCTTTTCATTTAGGTAATTATATTTAATCATAATGTGTTTCATTTTAGGTTATATATAATTTAATATTTGGCTATTGATACCTCTCCAAGGTAGCCACATGTGAGAGAAATCTATGGCCATGTATCCATTTAAGGTTTTAGACCAATCCATTTTAACATTTTGTATGATTTAAGGATTTTTAACATATGCATGTCTATAAATTGTGGGAATTTGGGTTTATATTATAGTTTCACATATATGTTTAGAACAACACCTATGACCTTGAATTTATATTTATCTAATTAGACC
Source organism: Torreya grandis (assembly GCA_037957365.1). NCBI lineage: Eukaryota > Viridiplantae > Streptophyta > Pinopsida > Cupressales > Taxaceae > Torreya > Torreya grandis. Next base: position 1,172,861 of record JARHVA010002825.1, on the reverse strand, counting down.
ACTATTTTCTCATACTTAATCATGGTCAATCCCAAAAATTTGTAAATTATATAATTATTGACATTTTTTGATGCTCAAAATTAAACAAAGTAGTTATGTAAATTATTTAAAAATATGAAAACTATGATTAATAAAGGAGGAACCTCAAAAAAAAATCTTATATATCACTATATTGGTGTGTGTTACTATTTGTTTGGGTTGGACTAGTTTATCAGTCAAGGATTTTTAAAGAAGATCGCACTACTTAGTTATCTAAGCTAGCTCATAAATTTTTATATTTTACATTTTCTTATTCATGTGATATATAATGTTTTAACTAGTTTTACCAAGGTAGGTTATGATTCTATAGGAGGGTGTTTGCCATTACCCTTTGGAGGTGGGGATTGTTATTACCTTTGGTATATAGAGGATTAACACCATTATTTGGAATATTTGATTTTGTAATGGGTTTTTTTTGCATCTATATTATCAATGTATAGTAAATTTTTTGGTACTAATATAAAACATTCACCTCATTCGAGTTTTATTTAGGTTCATTATCCTCCTAGCTAGGCAATTCAAGGATCTCTAGTAGCATGGAAGTGCTTGGGGACCTCAATGTGTTAGGCACATTAGATAAGTTGGTAATGTTTTTTCACTTTTAAACCACCTCATATCCATCCATAAAATTTTATAAGATTTCAAAGGTAGTGAAAAATGAGATGCAGTCTAAATTTTTGTATTTGGCAGTGTCATGCAGTCTAAATGTTGATCTAAGGAAACTTATTGGTTGAATTCATAGGTTAAAATGGTTTAAGGGTAAGCTATATCTATGGTAGGTAAAATTCATCTTATATATTTCCACACTAGAAATCCCAACCTACCTCTAAAGGCCTAAGAATTTGTTGCTAAGTTTATGCACCATGCATTATATGAAATCCAATTCATTATTAGTATATTATTGAGGTAAACTTTGGATGTTGTTGAAAAATAATAATAAGGAATGGATATGAGATTAGGATGTGGCCTCACCATTATTTAGGGTAAGGAAACATAGATGTTTTCTAGGTGTTTCTTTCCTCAAAGTTAATTTTTTAATCATATATAATAGGCTAGGCATTGGTGTGTTTTAATTAACATTGGGGATAAGAGTTAAGGTATACGTATTAGGAATTAAATAGGTAATATAATGAATCATCTACCCTTTATGATTTAACTACCTATATACATTAATGACCTCCATGTATAATAGTGGTAAGTATAATATGAGGGGTTATCTTAACACAAACACAATTTTTCAAGGATCCAAAGCATTCGTGTACATTTCTAGAGATAGCCAACCATTTGGTTTGTATAGGGTCATAAATCAATTATACATCTTGTTAAACCTAACATTAAATGATTGAATTGGCTCATTATATTTCCTCTTCATGATGGTAAATTGATGATAGATAATGTTGGGGTTTATAACTTGTCAAAATTAGACTAATAAGGTATTTTTGAATTGGTCCCAACTAGTTATATAATCCTTAGAGAGCTTAAAAAACCATTCATATGTAGTGTCTTAATGGGTAAATGGTAATATCCTTAATTATTTATACATGTTCAACATTCAAGAGTCTAAGGGTTTTCTTATAATAGGTGATGTGTTCTTCATCTATGCATTCCTCATTGTGTGTGAAATATTGTAGGTACCTCTTATGGTTCATAATAAATTCATGGCATATTTAATGATATTGATGGTAAATATGGCTATCCAATCTATCAGTCTAATAATACTAAGATTTGGAGGCTAGGGAAAATTAGGCAGTGCAACTGGGGTTCGTGGTCTTATTAAAAAAACTTTAGGCATCTTGAAAATTCCTAATGGTGTGAAAAATAGTAGGGATGAATCAGATTTGGACCTAGTGATACATGGGGAGGCTCTATATTTCTCTACAATCAGTGGATAAATTTAAGATGGAAACTTTTGTGCATACTACATGTTTGTTTAGGTGCCCTTCTTATAGTGCCTATTTATGTTTGTTTATTTGAGTGTACCCATAGGATTATATATTCCAAAGTATAATAGATAAGGTTTTTCACCATCATTTTAGGATTTTTATTAGTAAAACATAAGGAATAGGTTGTAGGTATTGGGATCTCTTGTGTATCCTAAATATAATATATCTCAAGGCATGCACTATCACTTCAAGGATATCAATCATTTTAGTCAAACATTGAAACATACTTGGGAATTCTACATTACTCTAGTTATTCAATATTTTTTATAAGGTGGGTTTCTAAGTCTAATAGGTGGATCAACATAAAAGAATTAAAAAAAGAGAAAGAGAAGGTATGGTAGGAAAGAAGAGTTCAAAGGTCCAATGAAGGTTTCAAAATTTTAGGTAATTTTATGAATATAGATATAATTTTACCTATTTATATGTATATTAATATAGGAATAAATCAAATTAAATAGGGCAAATATTTTGGGGACCATAATAGTTGAAAATACATGCAACATTATCTTTTAAAATGAACAATTATGAGATTTTTAACAACACTTTTGCATATATTAGTTTAATTAAATGTGAAAAATCATAAAAAAATATCTATAACATATATCTCATCATAAATAAGAACATACATATTTAATTTAGACTTATATCATTTTACATAAACATTAACATTCAACACTTCACCTTGAGAAAATAAGAAGGATTCCATGTATAACAAACATAGTAACTATTATCACAAAATCTTACACCCTATAGGGGGTTTTTCAAGCCTAATATAATATTTTTGAAACATTGGAATACTTCTAGGTATGTTGGTTTACCTATATTAGAAGTAGACATCTAGGTTTAAGGGCTAGCTCCTTGAATTTATCTTGAAGTGTTTGTAACCTATGATAACTATTTTCTTATGTGAAAAGGGGAATAACTATGAATGAATTGAAAATAATCCAAGGGGGTGATAGACCATAATTATCTCCTTAATACTATCATACTCCTTTCACTAAGAAACAAGACTTACAAACTAGCTTCAAAGTCCTAAGATGTTCTAAAATAAGTGTTTCAATATAGAGGTGATATGCATGAGATAACTCAAGGTAAGTATAATATAGATTATATTTTATAATATAATGACACTTTCACACTTTAAAGGAGCCTAATACACTAGCTACACTTTATATGACTTGTTTGAATGAGAAATCTTGTATAAACATGGAAGGATAAAGATAAGTAAGGATAGAGAATTTATCACCAAACCTCCCCATTCATCACTTCACACACTTAGACAAAATGTTAATGAACTCAAAAATATATTTCATTTATTTTTCAAATGTAAATTACAAAATCAAACTAGGAGGGTGATGAAGGAGCATCATACAAGGACTAGTTGAATAAGCCTTGGATAGGCATTAACTTAACCAATTATATAAGTTTCCCTCCAAGTTATATTTTCAAATATTCATACTTGTCATGTGGAGGAGAAATAAGGCCTAAATATGTTTTGTATAGAATTATTAGCTATCAAAGGATTTCAATAATCCTATTATTGTTGTAATCATCCATAGATGGCATGGAGTCAAGCATAGTTGAATAATTCCCTTATTAAATGAGTAGTTGAGCCTTTATAGGATAATGTACGATTCAGGGAGATTGAAAAGGATTTTGATTTCCTTTCTGATCAAATCCATTAAACCAGCCATAAACAAATTAACTGCAAGTTAGATTTATGGAAGGGGGATAAGAAGATTAGGAAGGAGACTCCATGGTGCCTCCCCAGCCCAAGTCAAGGATCTTTGTAGGCAACAACAGGGGCCATGTCATTACAAAACGCCAGCTGGCTCTGTGCCCTTCTGCCAACAAAAGGAAGTGAAGTAAGAGAATGGATTTTGTGAGAAAATTGATAAGGGAAGTAGCAAGATTTTCTCCTTATGAGAAGCGAATCACTAAGTTGTTGAAAGTGGGGAAGGATAAGTGTGCATTGAAGGTGGCAAAGAGAAAGTTGGGAACCCACAAGAGGGCCAAGAAGAAGTGTGAGGAGATGTCTAACATTCTCAAAAAGATGAAGTCTACTAGAACTACCGAAAAAAATAAATAAATAAATGTTCTATTCTTTATCAGTCTCTGAATGAGGGGGCTCCTCCCTATCCATTTGAATATTGAGCCTGCGCTGTGGTGGTCCTATACGGGAGAAGGTAAGCTTAGACTAGGAATGAAAGTTTATTGTTGGAGGCTGAGAGTGATGTGGAGACTATTTTGATCATGCCTATTGCAAGGGCCGAATCTATGCAAGATTATCATTTTATATAGTCTCGTATAGTGACACAGGTAGGAGTATCATTTTATACAATTTTGTACAGCATTGCCAAACACACTTATAATATGGACAACTTCATCTAATATTCCAAACCTTTGGGTCTTAGGATAGAATTTGGAATTGTAGGCTTGAGTGTTGCTATTTGAAGAACTATGGGATCACAGCTAGGTAGTCGATCAAATGCTTTTTATTGTAGAACAGTTCCCATATGGAATACAAAGTATCTGATAAAAGGAATTGGTTCTAACTATAACCTATTGTGGAAGAGTGGGTTTCAAAACAAGAAATTGTGAATAATATGAGTCAAGATTTAATGATATCTGCTACCCTATATGGAGGAGCGTAAATGACTTGAATCAATGACAATAGCTATTGAATCTCAAGTGAAATAGGAGATCATGAATAGAATGGTTGATTTGAATTCCCTTGAAATGAATGGAGAGCGGCAGAGCATGAGCCTAGAATAAAGTGTGAGTATAGAACATGCAAAACTTACAAAAATAGTTTACCTAGTTTTAGTCTGATGATAGCGCATCATAGGGATTCACCATACATGGAGTGGAATTATTCAACAAAAGCCAAAATGGCTATTACTTAAATAATGTAAGAGAGGAGAGAAGAGAATGAAGTATAAGAGTCACAAAAACACTTATAAAGATGAGAAAAAGAGATAAATATACATAATAGATTAATATGTAATAGACCATGATATTTATACTTGTAGAAATATCCCTCAAAGGCATGAGACTCCTCAAATGTGGTGTAGGACTCTTCAACTTGCTCCTTGAAAACTTCATCATTTGGCCTTATTTTATCACTCCATAATAGAATAGGGATATATGACATCACTAAAATATTATTTATAGGCTATAAAAATTATCAAACAAACATTTTATGTGTCACTAATAATAAATATTATTATAGACAAGTGTCTTCACTAACTACAGTCACAATCACTCTTCTTTCACTCACCTTTCACACTTGGCACCAAGATGCTAATTAGTTTTCCTATATAATCCATAAAATGGAGTGTATACCACTTACAAATAGTCTTCATGTATCTATATTTATAAATAATACCTTAAAATACCTCCCAATTGGAGGTTTCACCTTCTCACATGGTGATCATTCTTTGTTCACTATGTTCCTTTGGACTGATGGAGATGAAGGTACTTGTAAAGGTACTTGTGTGCTTTATTAAAGTAATATATGGGCATAGGGAGTTATATTAGGTCTCACCATAAAATAAAAAATTATTTACATAATTTTAAACCATTATATACCTACACCACACAAATATATTAATAAAATGTAATTTTCACCCATATCCAAACATTAAGAGACTTAAGATAGACTATTGTGTGACTCACTGATTGTGGGGTTTTGTGAGTTAACTATAGTTTCTCTTGAAAACCCATTATTTTAATATTTAAATTATATTTTAATATATTTATATGTTTAATACCACTATTGATGGTCATTTCAAACATATTAATTAAGTCATTTACCAAATCCCTCAATGTAAACCCTTAATTTGGATAGGCTCAGCTTATAATAAACTGTAACTATGTTTCAACTCAGACTAGATGTGTATATAGGTGTGAAAAATATTTTTAAAACATTTTTTGAATTTAATATATACCTTATTTAAGTCCTAAATGTTAATTCAACTTTATTTAGACCTATCTCATCATGCACAAAGACTTGTGATCAGACTAGATAGTCACATGTTTAGTACATTGTCACCTATAGTTAACTATAGGTGACTTCTCTAAGAGAAAAAATGTCGTGAAGATGCATTACCACTCTTGTAAATTCTAATTCACACCATATTATCCTTTTTATATCTTTAAACTAGTATTTAATGATAAATATTCATGTTTGTAGGTTTTCACTAAGGTTTATCTATTAACTTGCAAGTAGGTACCTATAGCCAAACTTTTGATGACCTTTTTTGAGGGAAAGACACACCTATAGATGATGGTTCAGGTATATAAATTTCAATTAAAATATTATTGATGTATTTTTATCCACAAATTTTCTTATTACTTAAATAGAGTCACCTACCATGAAGACATTCTCTTATCTTGCTATCTTGGAGTGTAAGGTCACCTAGAGTTCATGATACTATAGAGAACACTAATAAAGTGCAGTGAAAGATTTGTAATAATGGAGGATTCCTTTTCATCACTCATTTTAACCAAATTTACACTTTATTTTGTCAAGTAATCTCCCCTAGGAAAGGGATTTATTATGAAATCATCGACACTTGACTAGACTCCATGTTACCTCATCATATGGTAGCATCAAATGTGATCCAAGCTCTATTTTAGAGATTTTAAGGTAACATATCCCTGACACAAATTATCCAACTTGAGAATGTATTTTTAAGCCTACTTTCCTCTCAATTATTTTAATCATGATTAATATATCACTCTCAACATTCTAGGACCTTAAATAAGGTCTCAAAACACGTTCACACATCTCTTTGTAACACTTTCAATTTTATGAGGCACACATGTAGGTGAACATGCAATATACGAAGAAATGATTCGAGATATATGTTAATATACATATTTATTTTCTAGAATTAATCCTAAACCTTCTCAAAAGTCCTCAAACTGATCCTCTTCATTGTGAAGGACTTGAAACAAGTATCCATACTTCCATTCCAATGTTCTCAATCTCCTATAGGTGCACATAAATGGTGCAAGACTATGTGTAGAGTTTAACTAGTTATCATATTTATTCACATGGAATTTGAATGGATTTAATTGATTGATAATGTTCCAAGACTATGCTCAAGCTCTAGAAAATCTTCATTACACCATTAACATTCTTAGGACCTTCATACATCATGACTGTAGATGGACACTTGTAGGAAGTTAACTATGTGAAACATTATTGTAACTTCATAGATGCTATTTTTTGAGAATAATATTGGAAGGAATTAGGTGAATACCATGACATGAAAAAAATTAAACGTAACATATCACACTCATTTGAAACCATTGTAACGTCTAGGACATATGCATTTGGTGTAACATGCCTGCAATTAGCAATGATGGTTTTAACTTTAAACTTAAACTAATTGGCTCCTAAATTCACCTAAAAACATGAAAAAAAATATGTGATAAATTATATAATAATGTATACCTCATATAGAATCATTTTCATCAATTGATTTGTATGGACTAGATCAAACATAAGTAAAACATGTAAGGTGTGGGCATTATCAAGTAAAATAAGATAGTCAACTTATTAAGAATGGTTAATAAATAATATGTAACCATTATATTAAATAATAAAATTAAAATTAATTATAAAAATTTTACTATCCACAACCAAGACAATTTGACCTAGAACCTCTCCTATTTGTCATACCATCAGAAGACTTGTTGACTAGTTTTACATGTCTAATGGAGTGATGAAGAATAAAATTGGTTTTCAACAATTTTTTATGCTTTAAAAGTAGATAAATCATGTAAATTAAGTTATGAAAGTTTAATATCCATTACATAATATTTTCCCATGTGCCACTCTTCTCTATAGGTTGTATAACTACCAAAACTCCTTTTTTCACTTATTTTATTGATTTCAGTTAGGAACCTACAAGTTTTAGTTAGGAATAACATTATTGATAAGTAATATGACATATTTTATGTTTTAAAATATTTTATAAAACTTTTATATCAAGGAAAATTGTACCACCTTCATAAATGGCCCAAACATGACACTTAAGTGGCGTAAAATGACTTAAGACTAGATTGGATAATGATCAAGATTAATATCTCATTAAATAACATAAAAAGGAATTTTAAACACCATATTAAATGATAATATACCCATATATTAAGTTTTTTACTATATCAGTTTGACCTATTTTGACTTGTGGTCAAAATAGTCAACATTCTTGGTGATTTCCTAGTGGTGGTATGCTTTCTATGCCAAGACCATTAGCCTAATATTATTCATTGGGCCATGGATTCACCTATACACAAGTTTTAAACATAATTTTCCTTTTAATCCATATGAATAAAAAATAAAGGAAACACAAAACAAGACACACCAAAGGGAATAAACATGTGTTCAACTAGAACACTTATGGAAAACAACACATAAAATTGAAACAAAATACCCACCTAATATAATATTTACAAGACCTCACTCTTGAGGTGAAAAAATTCTTACCATACTTCAACTAGGGTCAAATATTATTCCTCTTGCATATTTTTCACTCCATGAAAACAACTTGTCATCTGGAGCATGCTCATCATCAATCACTTGACTATGTAGATGGTGAAAAGACTTACCATATCTATATCTTCTCATACCTACAAGTGGATTACTTTGAGATTTCAATGACACTCTTTCTTTCTGTCCAAAGAACTTGTTTGGAGTTGAAACCTGATTGATATTTTTCATATCTAATCTACAGTCATCAAACTATATAAAAGAGTGATGATAGATTCCTCAATACTTGCATCCACTAGGGCATGATGCACCTGATGTATATGATAATCAAGTTCCTCTTAACCATGTTTCAATACCTCTAAATAAGGTTTAACTTCATGTAAATAAAATTATTTATTTTTAAGAACAAACATGATTGCCTTGACTTCACTAGGTTCCTCCATGATTACAGGCTCTTAAACAAAAGAATGATATTCATCTGCATGTATGAAAGAACACTAAAAAACCTACTCATTAGTCTCATTAGCCATCTTGGCATTAGATATGTAACCTTTTGGATAAAAATGAGTCTTACCTAATTGATGAAATTTTTGGCATATGGAACTAAACCTTTGCCATAGTTTATCCTCATTCACAACAAGACACTCATTTCCATTCTTGGTGAGACACTCTTTTTTAGATATACTCTTCTTAGGAGGAGGATAGTATTGTTTAGCTAATCAAATTCTTGACATATGACATTGAATCTTTGCCATAATTCATTTTCCTCTTCTTCATGAATGTCATCATCAAGGGTAACTTCATCAATAGAAAGAAAAAATACCTCATTATTCTCACTATGGTGATCAATCAGGGTCTTCAATTTATCATCATCATATATATGTATCAAGCAGTTAATCTTAGCAACTTTTGATAAATAATGCTCAACACTTACCTTAGCCTTATCAAATGCTTCTTCATGGATGATATAGGTGCCAATGTCAGTTTATTTAAAGTAGGTATAAATATCATTCTCAAAATCATCCACACCATACTCATCTAGAAAAAAGTAAGATATGCCCTCAAGATTAGAAGAAGAAAAATCATCTTCAATATACTCCTTGTCATTGATCACACAATTCAAGTTAGAACTTGCTCCAACATAAGGTTCAATGTGGAATATTGCTAGTGGATAAGTTATTATGGTAACCTTGGTTCCATATATTATCCTAAAGGTTAATAAATTCTAGTCATCTAAGAGGTAGCCACCTATATTGGCTATAAAATCTCTTGAAAGGTAGATTACAAAATGAGTAGGCAAGTCAACAATAATAATGTCTTGTAGGATGGGGAAACTAAGACAGTCATGGAGAAAAACTTTCAACCCTTTAATCAACCTTATTGTCTTGTAAATCATACCATCTATCTGAATTACTCCTTTATTATTTGGTTCATACTTTAGGCCTCACTTATCATCTATAACATTGGGGCATGATTGATGTAGAGGCTTTACTATCAGCTATACAATTTTCTACTAGTTTGTCCCCCATTATGAGGGTGAGATAGAAGGGTGGAGGTAGATGGTTCCAAAATTTTATTAAGTAAATTGGTAATAAATACATGACCATGACCATGGTTTGAAGATGGAGGACTAATAGGGATAGTGGATAACTATTTTTTCAAGAGTTATTTTTATCTAGGCATATGAAAGACATTCCAAAGGGAAATGGATGACTTATAATTATTTAATTAATCTACTATGTTTAGAGTAGAAGTGCTTACCTTTACTTGAGTCTTTAGAGGTAAGGAAGTGCTTGTAACTTGAGTAATTTAGGTACTTTGATCAGACCTTACCACATTCTGATTTGGAGGAGGTGTAGGAGTATTGGGGACTGTCATGCTTGCAGCCATGCCTTACTACCTTGTAGGATGATTAGATGAACTCGTAGGCACATTTTTATACTATATTAAATCCTTCCTCTTGGATATTATATTGTATAAATCATAATTTCCTTGTTTTATCACATAATATCTTCCACTAAGAAGTTAGTGAAGCTTTGTCCTTGAGGTTGTAAACCTTTAATTGTTTGCATCATGATTTCATATTCATTTGATAGAAAAGGAGTGACTCCTCCTTGAGCAACTAGAGAATTATATCCTCCTTCACTATCATCCATAAATTGAACTTATTTACACTCTTATCCTCACACCAAGTTTTTATGAACTTGTACCATCTATCTTGTGCTGGTGGTGGAAGTAGGATTATATAAATTAGTAGGCCTATTAAAATTAGGATTCCCTTGACCTCTCCCTTTCCCATATTTTTAACCATATTTCTAATGATAGGGATAGGAATTTTGATGATCACATTTTTTCATATTATATTTTATATTTTTATCCTCTAAGGCTTGACATATTTTCTCAAAGAACTTAGACCTTGACTACCAACCAATAGCATATTCTACCTTCTTTGGAGCACACTTTAAGTTAGAATTTGCATTAGGAACTTGGGAAATGTTTAGAGAAGCAACACAATAAGTTAGGAAAAAAATACATAAACACTTTAGGAGGTATATTTACTTCTTGAATAAGGCCATTCTCAGCTCTAATTTCAATTTTATAAGATTTGGGGAAAGTAAAACCACCCATAGATTTAAGTATGATGGAAATATCAGTACCAATTGATCTCAAGTAGATAGGGAAGATAGAGCTAATAAGTGGTCTCATGGGAGGAGGTCACCTATGCCTAGTCATCTTTAAAATTTCAATAGAGTCATGCATTTTTTCCTTGGGGTCTCTTTGGATCACATTAATATGATGTATAAATGAAGTGTGGTCATTTTCATCTTCAAACCTTGAGGTTATCAACATTCCAGGTTATCAACATTCCAAATTCATCCCATGTTGTGATGCATCCACTAGGCAAAGTCCTATATAAATAAAGTGTTTTCCCTCTAAGGTACATGGAAAGGAGTCTAATGGAAATATTCTCATTAGTGACATTGTGTAAACTATAGTAATTAGAGATATCTTCGATGTGTTCTCTAGGTGTTACATGACCTTCACAATTGAATGTGGTCACACTCTTTGTATCATTAGGGGGAATGCCATCATATACATCAAGATGGATTGGATTTTTTGTATTAAAGGTAGGGAAGGAATGTTCCCTAGCTATGTTTTCTTCAATCTCTTTCTCACTCTCTTGATCCTCTTGGATATAAAATTCCTCTTACTCTTCAAATGGTAGAATAAGATGAGGGTGTTAAACTTCACCAAGAATTTCAAGCTGAATTGGTGGATTGATAGGGTTGAACACTCTACTAAAAGATTACCTAGTAAGGACCATGAAATATGAGATAAATTATATGACAAAAAAATTGTCTACAACTATATCTTACCTTGAATAGAGTTGTAAAATGTTGAGTAGAACACCAATATGCAATTTTTTTGTCAAGACCAACATTCACCTTGACAAGTTATCTTTAGGACAATTTGTCCCACCAATCATGCTATAATTATTGTCACCAAATATTTCACCCTAGAGGAATTTTTTCAATCCTAATCTAATATTTAGGCAACATTTGAATACTTATAAGTGGGTTTACATATAATAGAATTATACCTCTAGGTTTAAGGGCTAGCTCCCTGAATTTATCTTGAAATGCTTATCGCCGATGCTAAGTATTTGTTTGTGGGGAAAGGGACAAAAGTATGCATGAAATAAAAATAATCTAAGGGGGTGATAAACCTTAAGGATATCCACAATTATATCATATTTCTTTAAATAAGAATCAAAACTTAAAAACTAGCTTCAAAGTCATAAGATGTTCTAAAATAAGTGTTTAAATATAGAGGTCATATACATGAGACAACTTGGGGTAATAGACTAGAGATCATATTAAGGAATCTAAGGACACTTTCATACTTTAAATGATCCTAATACACTATCTACACTCTATATGACCTATTAAAATGAGAACTATTGCGTAATCATGAAAGGATAAGAAGAACCAAGGATAGAACTTATCACTAAACCTCACCATTCATCACTTCATGCACTTAAATAAAATGTTCATAAACTCAAAAATAGATTACATTTATTATTCAAAGGCAAAGTAAAACATCAAACTAGCTAGGTTTCACCATACATGGAGTGGAATTATTTAACAAAAGTCAAAATGGCTAGTACTTATAGAATTTGAAAGAGGAGAGAGGAAAATGAAGTTCAAGAGTTATAAAAACACATTTCAAGCTAAGAGTAAGAGTTACATCTACAAAATAAAGGAATATGGAATAGACCATGTAAGGTCTACTTGGATAAATGTCCCTTAAAGGAATGAAACTCCTCAAATGTAGATCAAAGGATATAACTTATCACTAAACCTCACCATTCATCACTTCAAACCCTTAGAAAAAATGTTCATGAACTCAAAACCAGATTTAATTTATTGTTCAAAGGTTAAGTACATCATCAAACCAATAAGGCTTCACCATACATGGAGTGGAATTATTTAACAAGAGCAAAAATGTCTACTACTGATAGAATTTGAGAGAGGAGAGAGGAGAATTAATTCCAAGAGTCACAAAAACCTTTGTAAATATTAGATAAGGAGTTACATCTTCAAAAGAAAGGAATATAGAATAGACAATGCAAGGTCTACTTGGACAAATGTCCCTCAAAGGCATGAAACTCCTCAAATGTGGCATATGACTCTTCAACATGCTCCTTGAAAATTTCCTTCCTAATTTGGACTTATTTGAGTACTCAAAAATAGAGTATGGATAGATTATATCATTTAACTATGAGGTATGGGTTATAAACATGCTCTAACATGCATTAGATGTATTCCTAATCATCAATAGTGTTCTAGCCAAGTGTCTTCACTACCTATAATCATAATCACTCTTATTTCACTCACCCTTAATACTTGGCACCAAGATGCTCATTAGTTTTCAAAAAAAATCCATATAGGGGATTTTATGAGACTTTTCAAGGGTCCTCATGTCTTTATATTCATTAGGTAGACCTTAAATGACCTCCTAATTGGAGTTTTCACCTTCTCACTTGGTGATCATTCTTGGTTCAGTATGTTAATTTGAATTGGCTAAGATGAAGATAATTACAAAGGTATTTTTGTGATTTTTTGAAGCAATATATGGACATGGGGAGTTATATTAGGTCTCACCCTACCTTTAAAATTTATTTTCATCCTTTGAAACCCTTTTTTACCTAAATGACACAAATTTATCAATAAAAGCTAATTTTCACCATGTCTATATAAGTAAGGTAGGAGAAAACTTGATGAGAAGAAGACATGGGGAGTCCTATATAATTTAAAATCATCTCCATGGTCATAATAACTCATTTGGATTCCTCTCATTCTTCATATTTCCAATCAGGTCCTTATCAAGGATTTTAGAGGGTTTCAAATAAATTTCACCATTAAGGATTGTTCATAGAAGTATGATGTTGAAACCCTAAAAAAATTCTAATATATCCTTGGTTTTGAGCCTCTTAAACTTATCATATATCCTTAGGTTTCCATGATAATCCTCCATACAAGTGTGAGCTTCCAAACTTGGCCTCTCAATTCCTTCCCTTCATTCTATGTAGGTTGTCATGTTCTTAATCCAAGGAATGTATTCTCTGTGGCCTCCTATACAAACCAAAATATATAATACACTTTATAACTCCATATAAACATGATCCAATGCATCATAATTCTTATCTAGTGTTAGAAAGGGAAATAGACCTCTTTTAGGCATTAGGCTTAGTCAAGACCTAATAGGTCTATCTACACTTATATAGGTTTAGGTCACTTTTGAGGGGTTGGTCATGACTATGGGTAATCCCCTATATTTTTTTATTCTCAAAACATCTCACTACATTCTCCTACAAGGTTTCAACACCTTCTAAGTCACCTTCTTATGATCTGCTTACTAGCCCTACAAGATATACATCTCTAAGAGTTCTTTCTATTTGAGAAAGAATAGAGGGCATATCCCCTATTACCCTAAGAAAAAAAATATATGATGTGATTTAATATTTAATGGAGAACTTATACACAAATTTTTAGTGTTATTTCTTATCAGTATCATCTCTAAACATCACAAGACCTAAGACATACTACTATGTGACTCACTGATTACAAGGTTTTATGAGTTGACTATAATTGATCTTGAAAACCCATTATTACCATATTTCCATGATATGTGACTATATTTATATTTTTTATACTAATATGGAGGGTCATTTCAAACATATTCATCAATGCCTTTACCAAATACATCAACGTAAACCCTCAATTTGGGTAAGCTCAATTGATAGTCAACTATGATTGTGTTTCAACTCAGAATAGAGGTGCATGTAGGTGTTAAATGTAGGTTTAGTCCTTGTTTCATTACCTAAATACCTTATTTAAGTCCTCAAGGTTAATTAAAATTAATTTGGACCTATTTCATCATGCAGAAATACTTGTTATCATAATAGATAGTCACATGTTCAGTATATTATCACCCTACAATGATTATAGGTAACTTATCTAAGAATAACATAGGTCTTGAAGATGAATTACCACTTTTATACATTGAAATTGATACCCTAGGATCCTTTTGAGATATTTAAACCAATATCAAATGATAAATGTTTAATCTTTTTAGGTTTTCACTAAAGTTTATATATTAACTTGCAAGTAGGTATCTACAATCAAATTATAGGTGACCTTTTTCGAGGGAAAGGGACACCTGTAGATGATGGTGTTAGTCTATACCTTAAAATTAAACTTTTAATGATGTCCTTTAATACATAAATGTCCTTTTTAATTTAATAGAGTCACATACCATCAATAAATTCTCTTATTTTGTTATATTGGAGTGTAAGGTCACCTAGAGTTCATGATACTGTAGAGAACACTAAAAAAGTGTAGTGAAAGATTTACAATAATGGAGGTTTCCTTTTCATCACTCCTTGAAGACAAATTTCCAATTTATTTATTCAATTCATCTCCCCTAGATATTTCTTCATGATGGAGTTATCCAAACTCAAATAGACTCTATTTTACCTCATCATATGGCAACATCAAATGTGACCCAAGATCTTTTTTAGAGATTTTAAGGTTACACATCCCTGAAATAACTTCTCAAAATTGAACATGGATTTTCAAGCAAGTCTACCTCTTAATGACCTTAATCATTATATTTATATAACTCTAAACATTCTAGGAGCTTTAATAAGGTTTCAAAACATGCTCACACATCTCTCTACAACACTTTGAAGTTTTTATGAGGCACACTTGTAGGTGAACATGTAGTATATAGAGTAGTGAGTAGAGATATAGGTCAATATGCATATTTATGTTCTAAAATCAATCCTAAACCTTATAAAAATTACTCAAAATTATCTTCTTCACTATGAAAGACTTGAAACAATTTTCAATACTTCCATTCCAATATTCTCAATCTCTTGTAGGTGCACATTAATGGTGTAAAACTGTGTGTAGAGTTGAACTAGTTATCATAGTCAGTCACATGGTATTTGAATGGATTGTATTGATTGATATTGTTAAAATAATATATTAAACCTCTTAATAAACTTCATTACACCTCCATGAACATTATTAAGACCTTCATACACCATGAATATAGATGGAAACTTGTAAAAATATGATTGTGTGAAACATAACTACAAATTTATAGATGTTAGTTTGTGAGATTGAGCTTGGAAGGAAGTAGGTGAATAACATGACATGAAAAAAATGAAAAATAACATATCACACTCACTTGAAACCATTGTAATAACCAAGACTTCTTCATTTGGTGTAACATACCTATAAATAACAATGGTGGCCTTAACCTATAACATGAACTATTTGGCTCCTCAAGTCACCTCTAAACATGCAAAAAAAATGGGATCCATGAGATAAGTACGTATATATCTTATATAATCATTTTAATCAATTGATTTGTACAGAATAACACACATAGAAGAAAAACTTGTAGGGTTTGGGGATTAATAAGAAAAATGAGATAGTTAAATTCTTAATAATGGTTCATAAATTATAGGCAACCATTCTCTAAAATCCTTCAATGAAAATTAACTAAACCAATTTTAATATCCACCACCAAGAGTATTTGACCTAGAACCTATCCTATTGGTCATACCATTAGAAGACCTATAGATCAATTTTACATGTATAGTGGAGCAATGAAGGGTTAGAATGGTTTCAAGCCATTTTGTATGCATTCAAAGAATTTAAATCATGGAAAATTAATTTATGGAAGTTTAAGATCCATTCTATAAGCTTTTCCCATGTGTCACTCTCCCCTATATGCCATATAACTACCAAACTCTTTTTCTCTTATTTTATTAATTTTAGTTAGGAACCTATAGGTTTCAATTAGGAATAACATTACTAAAAAATAATTTGACATATTGGACATTTAAAGAGAGTTTATAACACTTTCATATCAAGGAAAATTGTACCACCTTCATAAATGGCCCAAATATGATCCTTAAGTGACAGATAATGACTTAGGACTAGATTAGACTATGGCCAAGATTAATAACTCCTTTGACATCAAAAGGACCATGACACACCATATTAAATGCTAATATATGCCTATATCAAGTTGTTAACTATATGGGGTTGAGCTATTTTGAATTGTGGTCAAAATAGTCAATAGTAACCATGAACACTTTTGCAAGTTTTTGTAATTCCTAAATTTTTTTATTAATAAAATTTGACATTTAAAACAAGTTAAAATATATTATAAATAGGATAAGTGATACCCTACACCTAGTATCATATAATAACACTCATATCCTTCATGACAAAGTTAGTTACATTGATACAATCTCAAAAGAGATAAAATAAGATGGGGTCTAGACTATGGACACAACATTATCACTTTAGAACTAGTCAGATATACAATGATTGTTTTAATTAGGGATCCATGTTGGGACCAACACCTAGTTATCTCTATGATTCTTTAATTTATAATGCTTGATAAATTATATAGGCCTCCTAGTCTAGCTTGAGAAGGTTGATAGGTGGCTCTCTAAAAATTACATCTCCTCATGTTAGTAGCTCCTTGTGGGTATTTTGAGGTACCTATAAGGTGTTTTTATCTACACTAACCTTTATATGCTACCCATGGAATATATAGATAATTAAGTTATGTAATGAGATCCATATTTGTTGGCCCTAGTAACCTTGTTTATAAAATCACACTTAAACCTTTTGAAGTGCACCCCAAACTCATCCCTATGGATGATTGTGCCATATAGGTAGAACAATATAGTGATGTTGAACTCTTTGAAGTAGGATAACATATTTTCATTTATTTTCTATAATGCAATAATTTATGCCTTCATGTACCTAAGCCACTCCTATAAATATGTCCTCATATTTTAAGAAAAAGTATGATATACATTAAAACCCATTAATGACATGATCTTTGGCATATGATTGTCCTCTTATTGATCACAAATACCATGTTATTATGTTTATTGTCCATTATAATTATTATCTCCAAGTATCCTTGTGATTTTTGATCAATAACATTCCTTTGTGCAAGAGATTCCATCACCTCCCCCAAATAAATAAATAACTTAGATAGTTCACCTTCCACCTTATTTATCAATTCAAGTGGAAAGTTGATACAAAGTACAAAATTCTAGAGGTCATAACTATTAATCTGTAACTTTGTTTGAGCTCTCATTTGTACCAAAATGGTTGTCTCAAAAATTATATGTATACATAACCTAACCTATTAGTTAGGGATGTTTTCAAATCTTTCTAGAGGCCATACATGACCATTTGAGGGATTGGAACTAAAATTTAATTTCTTTTTCAAACTTTTTATATTTTTAGAACTAGTGCTTTGTTGTAACCAGACATGAACTTAAGTTAAATTTTTCCATTGGGTTAAATTTTTTCTAAGAGACATGTGGATATTTTTGGGGCTACTGAAGATTGAATGTGAAACTTACTAAAAATAACAATTTCTAAACACAAAGATATGTAATGATTCATTTTTTGTTGTTGTAAACATGATTTCTAATATGGTTCATTTTATTACTTGTAATAAAACCAATGATGCCACTAGAGTCATATAAATATATTTAAAGATGTTTTGAGATTTTGTGGTGTTTTAAAAACCATTACATTAAATAAGGACACAAAATTTCTATGTCATTTTTGGAGGACTTTATGGAAAAATATGAGGACCAAGCTACAATTTAGTAGTACATACCACCCAAAAAAATGGATAAACATGAGTTGTAGACAATATTTTGGGAAACTTTTTGAGATGCATAGTTGGAGAGAATCCCAAGAAATGTGACTTGGATCTAACATAGACCAAGTTTTCATAAAAAATTTTAGTGAATAGATCAATAGAAAAATCAGCATTCTAGATTATTTATGGGATAAATCATATGGGTGTTTTAGATTTGGTAAAATTACCAATTATAAAATGAGTCAGTGATGATGTATAAGCATTTATAGAGCATATATAATAATTGTAATAAAAAGTGAGGAAAAATCTATAAGAAATTAATGAAAAATATAAAGAAGCAATACATGTCAAAAAAAGGTCGAAAGTATTTGAAGAAGGATATTTACTGATTGTTTATTTGAAGAAAGAAATATTACCAATAGGCACATACATAAATTTAAAGTTCAAGAAGATTGGTCCATGTATAATTGTGAAGATAATTAATGAAAATTCTTATGAGGTGAGTCTACCATAGAATTTTGATATCTCTTTAGTATTTAATGTTTCATATTGATATGATTTCCATGGATAATATGTTGATAGGAAATAATGTGAATGAGTGGACTAGTAGCAACAAGTACCAAAGAAGAAGAATAAAAATATAGTGTAGGTTCTAGATAAGAAGATAATGAACACAAGGCAAAGAAGTTATAACAATTATTTGGTACAATGGGAAGGATTACAAAAAGTAGATAATACCTGTATTTTAGAATTAGAGCTGAAGAAGATTTTAAAGAATAAATGGTAACAGTACAATTAGAGCAACTCATAGGAGCTGAGTTGTTTTTAACTAGAGGAGAATGATGAGAAGTCTAAACATCTAAAGGTCATAATGTTTGATTTGTAACTTATTTTGAGATCTTGTTTGTACCAAAATAACTATATTAAAAATTTAAATGTATACATAACTATCACTATCCAGTTAGGGATGTTTTAAAAACTTTTTAGAGGCCATATGTGACCATCTGAGGACCCAAAATTGAATTTGAATATTTGAATATTTTTTTCTTTTCTTATAATTAGTGTATTTAAGTAACTAATTTGGACTTTAGTTCAAATTCATCTGTTAGATTAATTTTAGTGTTTAGGAAATATGTGAATATTTTTATGGTTACTCAAGTTTGCATGTGAAACCTACTAAAAATAGTAGCTTTTAATCACATAGAGAGGTAATGATATAATTTTTGTTGTTGTAGATAGGTTTTTTAAGATGGTTCATTTTATTGCATGTAATAAAATCAATGATGCCACTAGAGTCACATAAATATTTTTTAAACATGTTGTGAGATTGCATGGTGTTCCAAAAACCATTATATCAAATTGGGAAATGATTTCCTAAGTCATTTTTGGAGGACTTGATGTAAAAATATGGGTATTAAGCTACAATTTAGTAATACATACCACCCATAAAGAGATGGACAAATAGAAATTGTAAACATGAACTTGGAAAATTTGTTGAGATGCATAGTTGAAGAGAAGCCCAAGCAATGGGACTTGTCTTTACCATAGGCTGAGTTTATATATAATAGTTCAGTGAATAGATCAACAAGAAAATCAACATTTTATATTATTTATTGGATAAATCCTATGGGTGTTTTAGATTTGGTGTAGTTAACAATTTTAGAATGATTTAGTGATGATGTAGAAGCATTTGCAGAGCATATAAAGTAGTTAAAAGAAGTGAGGAAAATGCTATACGAAAGTAACGAAAAAATATAAATCAATAGTAGATGTCATAAGGTCAAAAGTATTTGAAGAAGGAGATTTAGTGATGGTTTACTTGAGTAAATAAATATTTTTTATAGGAACATACAACAAGTTGAAATACAAGAAGATTGGTCTATGCATAATTATGAAATAAAATCAATGATATTTATTATGAGATGAGTTTACCATAAAGTTTTGATATCTCTCCAATATTTAATGTTTTAGATTTATATGATTTCTATGGAGAAGATGGTAAATTAGAATAAGTTGAAGAAGTAGATTGAAAGTAATAAGTACCAAAGAAGAAGAAAGAAAAGATAGTGGAGGTTCTACATAAGAAGACAATTAACACAAGGTAAATAATTTATAAAAATTATTTGGTATAGTGGGAAGGATTATAATAGGTAGATAAAACTTGGATTTTGGAACTAGAGATGAATAATATTGACCAGAATAAATAGGAGCATAATTAGAGCACTTCATAGGATCTGACTTGTTTTCAACCAAAGGAGAATTATGTAGAGTCCAAATTTTTGTAGGCCATAACATTTGATTTATAACTCTGGTTTTAGATCTTGTTTATGCCAAAATTACTATCTTGAAAATTTCAATGTAGCCATAACCCACCCTATCTAGTTAGGAGCATTTTTAAAACTTTTCAAAAGACATAAGTGACCTTTTGAGGGTTCATAACTTAATTGTAATATATTTTTTGGTTTGTTTTTATTTTTATAATTAGCATATTTGTGTATCTAGACATGAACTTTAGTTCAAATTTTTCCATTAGGTTAATTTTAGTGTTTAGGATATATGTGAATATTTTTAGGGATGCTCAAGATTACATGTAAAACTTACTAAAAATAGTATATTTTAAACACATAGAGGGGTAATGATTTAATTTTTATATTTGTAGACATGTTTTCTAAGATGGTTCATTTTATTGCATGTAAGAAAACTGATGATGCCACTTGAGTCATATAACTATTTTTTAAGGATGTTGTGTGATTCCATGGTGTACTAAAAACCATTTTGTTAGATAGGAACACAAAATTTCTAAGTCAATTTTGGTGGACTTTATGTAAGAATATTAGGAATATTCTAAAATTCATTAGTGAATACCACCTAAAAATACATGGATAGAGAGAATTTTTAAATAGAAGCTTGGTAAATTTGTTGAGATGCATAGTTAGAGAGAAGCCCAAGGAATGGGACTTGGTTTTACTACAAGCTAAGTTTGCATATAATAGATCAATTGATACATTAAAAGGAAAATAAGAATCTCATATTGTTTATAAGAGAAATAGTCTGGGTGCTTTAGATTTGGTTCAATTACCAATTACATAATGAGTTACTAATGATATAAAAGCATTTATAGAGCATATACAAAAGTTATAAGAAGAAATGAGGAAAAATCTATATGAAAGTAATGAAAAATATAAATCAATAGAAAATATCATAATAATATAAAAATTATATGAAAAGGTAGATTTAGTGATGGTTTACTTGAGTAAATAAATATTTCCAATAGGGACATACAAAAAACTAAAGTACAAGATGATCGGTCCATACAGAATTGTGAAAAAAATCAATGACAATGCTTATGAGGTGAGTTTACCATAGAATTTTTATATCTATCTAGTATTTAATGTTTTATATTTATATAATTTCCATGGATAATATGGTGAAGGGTAATAAGTTGAAGAAGTAGATAGGAAATATAAAGTAATAAATAAGAAAGAAAAAATAGTATAATTTCTTGATAATAAGACATTTAACACAAGACAAGGAAGTTATAACAATTATTTATTATAGTGGGAATTTTTAAAATAGGTAGATAATACTTGTATTTCATAATTAGAGCTGAATAATATTGATAAGAATAAATAATAGGAGTACAATTATAGAAACTCACAAAAGTTAAGTTGTTTTCAACTGAAGGAGAATGATGTAGAGTTCAAACTTATAGAGGCCATGAATTTTGATCCGTAACTCCATTTGAACTCTCATATATGCCAAAATGACTATATTGAAAATTTATATGCAGCCATAACCTATTTTATTTATCTAGGGATGTTTTCAAAACTTTTTGAGGCCTTACGTTACCATTTGAGGGTCTGAAACCAATTATTTATTATTATTTTTATTTTTTTCTATTTTTAGAATTGGCATAGTTTTGTAACTAGACATGAACTTAAGTTAAAATTAATTCATTAGGGTAATTTTATTGTTTAAGATATATGTGGATATTTTTAGGGTTGATCAATATTTCATGCAAAACATACTTAAAAATAGTAGGACAATTTTTTTTTTCTAATTTTGCATGTCAACTCCAATTCTGAGTTGAGGTTTATTTATGATCTTATATGTAATTATTTTATTATTTATTAGGTTGTATGTACTGTACCTATTGGTTATTTTTGACTTTATATTATTTAGGCTCATTATAAGTCTCCTCACTTGGGACTATAGGATCTTTAATTGATCCACCTCTTACATGATATTTTCAATCATTCATGAGAATCATTTACTATAAATACTACATCCTCTAAAATTTGATCCTCTACTATCAATGGGACAATTTATACCTTCACTTCCCTAAGCCACTCCTCCAAAAATGTCCTCAAACTTCCAAAAAAAATTTTACGTATATTAAAATCCTTCAATGGCATGATCTTTAGCCAAGGGAACACCCCCTTGCTAATTACAACTACCATTTTATTATGTTTATTGTCCATCCTAATAATTATCATCAAAAATACTTGTGATTTAATGAACAATAAAATTACCTTATGAAATATATTCCATCATGTCCCCTAAAGAAATAAATAACTTAGATAGTGCCTCTTCCACCTTATCTATAAATTCAAGTGGGAAGTGCTCCTCACTTGGGACAATAGGATCTTCAATTTCTCCCTCAACTCTTTCATGATATTTTTAATCATGTCATGATAATAATTTACCACAAGCATTAGATTATTTGTAATATGTTTCTCCACTCTCTAGATCCTCTTTATAGTCTATGATAACAAGTCCTCCTTGGTTTAATAGATCATACGGTCTCTTTATTGTGTGAATTTTTGAGTCATGGCCTTCTTCATTTGACCCCTATCCATTTCAAAAATTAACTAGATGTAATATGGTGAAATAAACTACCCATGTGGTCATATGAGAAATTAGATACAATTATGTCTTGTGAACTAAAGGTCTAATGATAATAGGGATATCTTCTATCATACTTAGGGAGGAGATAGGCCTGATGAATGTAAATCTTGGGTAACCTAGGACATATGATAATGGGGCCCATGGGATAGTTCTTGATAATATATAACTAAGTTATTAAGATGGCCAAGTGAAAATTTGAGGACTATGAGATGCTAAGGGTGGAATAAAAGTCCAAATATGAAAAATGTAATGGTGAATCTACTAGTTTCAAAGGGTTATGTGGAGTAAGCCTAGGATGATGGATGATTATTTTGGAAGTGGCACTCATAAGTGGGGATATTTGAGAGGCTTGTGCCAATAAGACATTATTTGTGTATAACCTTGTAACATTATAAGTTTAAGGACTACCTATGGGAATTAAAATTGAGATTAGTGAGGGAAGGGCACTAGATCCAATAGGTATGTCAAGAGATAAAGTATTTGAAACTATAGGGGCTTAAATTAGGGCAATGGGGGCTAAAAAAGTGTTACGATAAATAAAAGGGGTAATAATAAAATGATCCATA
This sequence comes from Torreya grandis, assembly GCA_037957365.1. NCBI lineage: Eukaryota > Viridiplantae > Streptophyta > Pinopsida > Cupressales > Taxaceae > Torreya > Torreya grandis. The sequence continues at coordinate 1,148,685 of JARHVA010002825.1, read as the reverse complement.
GAAGCCATAGGGGACATAATAATTACATGGCTAGGGATTTTGACACTAGGGACTATAGTAATGACAAGTAGAGCAATGGAAGTAATAACTGGTAAACTGAGGGTTGTTGAAATAGTGGTAAAGGACACACCAAGGATTTAAAGAATAGGGGTACCAAAATAATGGGATGGGAACTATATAATATTATATTTTAGTTGGTCCAATAGATGAAGCAATTATCCATGGTATTGATCTTAAATATATAATAGTGATTGGCTCATATGACATCGTAGGTTGAGCTTCTAGGGAAATATTTTGGGACTTATATAAAATATAAATATGGAGTGATTGATTAGAATAAAGTGAACTTGGTCCATTTCTATATTTGACTAAATAATGGTCAGTGAATATATGGAAAGTTTTAAAGGAGTCCCTTGTAAGATTATGTCTTTGAGCTTTTTGCTCGTCCTTGGAGTATCACCTTTGGGTTGAGGATCACTAGGTCTCTCCTCCATGACTTATTTTTTTAATTTCTACTATTGAAGATCCTTAGGAACCTCAAACTTCCTAATCACTTAATTTTAATTGGTAGGGCTCAAATGATACATGTCTTACTCATAATCCTCATGATTATATGTGATGTTTAGCCTTGCCATTAGTGACTCCACATGTCTATGAGAATTCTTAGAAGGGTACCATTGTCTATCATTATGTGATATATTAAAGGATGATCTATTGATTTTCATAGCTACCACTACCAAATTTTTATGGTATTTATGATTTCCAATTATGAGGGCTAAAATGGGCATGCCTTATGCCTCTTTGTAGTGTAGTGGACAATTACACCATTGGCATATTGGTAGAAAATTTCTTGCTCTCTAAAATTTCAAGCACATAGTAGGGTAGCCTAAAAGTAGGACCCCATATTCCCTTTAATCTTATTACTATGAAAATTGGATAGTGATAATAATATTTAATGGCTAAGATATAAGATCTCATTACTTCAAATAGTATACGCATGTACTTCACATTAATGGAAAGTTACAACAAAGGATAGAAGTGGTTACATATATAATGAACATGTGACCTATAATGGTGATTATATAATTTTTATTAGACTGCATCTATAGGCTAGTTTTAATGTGTCCATGGCGGGAAAGACTCATGTTTGAATGGAAAAGTAACATAGGCTATGTCTACAAGATAGGACATCATGTATGAATTACCTCCTACTCTGACTTAGGATACCCATTGACTAATGTTGAAAGTGATAAATCCTCCCAAAGTTAGGATTTATTTTCCCTCAAGGATTTTGATAAGAAAGGGTACCCAGAATTTATTCACAAGCATGATGCCAATACTCCAAATGGCCAGTTAAGTAGTAACATGTCAACCCTAACTCCTTGAAGGTCTTGATCCTATATATAAAAATATATTCTTTATTAACCCAATGATTAGAATATTATTCCCAATCTTTCAAGGTCTCAAAAATATGAATATTTGTGATCCACTCAACTATAATGTATATGTTTTAAGGAATGTCTAGCTCCAAAAGGTGGCAATATTTATTGAAGGTAATCCTTGATATCTCAAATATTTGATTATTTTAATTGTATATTTAAACTAAATAATTTATACATGTGAATAACTTATGCACATTATAAAAGAGATCACCACATGAAAAAACCTCTAGTTTTGTAGTGGCCTTATGGATTCATGAGTGGTAGATGGTTGTTAAGTCATCCAAAAACTCAATTTCATCTTCAATGTCTTAATCATTGTTTGATGGCTTTCACACTTCATTTATTGACTCAAATACCTAATTTTAGTGATTATATATAAAAATATCATGTATGAATGTGGTGTCACTACATGCTTGAGTTGGACTAGGGTTTGAATAAGAGGTGACCATTATAAATGTTAAGCTCAAATAACTTTATGAATTAGCTCAGAGAAATATAGGGTTTATAAAAAAATAACTTGGGACTTATTTAAGGATAACATTTTTTATCTCTAATAATTTGATCTTTTATAATTAAATATATGGATTATATTTAGATGGGAAATTTTGGTTCTCTTAATTTGGCACATAGTAGCAGTGATCAAAATTCATAATGCGTATACTAAATTTGAGTTGGTGGTAATGTTAAAATTATCCACCCTTTTCATTTTTAATTAGTATTTAAATATTTTATTTTTATTTAAATTTATTATGGTGATGTCAATTAACGAGGTGTTAATCTTTGGCCACCTCCAGATATATCTAAGGTGGTGCTTAATTGATTTTTTGACACTAAGATTGTGTTGGGTATGTGCCCATCATTTGATTTTTTAACATTTGGTGGAATCCTTAGAGTCTACCAAGAGTCAATTTTAGTGATGAAATGGACATTTAGAAGGCCCCTAAGATGGCATTACATTGAACCCATGACCCTAATTATATGGATCTCTAGGTGTATAGACAAGACACATGGAAAGTATTTATTGGGTAGGGATTCCCATTTCATACCTTTTTTAACCCTTCAAGGAATATAAAAATTCAATGTGGAAAATTTTTATTAACTAAGTGGTCATGGTATATTATTGTTATATGTGGGTTTTTAGACTATGGGCATATCACATGGTGTCTTCTCATTGGCTATAGACTTCAAATATTGTATTATTCCATACTATGTAGTGTATTCACTTAGGTGTATGAAAGAAACATGTGGCCTCCTCTGAATGGTTGATGGTTCCCATATCATACAAATTTACTTCCACCTAAGATATATGTGAATCATTACTCTTTGGTAGTACAAATTAACATGTGGCATGTTGTGATTGGGTGTGAGGTCTTAGACTATAAATGTTTTTGACATGATGTCGGACCTATAAAAGGAATAAAAATATTTATTTAGTTGAGGTTTTTTTAATTAAAATACACACTTACATATCAAAAATGAGATTTAATAGGTGGTCAACATGAATTTGGGATCATGGAATTTTCCATGTCAATAATAATTTTTTCCAAGGATAAATTATTGTTGAAATACTAAGTATAAAACCATTTAAAAGTACAAAAGGAGATAAATTCAATATAAAAAACAACCCATGAAAAACCATAGAAAATTCTTTAATTTAAAGGGGACACAAAATATGTCATGAAAATACATGGATTTAAAACTTTATTTAGCATTAATCATTAGGGGAAAGCCTAATTTTAAAGGATTAACACATGAGTTTTAAGGCTTGATTCTCAGGTTTGTAATACAAAACTTGGGATTAACAGGTCCCATTTTCTTGCATGAAAAGGGTTGTGTTGGTCACAAAAAATTGATGATGTAATGGATAGGTGAAATTATTTGAAACATAAGTTTCATGTTCTTATTGATAGTGGTAATTTTACATTGTATGTATCTATTATAAAACCACAAGTTGATAATACAACTATTAATTCTAAAAAATATGAAAAAATAATTCCTCCTCTAGAGTTTAAAACATAAATCCTAAGGTTGAATCACTCAGTACACAAATCATGCATCCCAATCATCCTATATCAACTAATAATTTCATGTGAAACCTTTGGTCATGATAATTTATATAGAACAAAAAGGAGACAACAAGGTTTCAATATAGATGATAAATCCCCATTAAATATTTATAGTCTTTCGTTCTTATGAAATTTGAGTATGATATGGAACATATAACATAGGTATCACCTTCTCTGTCAAAAAATGTATCATTGGGATGCATTAATTTACCTATATGTATTAGTACCCAAATATGTCATACCATATTCAATGTTTTACCATATTTATTTCACTATAATTGTATATTGGGAGCTACATGGTTACACATGATGAATGCAAAAATTGATAGTACACTTGAGTATATTACATTAAAATATGAAGGTGATTCAATTAATATCGATATATATAAAACTTATGACAAAAAATATTCCAAGCATCTAAAATAAATCATAATATATCTCAAATGCACCTCAAATGGGTTCTCAACAAATAATTAAAATGAAATAAAATTTAATCAAAAAAATAACCATCTATTAGTAAATTTATAAGGAAAACTTAATGTAACTATACATATCCATGTGTTAAAGACATTAATTTAGAACATGTAAATTTAAGTTTTAAAAATGTATCTAATATGCTTCATTTCACATTATATATATATATATATATATATACCCTTCAGAGGTTTATGGTTTCATCAAGTAGATTTTCTAACAAACATTGTGCTTCAACATTTCATTTTATATTCACATAATTGATATAGGATGTCATATCCCCAAATTTTAGAACTTTTATTTTTTGAACACTATGTCATATTTTTTTTCGTTTGTGGTAAAGGGATATATATATATATACACACACACACACATATATATATGTATATATATATGTATATATATATATATATATATATACATATATACATATATATATATATATATACATATATACATATATATATATATATATATACATATATATATATATACATATATATATATATACATACATATATATATATATACATATATATACATATATATATATATATATACATATATATACATATATATATATATACATACATATATATATATATACATACATATATATATATATACATACATATATATATATATACATACATATATATATATATACATATATATATACATATATATATATATATATATATATATATATAAAATCCAAATTCTAAGTTCCCTTTACGACAAACGAAAAAAATATGACATAGTGTTCAAAAACTAACATTAAAACACAAAAATAAAAGTTCTAAAATTTGTGGATATGACATCCTATATCAATTATATATATATATATATATATATATATATATATATATATATATATATATATATATATATATATATGTATATATATATATATATATATATATAAACCCTTCAGAGGTTTATGGTTTCATCAAGTAGATTTCCTAACAAACATTGTGCTTCAACATTTCATTTTCTATTCACATAATTGATATAGGATGTCATATCCCCAAATTTTAGAACTTTTATTTTTGTGTTTTAATGTTAGTTTTTGAACACTATGTCATATTTTTTTTCATTTGTGGTAAAGGGAACATAGAATTTGGATTATTTTAATAATTATTCTTGACATAATTTTTTTGGGGAGAAACTGTAGTTTATGATCGAAGTATGAAACTATTGTAAATGACATATTTAATATTATTTTTTATTTTAAGTGTGTTGATGATTAAATATTGATACTTAGATCATATATATATTGCTAACATTATGTGATTTAAGGCTAGTGAATATTAGATTATTTAAATTAGAATTTAAAGCTCAATATGAAACCACACATACCTCATATAATTTTAACAAAGATATAATTGGTATAATTTTTTTTGATATTATTCTATTTTTTTTTCTAATATATACTTTATGTGATTATAATTTAAAAATTTATCAATAAGGTCGATAACATAAATATCCAAAGTTTATCATGTCATTAATGCATATTGACCTAATGTATTCATATTTAAATCAACACTAATTAGAAGTAATTATGAGCTATGAACCCATTGGTATCTCTTATGACTAATTGAGTATAATAGAATTTGGATCCCTTCGAGTAATATAGAGCTAAGAATGTGACTTATATAAAATAAAGATGGTTTCAAAATATTTTTAGAGGCTTCATCATTGGCATTGAGGTAATTTTTTAGGTTAATATTTTATTTAGAAAGTGGTCAAAGCTAAAACATGAAACTTAAGGACCATGTACCATATTGCATTATCCATTTTTTATTATTAAAACATAGTTGGATCTTATTTTTGGTGGAATTTTCCACAACCCAAATTGGAGCTAACAAAATAGGTAATAGAGTTTATAAAATGTTGGATTATGCTTTGAATACGGTTTTGGAAAAAATCTAACTCAAGTTAGCAATCAAAATGAGTTGTAGTTAGGGTTTGAGATCTAAAATGACATTTTCTAACATCAAGATATCATTTTAAGGCATGGTTGACATGGCCTGGGTGAATCTCTATTTTTTTTGTCTTATTTCCTTATATCTAGTAGGTTACATGATTACTGGCATTTTTTGTTGTTGGAAGTCTTGCAAGTAAGCCTATAATGTATTCTAATTAGAAATTTTTTATTGGCTATAGTAGGATTTATATTTTTATTTGATTTCAACTTATTCTCATATCAAAAAAACCTATCATATAAAGGATAAAGGGTAAAACATTTCAATTTATTTTTGAATTAATAAAAATAGAACTAAAATTTACTTGGATTTGTTTTGGCAATTGCATGTCATGGATTAAAAGGAGATAAAAATGGCCACATGCCTATCTATTGGCATAGGGTCATGCTTGGAAAGGATCTTGCTAGGTTGTTGATGTGTTTACTATAGAGGAAGGTTATTGTTAGGTGGGTGTATTTTTATTATTTAAATAGTTGGTTTTGAACCCTTGACTACCCTTGAATTTAACTTGCTCTCAAGTAAGTTTTCATTATTGTTTTCTTTTACAACTAGATTGTATGTTGATTTAGTTTGGCTTCATTGGACTTGAGTTTGAATATTTAGGTGAATTATAGGGTTTTATTAGCTGATTTTTCCTTGAATTTATTAGCTTGGTTGGGTTATAATTATTTTGTATGTATTAAAACTATCATATCTGAATTATTCTTATATTTCGTGCATTTGGATCATTACCTTGGCTAAGTTATACTTGTTTTGATTCATTAAAATATATGATCTGATTTAATCTTGTATTTTTATGCATTTGGTTCATTAGATTAGCTAAGATATGCTTGTATTTGATGCATTGAGGTTACCATTATTGACTTATCCTCGTAATCATTATCTTGGATGAGTTCTACTTGTTTTGATGCAATAAATTTTATCCCAACTAGGTTATTATTGTATTTTGATACCTTTACATTGTTACCTTCACTAATCTATGCTTGTATTTGATGCATTGAGTTTATTATGGCTGATTTGTTTTGGTAACTATTATATTGGTTAGGTTATGCTTGCTTGATACATTAAAAATTATCATGGTTGAGTTATTCATGTATTTGATGCATAAAAACTATCATGGTTAAGCTATTCTCATTTTCATTATTGATATATATGAAAGGAAATTGATAAAAATTAGTGCTAGTTTACTAAGTCTTAAAATCAAATAATTTAAACCTACATTAGTGGAGAAGTTTCAAATGATTTTTTTTACTCAAGTCTGAATCCCCATTTGTTTGCATGGTGGTAATAAGAAAGGAAGTTAACTTTTTTAGTAAACCTTGTTTGCATTTTTGTTAACATTTTATCAATAAAAATTAATTGTGATAAACTAATTGATTCAAATTGTCCATTTTTAGTAAGTTATGCATGTAGTGTAAACTAGATTAGATATTATACACATCGTAAACCTTGTCTTATCTATATGTACTTGGACTAGATAACTGCTTTCCTATTTATGAATTGATTTTTGAAGAAATATTTTCCTAAGTAGTTAAGCAAGGTTGAATACATTGAAGGATAATTTTTTCATTGAATAGATATTTTGTTATGTTATACATACCTTTTTTCCTTTACTTAGTTAAGAATTTTTGAAATTTATGAATGGTTAAGTTTCAAAACTATAGAGGCAATTAACTATAGGCATGCATCTAGTCATTTTGAATTGATTATTTAAGGACATGATGTAGCTAAATGTTAAATTGGGATTGTTATTAATAATCATGCATTTAATGATAATTGTATGAATTGTATAGAGTTTTATAAGTTGATAGATGGTTTTTGTAAAAAATTTGTAAAAATAATATTTATTGGATCTATAAACTCTTAGTTCATTAAATTATTTCACTTTATTTATTAGAGCAGTAAATTAAATTGATTGTATGTGAGAATTGAGTTCAAGTGTTAGTACCAATTCACACATGACAATGATTCTATTAGTGCAATATATTTTTTTTGTTTATTTATTTCATTTATATTATTCCTAAACATGTGGTTTAGCTTTCTTAGGTGTCATTTTTCATAGGGAGTTATACTTGACCACCATTATTAGATAGTTAGTAGAAGTTACTCTTTGACCAACTATTCTGAGTATGGGAGTTGCATGCCTATTATAAGGTCTTTTACCACTATAATAGGGGACATTAATTTTAATATATCCTACTTGCACACTGATTGTAAAGCTAAACTCATGGATGAATTTGCATTTTTCTCATTTTATGATTTCATGCTCTTTTACCAACTCTATGCAATTACTTATCTTGGTGGTCACTCCATCTTGGTCTCAGAGCTCTTACATGGTATATTATTGTTTGATTTTTTATTATTGTTATTTTTGTTTGAAATCTTAATTTGTTTTATTATTATAAATGAAGGGACCAATACTAGAGTTTTTCTTGTAGATCTAAAGTTTTTTTGGAAAGCATGTTTGGTTTTACATGTTTTGGAAGCTTTACAACTTGTATTCAAGAATTTACCTTCTTCCAACATGGATCACCCTTATTTAGATCACACTTTTTGTCATGCATAAATGAACTAGCTTATACCTCTTCATTGATGTCTACCTCTTGCATTCAGTGATGCCAACATTATTTTTTCCTTGAGGAGGAATATTTTACATCCTAAACTCATTTTATAGGCTAGATTATATTGTTTGAGTTTCAAAGGGAAATTTATTTTATTGTGAAGGAAACTTGATTTGTTTAACATCATGACTCTTATCTCTAATTGGCTCTAACTTGTCATTTCATTGTGGAAAATACATAGTGTTATAATCATATGCCATTATATCTATCTAGTCTCTACATCATTTAAGAATCCAAGTATTTTTATCCCTACTTACCTCTAACATGGAAATATAGTTCATGCACCTTACCTAGACTATTCTACATTGTGGAAACCTCTAATGTAGAACACCTAGTCATCCTAGTCCTCTCCATGTTCAAATCTTTAAACTAGATTATACACAATGGTCACACATGTTGGTTCAAGACCACTTAAATTTAATTACATGTAGTCCTCCTTAATGGATATCTATCACTATTTTTTTCTACCATTAACACCTCCATATGACCCTCCACTCACCATCTCCTAAACATGTAACATCATAGAGTTGGTTTGATATTCTAGGCAACTTTTTTCATGTATGGTTTTATACCTATCACAATGTTGTACATTTTACCCTCCAAAAATACCTATGTGCATGTCTCATATGCCCTTCATAAGTTCCATGCTAATAAAAATCTCCTTTTAAGATAAAAATCATTATTTTTTCTCATACGTTGTATTATCTAAAACCATTGCCTTGATTTTATTTACTAGAAATTTAATCAAGAAATGACTATTTTATTTGTATTTTTATAAAAAGTGTTGAAAAAAGTATTTTAAATATTGCATGTTAATTTAATATCATCTATTGATATTAAAAATCATTATTATTTTAAAATCCTTTATTTGGTGTGTTTTTTTCAAAAGGGGGTTCCTTAACATTAGGCGAGTTACTTTTTTATTAATTTTTATAAAACACTACTATTATGCAGGTGGAATATTTATTTAGTGGACTTGATATTATCAATTTTATTTTCATTTTTTTAAATAATAAATTTTGGGTGGACATATAGTAGAGGGGTTATAAAAGCATAGTTTTTTTTAACTTTTTTAATTAAAAATAATCCTTCAGAGATCTTGGGATTATTTTTTATAGTTTTTTGTATATAAATAATATTATATTATAAAGGAGATTTTAGGATATTTGAAACTCTTTTCTTGGTCCTTTACTCCTTTTTATATGTTGAAGATGGAGGGTGAGGCCTAGTTTGGCAGGAAGCCAAACACCCTCACAAACAAACCAAACATTCTTCTCCTTCTCTCTTTGCTTACTCACTATTCAACACTTGTAATCTTCTTAGATGTATTATTGACAAAGATTGATGTCCTCTTATTTCACACGTTTACATTTTCACATGTACTAAATTGATGTCAGCTACATTGATTACTCATTCTCATGGATGCATTGTCAATAAATTCTGATGTTCATTTGTTGAGATGTGCATTGTCACTTGTGCACTATTTTCTCTTACTTATTTGGATAAATTTTTAGGTTGAGTCTAACATCCATACCTAGAGTGTGCATTGGAACTCACATCACTATCACATATTTCTCTCACATTTGTGGATTCATTATTGTTTCAGTTTGAAATACATTCACTTGAGCATGTTTTGTACTTGCAAAGATATGGGGTTACTAATGATTGTCTCATGTGGATTTTTATGGGCCATATATTGTCTCTTGTATGCACACAATTTATATGACCTATATATGGCCATTTGGTGACCACTACACTCATTGATATAGCATTCTTAGATTAATTATCAATATATATTGACATCCATTAATTGAGTGTGCATTATCACTCATGAATTGATTTATATTACTTATTTGGACTCATTTTTATCTTAGTTCTAAGTTCCTTTCTATAGTGTTCACTATTACTTATTGACTCATTTCACATATTGATCATTTTTAGATGTATTTTTAGCTAATTTTGATGTCCTCGCATTGAGTGTGCATTGTACATTAGGTGGGTCATTATTGCTTGCATTGTGAATTTTTTTCTTATCATACTTGCTTGATGTCTCTTCTCTCAATCATTTCAAGTTCATTTGAGAGATACTTAGAGAGAAAATTTGATTCTATACTAGTGGTTTTATTGATAATTTGGCCTCCTAGCCCAAATTTGAGCCCCTATAATAAAAAAAAATCATGAAAATGCCTCTAAGTTTTTTCATGTTGGCCTATAGCTTATCATAGTCTACTAATTCTCCTTTAAAGCCTTTAGTATTTCTTAGAGGTGTCATGTTATATGCTAGAACCTGCATGTGAAGTCATCACGTCATAGCTATTTTAGGCCTTTAGAGGATGTGTTAAACTATCATGATGGTGTTTGAAGTTATTTTAAGGGTTTAAATGTCTCATGAATCTTATAGAGTATTATTTTACCTATTTGACAAAGTTAAGGATCTCTAGCAAAGGTTAAGGAAATTTAATAAAGACAAGGTTTCAAGTTCTCATGGTTTTAGGCCTATTTTAAGCCACTTATTGTAACATGGACCTTATTAATAGATGAATAAGGGTGACCAAGCCTCATTTGAGTAATAATTTGAAGTCAAATGGTGTGTTTAAATTAATTTTCCATGGTACACTCACCCAAAACTATTTCATGCTTTAACTAGACCTTCAGAGTTATCAATAACCCTACACCTCATATTAGTTAAATTGCATTATTAAACTTTGGGAAAGGGGTGTTTAGGTGTATAATTATATTATAAGGGTCATAATAGGTATCATTTAAATTATAAAGTCATTTGGGATGGTTTCACATGCATAATAGGGTCCTTTTGGTAGTCAAAGTCACTTCCCATTCACTAAATGCGTCCCACATGTGGGAGTATGCATCCTTTCAACTTCATTAAGTCATATCATAGAATATTATTTGACTTAAATTTTCTCTCCCATTACCAACCAATGAGATTTTAAAGTCTATATCTTACAAAAATGTAAGAAAATAAGGTGTTTGTAGGTGTTTTATATGCTTGTATGGACTTGTATGGTAAGTTTCATAGAAGGGGAGATCATATATTTCATAAGAGTTTATTTAAAGTATATCAAAGAATTTTAAAGTCTAAAATATGAAAAATATGGCCAAAACCATTTCACTTATCCAACTGAGCTCTTTGGCAACCATGGACAACACTTTAGGTTTGTGCTCAATCTATATAGGAGAGAGAATGTGAGGGTCTAATCTATTGGATATATTAAGGAGTTATAATTAAACTAAAATACTAGGAATTTTTTTCAATATCAACCCCCATGCTTAATGAATAAACATTAATAACTTAAGTAGTCAGAACTACCTTCTAAATCTATACAAGGGTCAAACTTCCATTAGTTTTGGTGCATTATTGAAATGATTTTGTAAATTTATATTTGTATGTGTGTTTCATATGTCCTTAAGGTCCTTATATTGTATTATCCACCCATATTTCACATGTTTTATGGTGTGAGATGAAACAAATCTTCATATTTTCACCTTTGTAGACTCTAGATACATTTTTTCCATGTTTAGAGCATTTAGTGCATAATAATCTAAGTGTTTTTTGTTTTTAGGTTTAATTATGGTTTTAGTGAATCCATTTAATCCTTATCTACCTCCAAATATCAATTTATCAACTATATTTTCAATCATATCCTTTAATTCTTAGCCCAATGTGATTTCCATGTGTATAATGTTTTATCCCTTACAAGTGTGAATAAGGGGTTGTAAAGAACCGTCAACATTAGTTTGAAAGACATACATGTAATTCATACGTAACTCAATATATATAATTTTACCCTCATAATCCTCATTTACCTACACTTAGGACCCATTCCATCCCTAGAACCTTTGAGAGATAAGCCTCACTTGGGTACTTACAGGCCTATTTGGGTAGATTGAGCAAGTAAGGTAACTACTATTGAGTTGAAGTGTGGGATATTTTAAGAAAATTAGGAGAGTCATAGGACATATTAATAAATATTAATATGGAGAGATCAAGGGTAAACATGATCAACACTTTCTCAATCATCCCAATATGATATCTCAATCAAGTTTTCTCTACACATAAGGCTACAATGGCAAGATTCAAGAACATTGAGGGACTTTTGAGGTTATGAAGAGATACAAAGAGTTAGAATGAAAAAAAATAATTAATCAAACTATTTATGATGCAATTAAATAATTTAACATCAATTAACCTCTCAAGTGAAGCTTTCACAATCAACAGGCCTAGAAAGACCACCTACATGCCTGACTATAATAATAAGGCAATTGAGCATAAGAGTCCATTTCAAATAAAATTGAAGGTGTAAAATTTGAAATTATTTTTTAAATTTCATATCATAATTAATAGATGGATTAATTATATTTAAGGCTACTTTAAAAGAGAAGACTCACCTCTCATCAGTCACATCTACTCAACCAAATCCCATGACTACCACCTACAGGTAGGGTCATGCATAAAAGAGGATGAAAATACAATAAAAAGTGTTTTTAAGAGTGTGAATGAGAGAAAATAAAGGGTTTTAAATTGTATATAAATTATTCTAAGTCTCTCTTTAGTGTTTGATCCCTTTAATGCAAGTAAGAATCTTGATAGGCCATTAGGACTTTTAGGCCTAGATAAGACAATTTTAGGTAAGACCTTAGTAAGAAGAGCTAAGTGTATTGAAAACTACATAATAAGTGACTAATGAGTGAGTAAAACATAGGATTAATATTATATATCTTAAATATTTTATTCCATATTCAAAATTTTTGTCCTTGAGACAAACAAAAGGAGCCGAATGGCCTATTAGGCCTAAACTAGAATATACAGGTTTGTGCCTAAAAATAGAAACCATATATATGTTTTATGGACATTAAAAGGGTTAAAAACATAAAATAAATTATTAAGGAAAACATAAAAAAGTTTTTATAATGTTAAGGGACTCAAATTGAGGTAGGAAGACACCTAGACTAAGCCTTTAGGGTTGTACAAACCTAGTTTCTCACAAACCCCAAGTAAGAGTTAAATGGGTATGCATGGGATAGAATTGGAGGGAGATAAATCCAAATAATTTTTTCAAACCTTTAATACATTTTAAAAAAATATCCAACCCACTATCACTATTGAGAGCTAGAAAATATTACCCAAGTCTCTAACGCAAGTTGTCTAACACTCAGACTAGGCATGATAGTAAGAGAACTTAAACAGACCTACATGAGATAAAGAGACTAAGATAGTCATTTATGTATATGAGGGAAATTATAAATAATTTAAACCAAGTGGAAAATATTTTATTATGGCATTCAAACCATTAGTGATTACCTACAAGTAACTCAGGGTTTGAAGGGCAGTGTAAGCTTATTAGGCTTAAAACTAATCTTAAGGCCTCAAGATCCCACCTCCACTTTATGTCATTTCCATATCATCATATAATTTTTTGGTTATTTAAGGTACATATTACAATTTTTAATACCTTTAGGAGGTTGTTCTAGATAAAGTAAAGTATAAGTGATCACTTTAGTCTTAATACCCCTCTTGAACCAACTATTCTAAACTACCGCCTTGAATTATTAGTTCAAGTGCTAATATATTTCATAGAAAAAGGATTGAGTGATAATTATATTATGGGAAATTGGTAACACTTGTAAACTCACCATCCATGGAAGAGAGAGTTACATTAGGGAGATCATCTTTATGAACAAATACTAAGACTACAACCTACCTAGAATGCCTAGCAAGGAGCTCGAATTACACCAACTTTCACTCATTTATGTCCATAAAATTTTCATGGGATGAGAATATATTTAATAATTTTTAGGGGTTTTATGGGATAGGAAACATTTCCATAAGTTTTGGATTGGAGGTTTGTATTTAGTTAACCATCATTAAGATGATCGACCTCCAAACCCCTATTTAAACCTTAAGACAAACCTGATGGAGGAAAAGTGGATAAAAATGAGCTTAGTTACCATGAATTTTTATTTAAGACACTTGTATGACATTAAAATTATATAATATTTAATCCATGGTACTAAGTTATAAAGATAGCTATATGGACCTCTTAAAAATCATGTTTTATAGGGTTTAGTTATTTTTGCAAGGTATAGAACTTGATGAAAATTTGAAAATAATGGGGGTGGAGGTGGGGGGGGTATTTTGGGGTACATTTCACCTATTAAAACCAATAAAACCTCTTTATAAATCATATAAACACTCCTATAGGTCTGTACCAAATAGGTAGTCAAGGAATGATAGTGAAAGGAGTCCTAGTCACCTAAATGGGGTGAAATTATAGGTGTATACTATTAATAAATCACATATAATGATTTATCATGATCAATAAAGTCTAATACATGATAAATCACCTAATATTAAGGTCTTATATACGTTTCATGGCCATTTAAGTAATAAACAATCAAGTAACTATGCCTAGTGGCCTAGTAGGCCTATTTGGGTCAACAAAATAAGATTTATATTGGAATAGAGGGATATTGGAGTATTAAATTTAGGGAAATTAAAAAAATTTAAATACATCATGAAGACTATTATACACACATCATTTTAATCATGGAAGAGATGGTAGTTTCTAAGTCTAGTTAACATGCACAGAGGATGGTGGGTTTTTTAATGCCTCATAGATGCCTATTTAAACCTCACTTATTTTTTTATAAATACTAATTAATATATAATTTACTTACTCCCATGATTTTAATGGGGTAAATCAAGTTTTAACTATCCTACATCACTCCACTTCAATGCCCAATGTTTCCCATTTAAGACCAACAATGCATGGAGGGACTATGGGGACTATTATGGCTACTTGTAACTATTGGTGGAGTCAATGATGGTCATTCATGACCCATAAATATCACCTCCACATTATTTTACCTCTTTATCTCTTCTCATTATTATATATATTGAGGCTTTTATGCCATAGTATAGATCCCTCACTTAGGTATGAGGAAACTCTACCTAGATTTGTATTTTATAGACCTCTTAAACTGATAAATGGACTATTGCAACTCCTTTATGTTTGTATTTATTTTTTTATTTGCTTTTATATATGCATATGTGGTATTTTGTTCTCCCTTTTCATGTCCTTGTCTCATATATATGTTAGTAGGTGTTCTATATAGTTCATATGATGTGCAAAGGTGTTGGTGATTGAGTTTGGAGTGGAATCTAATTGGTAAGTGTCTAAGATCATAACTCCCTTTAATGACCCTCATTTTCTATCCACCTAACACATCGTCCATGTGAGACACTATTTCATATTATCTCTTGGAGATAGTATTCCATTTTTTCATCTAGTTTATTAGTGTTCTTAGAGATCAAATAGAGTGGAAAACTATATTGGTGCATCACCATCCTTAGTTTAGGTTTCCTTTTATACATCCCTTTCATTCCTTTTCAGCCCAACAATTAGTATATCTTAGTGATTTGATATAAATATATTCACAAGGGGAGCTAGCCCCATAATATAGAGGTTTATCCTAGCCATAGGTCACCCATAGACTTGGGCTAATCCCATGTTACCCTAAACTTGGTGGTAAGCCCAAACATCCTCCTTATAGGGTATGGTTAGGAGTGTTAATAGTTATGGCACACCTAGTGGGACTGAGGATTCAATAAATTATAGAAACTACTTGCATAACTTGGTCATTTCTTGTAACTTTAAGCACTCATGTGGTAGATTTATAGTCACGTTTTCATGTCAAGGATCATTAAAAGGTCCCCACTTGATGGTAAACACTTATTGTTGATTGGTAATCCAATCTATTATTCAGTTATTTCATGATGTGTAATGGTTGTATATGAAACTTATTTCTATCCTACACATCCTTATCTGTAGCCCTATAACCTATATCACCCCCATCATGAGCCTTACCAATCCTACATTAATCCCTACCAACAACATGATGGCTTACCTTAGTCATATGACCCTATTTACTATCAAGATTATCAAACCCCTTGTTAGCCTTATCAACCCCCTTGGTATCCTACCTATCCTCCAAATTAACCTAGGAAACATCATGATACTTTTAGCCATCCTAGCCATGTCTCAAACAAATCCATATTATACCTTAAGCAAGCTCTTTTAAGTTATGAAAAGTACATGGTGGTGATTGATACGCAACATAGTTATGTCTAAGAGATCCCTAGTCACCTTATTAATAATATAAGATCCTTATTTCAATAAATCAAGATATAATGGGAACCTATCATGGGGGAAAATTATTCAAGGGTAACTAATGACATGTTAGATGTGGGTGGTCTAATTTCAACCATATAAGAGAAACTAGTATTCCATGAGGGGTAGTAAATCCAATTTCAATAGCCTCATGTGCCCTCCTCTATCTCACATTAATCCTTTATTAAACATCCCATCCCTCCCTAAAATACTAATCCATAAGAGTGTCAACACATTCTAAGTTCCCTAAAAGCTCCTTAAGACTTCCCTACTTGGAGATCCATCCAATAAACTATAAAAAGGAGAGAAGAAGAGTGTGTTGAGAGGGCTAAGTTTCATGGTTCAGACCAAAACTTGTAGAGTTTTTCTTTTTTTGACTATCTTAAAGAGATTTTAGATCATTTAAGGCGTGATTTTAAATACCACCTAAAGAGGGAGATTGTATTTTCAAATAAGCACTTGTTTCATTTAGTGGTAGTAGTAAGATCAATGCCATCTTAGGAAAGGGTACCTTCATTCATGCCCCAATTTAAAACACATGTAATAGAAGATGTTTTTAAATCCAAGATCCCAACTTGGAGTCAAGTAGTGAAATCATGGGGAAAGGAGGATCAGTCAAACTTATACCAAAATGCTGAAGTGAAAGATTAATATGAGATCATTCAATCCCCATCCTTCCCTCCTCAATATCTCGTAACATTCCCATCATGGATGTCCATTTAAAGTAAGAAGAAAGATAAGGTGATGATTTTCAAATGTGGGTAGTTGAATGAGTAGAAAGAGGCATTTTTAACACAACTAGACTTTATATACACATAATATTTGCAAACTTTTATTTGTTACTGACACTTTATATCTTGCAAGAACCCATTGAATCTCAATCTCTCTGAGTGCATGCCTTACGGGGTGCACTAGGAAAGGGGTGGGAAGACCATTGGTTCTTCATAAGATTATTGGCCCTTTTTATACTTGTCACCTACACACTCATCTCCTAAAATCATTTACACTAAGCTTATTCTTCTCAATGTTACACATTCTAGTCATTTGCCATGATTCATCCTCTTTACTCTTACCTTGACCCCCTTTCAACCAGTTGACTATACTAGGTCAAATGGGTCAACCCTATATATTTTTCAACCTCTTATTACTATACATCATTGAACCTATACTATTTAGGAGTATTTTTCATTAGGATATTTTTTAGCCCTTTCGCTGACCTACCTCGTGACCTAGTGAATTATCTCTTAAAAACATATAGGGTCAACTGGCTTGACCCTGTATAGTTGACATATTCAAAAGTATTTTGGGAAATATTTGCCTATATATACAAGTTCATTTACAACCATTTCTAAGAATAGAAGTAAATAAGAATGATTACAAATGAACATATTCTTATTGACCATTCTACTTGAGGAACAAAGATTAGGGTTCCATACTTTCTTTGGAGATGTAGATTTTGTCTTATGGAGAAGTCTTTTAGATACACATATAGGTTATGTAGACTAGAGCTGATTTATATTTTTTATCCTTACATACCACTATAATCTCTTGTGAAGCACGTTATCCAAGGGAGAGATTGAGGCTTGGTGGGTTCATCTTCAAAGGTAAGTATTCCTAACTTTATTTCTCCTTTGTAAGAGTAGATAGATAATGAATTATGATTCTCTCACATTCATTAATATTTTGTATACATTGACATCAGTATATGTCTTCTATGCATGTTTAAGTTTAGTTTAGTTTTATCTCTAACCCCCACATTATGCCAAAAGCTTTGTTGTGCACTAGATGAGATTTACTTTCGTATTTATTAAAATATAGTGAACATTAAATCTAGGACACTTTTAGGTTTTTTTCATGATTATCTTAGACTATATCCTTTTAAACTCTTCTTAGCATGGTGTATTATGACAAGTGATACCCTAATCAGGGCTAGTGGATCCCTATATTGGTCATGCTCCCACTTAACAAATGTTTTCCCAATCGAAAGTGTAGGTATGCTCTATCTTCTCTAGTTTAGGATTGATTTATAGACATGATGAATTTTTGATTGTATACATTCTATTGAACTTGACATGAACTAACCCTTACAATATTGTTTCATATTATTTCATTTTTTTCATTGTTTCATCATTATTTTTATCATATATTTTCCATACTAGATCAACTTTATCAACCCAATATCTAACTTCTATGTATAGGATTTTAGGTATAGAATACTGGATCAACCCTATTGACTTAGTACATGTTTTTAGCTTTCTAGACATCCAACCTAGATTATTAGGTTAACCTAATCAACTCTATACTTTTTCAAACATCAGGTTCAACATACTAGGTCAACCCAGTTGATGCTATACATTTTATAATCTCTATGTCCTTCTATCTCTATGTCTCTTTCTTTACAATCTTTCTTTTCACATTATACCATCTTCAAAACTACCCTTGCATAGTCAATAGGATCGACCATGCTAACCCAATTCTATGTTCTATGTGTTATCTGGATAACTAGGTCAACTATGTCAACCTTGTTCATTTTTAGACCTTACTTCTATAATATAGGTTCAACCCTATCAATCTTATTCTATATTTTGTGCATACAATATTGACCATATCAACTTTTTACCTTATTTTAAAGTTAAAATTAACCTCATATGCTAGTAATTAGTTCACACTTTCTTTTATTGTTGTTTACATGCTTAGAATAGATCACATATCTTATTTAGGTGGTTTTAAATTAATCATTTAGCTTCACTATTTTCTATTTTATGCACATATGGCCAAATCACAAAATCTAAACAATCATTTTAACATTTGTCTACCCAAGGCCAACCTACTTGGATTTCATCACCAAGGGGGAAGTTGACTTGATACTCTGGTTAAGTATAAATCATTGTTAATGGTATATTCTAGATCAACACCTAACACCCTTATCTTTGTGGTGTGTGAAGTGAGGGGTTATGCCCCAATACCAAGTATGTATCATTTCCACTATAGTCCCTTTCAACCAAACTACCTGAAACCATCCTTAGATTTCCATTTTAGTTCCTTACTTATAGACAAATTCCCATCACATTTAAATCATATCATAATAATCTAATAAACATTTAGGTTGACAAATTAGTTAGCTCTTTACTTTCTAAGTTAATTATTTTATCTTTACTCAATTGTATTTTGTATTGCAAAAACTTGCATTAGCTAGCATTGGTGCAATGTTTTGTGATGTGTACTTTAATTAGATTGACCCACATTAATACAATTGACTATTTTTTTCATTTCTATCATTTCTCTTCAAATTACTTACAAAATTTATCTTATTTTAGTCCACAAATTTGTCATAGTCTTTTTAATTTTACCTATCTACTATACTAGGTCAACCCAATTGACCTTGTACCTTTTTCCAACCTCTATTCACTATACTGGATTGACCTAATCAACCCTGTACAATTTGTAAAACCTTTTACCTCTTTTTCCAATCTTTGTTCATTGTACTAGATCAACCTAGTTGACCCTATATAGTTTGTAGACCCTATTTTTGTGTTAGTTCAACCTAATCAACCCTATATTATTTTTGTCCTATTTTCTTACTTTCTCATCTCTCTTTCTTTCCCTTCATCATGGAATTTTTTTTGATGACAATACTAAGTTTCAATAAAAATACATGATGAATTTTACCAACCCTTATAGGGTATCCCATAGATAGAATAGGGATCCTCACTTGGATGCTAGTAATGTGCATATTTCCATTCACACAATGAACTATGGGACCCCTCCTAATACCTTTTCACAACATAATCCTCTTTTCTCATTAGAAGACAAACTTGAATTATAGTATACCCCTAAAATGTTCTTTTTTATCTCTAAATTTCCTCAACATCAATGAAAATATCCTTCTACCATTTATAATCTTGTGATTAGTGTTCACATTGAAGAACCTCATTCACCTACTCCTACATTTTTTTATTGTATTTGGAGGTATCAATTTTTTTCATTCTTATTATCTTCATTTGATTATGACCCCTTCTCATACCATGACCTCTTATTCTCTTACTTCTTCCACCTTCATGCCTAGTATATCCACTAACATGGTAGGTTGTACATCTAGTGGGCCTCTCATAAGATCCACTATCCTTAATCCTTCCACTAATGGATCATTTTCTACCCAAGGTAATCATGCTACTAGTGCTTATTCTTCTCAACCATTTACTAGTCCATATTTTACTACACAAGTAAAATATGCCACTATTGCCTCACACTTTCATAATTCCTCTCAAGTTCTTATTAACACCAATAGTGGTACCCAAGCCACTAATACCACCTATAATTCTTCTAATAATTATAATCATACACACTAACTATTTTTACAAACACTCAATCAAATGAATACCTTTCAAGCTCATAACAAAAATCAAATGATGGGAATACAAAACTATCCTCTTCATCTTCAATCTCATCCTCAACCAATAGCTTGAGGTATGCATAACCTGAATGTTTCCCCTCCTCTTTGATATTCTCAAGGAAATATCATTCCTCAACTTCCTTTGGCCAACAAAACCATTAAGAATCTTCAAAATAAACCTATCACTACTCAGATAATTAACATTGATATTGGAGGTATCACACCTACAATTTCTTATAATGGATAAATCGATCCCACCCTTCATCTTAAAACATTTGGAAATATTTATAGGGATTGGGTCAAATTGAATACCTTTTCCACTACCAAACTCTTCGCTAAAACTCTCATAGGTGATACCTTGTATTGGTATAACCAACTTATAACTCAATCAATTACTAGTTTGGAGTATTTAGTGAATGATTTAGTTCAATAATTCCAAACTATTGATATTTTTAAAAACACTTTGGCCCACTTCATAAATTGTAATCAAATAAAAAAAATAAACTACTCAATCCTTAGTTAAAAGGTGGAAAACTTTGTCAAATAAATGTGAACATAACATGGTTGATGACAATATTTTACATCTCTTCACTAATGCCCTTTTTCCTAAACTTCAATATAGGGTCCACACTCTCTCTCCACATGCCTTGGAGGAGGATATTAACCAAGATAAATGACAAGATTTCCTTATGCATCAATTTGAGCCACCCTAACCTTCTTTAGGTCCTCATCTCTTAATTAAGAATAAAAATTGAAATGATACCAATGTTGGTGTTATATATTCTTATGACACCATTCACAATGTTCAAGCTGTCATTCCTACCCCTTCATCAGAACTAGCACCCCCTTCTCAACAATATACCAATCCACACTTATCTTCACTAAACAACATTAATGTTCATAGACCTCTATCCTTAGCTAAATTTCCTAAGCATCTACCTAGGATTCTTCCACCATATCTTGACCCTACCCATCCTATGAAATCTTGGTATGATCCTAACAAGTTTTGTTGGTTTCACATTAGTTAGGGTCATTCTCATGATACCTATAGACAGCATTGTAATTTAGCTATGGATTTTATTCTTGGTCATGATTTTGATCACAATTATATTATTTGAAATTATCAATAATTTTATGAAATTTCTTTTAAAGGTTATAAATCACATGATAAAACTCAAGCCTTAAACCAAGCCAATGCTTATTTGGCTATCTACAAAGACCCTCTTCCTAATCATCAATATATTGAAGATAATCAAGATAAATCCACCCCTTCCACTAATAATGTATAAATTCTTATTTAAAACACTTCTAAAGAGAATGTGGTTAGCATGACTAATATGTGAAGGGTAGTTGCCTTTATCGATACCCAACCTATCTACACTCCATCTAGAACATAGCATATTATCTATGATTCTTATCTAACTAATTTAAATGAGTTGGGGCAAGATGACCTTATTACTTTTGATGATCCAATTTCTGAGTCTCCTTTGGATAACACTTCCTTTTCTATTTCAACCACTCTTTTGTCATCTTCTAAAACTAATGACACTCAAATTTATACTAAAACTTCTTATACCAATTCTCACATTCAAATTGAACTAGCTACATCATCATAACATGATTTATAACCTTTTTCTAAACCTTTTTTCTTCTTATCAACATAAGTTCTAATTTTCTTCACATCTTCGTTTCGAGGACCTCCTTAATGACTATGCACCTATAAATAAAAACCTTATTATGGGATATGATGAGTGGGATCCCATCATGAAATTCATTAATATCCCATCCTATATTATATTCCTTGAGCTTATGAGGACTTATCCACATCATAAAAACCATCTTATGTAACTAATATTCAATAAGAATTTCCCTCATCCTCCCATTGTAGGATGGGAGGAAGCCTTATCTGGATCTGAGGCTAGTATATTACAATAATGTGAAGAGATATATATCAATGTTGTTGAAAATAAAAACACTTCTCTTTCCTTAAAGTTTCCTTTAGCTTATATGATTCTTGATGAGAATATACTTTGTGTAGATGATCCTCCATTATTCATTAGTGTTCTAATATGTGATATCCAATTTAAGCATGCATTGATTGATGAGGATTCTATCACCTATGTTGTGTCTCTCAACTTCATTAAGACCCTTGGATATTTTTAATGCAACCTCAAGTATATATGTAATACCTACCAAGGATATGATAGAAGGCAAATGCCTCATCTAGGTTGTGTGTGGCTTCCCATTACTAACCCACCTATCACCGTTCATGTGAAAGTGATGATCTTTAACTTTCCCCTTTCTTATAACATCTTGCGCGGTAGGCCATGGACTCATTGTATGAGAGATGTTACTTCTTCTACCTACCAATGCATAATTTCCCTCATAATGGATCCATTTATAGGATTCAGGGTGACACTAACCCTTAGAATTTTGAACAATTCTAAGATTGTGGTGTCTTAAATATTCATCCTCTTGAACCTTTGCCCATCATTCTATTTGGTGATTCACAACATCTTAATTTTCTCATTAATTCAAATTGAGGTTATAATGGGCATCATGAACTCATTGGGAACATTCTTCCTAACCTCTTAGATTTTTGATGATGATGAACTTGATGATATTAACTTAAAGATTAAAATTTTTGATCTCTCACCTCATCTCATCTCATAGCTTCCTACTTCCTTGCAGCCTCATTCATGCAAGCCTCCTTGCGATGATAATCCCATAGTCTTAACCAAGACTTGACATTTTATTCACCATACTTCCTCAGATGACAAGGTCATCCCTACTTGTGTCATTTATCTTCATACCCTAGATTATGATGATGGTTATTCCTTAGATGATCCATTCTGAAGGTCTTATACAGGGCCATGATGCTAAGATTGTCCATTATCATTCTTATTTACTTAAGTCTTTTCATATATCTTTCCATCTTCCTTTATTTATAATTCCTAATTTTAGGATTTTTCCTCTTTATCATAGGGTAGATATGGTTTCAACACCTCCAATTTTTTAGGATCCTTGTAGGAGTATGCCCATGGATCATGTTATGACTGGACCTTACCATTTTTATAGATTCTTTGATCACCATAGTTGTTTTACTCTTGAGATTAGTGTAACCCTCCTTAGACCTTATATAAATCCTACCCCTCCCTTATTAGAGCCCTTATTAGAGTCCATTCCCACTCCCATTATAGTTGAGCCCATTCTTGCTCTTATTATAGTTGAGTCTATTCCAACTCTTGATATTGTTGAGACTACCCCTACTTCTCATCTCATTGATCCTTCCATTGAGCCTAATTCCATTCTTCCTTCATCACCACTTTATCTTGGTGATGGTTTTCTTCCCTTACCTAAGATGGCTCTATTTCCCACCAAATGAGTTGATGAGTCCTCTCTAGCTTCTTCCACTCCTATTATACCACCTTTTATGTGTGTTTATCCTAAGATACCTAAAAAGAATATTTATTGCTTCTATGGGACATATAATCATTCTTATACCCATTATCATAAGTTATAATAATATATTGATACTTTGCATTCTTCCTCTCTTTCCTTATACAAATCCACACCTCCCTTAAAGGTTCTACCTGAATATATACCTAAGTACGGTAAAGTGTATTATCTGTGGCACAAATGTGGCACCCATCACACTGATCATTGACACATACTTCAATAACACCTTAAGGATCACCTTATATCTATTCTCAAAAATTCTTCCATTCTTCCCATAGGTTATTCCCATAATAAGGATTATCTTTCTTCTCCCATGGATCCACCTCTAATGGTTCCATCCCCTCATATGGTCCCTTAGTCACCTTATCTGCCTCTACCTGTGATTCCTTCACATATGCACCTTCATTCACCTATGGATCCTTCTCCACTCATGAGTCTTCACATGTGGATCATTCTCCATTAGTGATTCCTACATCTCCCATAGAGCTTACTCGCACACATTCTCTTAAGAATCATTTGCCTAGTTTTCCTCAGTATAATCCATCGATTATTCCTAATTTTTTAGTTGAGGAGATTAGAAGAGAACTATTTTCCAAGTTTTCATTTAAGATTGATGAGACACTAACATCAGTTCATATCTAGCTTCATAGAGATTTACCTGATGTCTTAGATAATGTGTGTGGGTAGATTTATCAATATTTATGAGAACATGCATGGTGCATTTACATTACATTTTGATTAGACATGTGCTCCAGTTTCATTTTTATCTATCTATTATATCATTTGATTTTGTGTCAAATTCATATTTTTATTATATATTTATCTTACCTTTTGTACTATATCTTGCTTATATTGTCATTTATCTTTACATATGACCATCTTTTTTATCATTGTATTCTCTTTCTTTCTTGAGTTTTTTCTCAAAAATCTCTTCTTATGTCTTTATGATTGTTTGATTTCTTATCTCTATTTTTCACAAATAATTATCATTATGACTTGGTTATACCAACCCTATTCCCTTTGGTTCTTGCCTCCCTTTACCATGTGATCAGTTATCAAATAATGTATCTCATTTTACTTTTCTTTTACTGATCCAACTTTGGATCTCCTTTTTCCTTCTTCCATTTTCACAAAATAAGCATATACATAGTTAAAACATGAGATCACATGATAGTTCACTGTTAATCCTAAGTGTCCTAGTCAATCTTTGTCTTTGGTTACTTAGCTTCCTTTAGCCTTATACTAAAGCTAATTCATGTGTATCACTACATCTCTCATGATTGATCATTCCAAATTCGTATGGAGGAAGAATATTAAAATTCATACGAATTTAAAAGCCAAATAATTTTACAAAAGGAAATGATATAAAAGGCAAAAATATTTTTAAAAGTCAAATCACACTAAAATACATGATTCGAATCTCATATCCTTCTTCTAGTCTAAGCTCAAACTCCATATTTTTCCTCATGATAGAGCTGATGTCCTTTGGGGTGTGGTAGGCTAGTAGATTAGAAGAGGAGAATAAAAAAATGTTTTAGTGCTACTTACTTTCTCACATAAGTACCCAATCCTCACAATAGATTGATGGCTCTATAAGGGGCCCTAAAGAATGGATAACATGTCGTGGGAAGGTAGGTCCATTTTAATTTTGTTGTACCTATATAAATTTATGAGGTTATCTTATTAGCATCCTTATTTGCCTACAAATCTTTGTGTCTATAGAGAATAGGTTTCCTTTATACAATTATGGTCACTAGTCACTTAGTGTCTTCTCATGTCTTTAGTATGCCTATTGTCTCCTAAGGTATTCTCATAAGACACATAAGTATTTATTTTTACACTCCCTTCTTCATTCCCTATATCCCTAATATTTCCTCTTGAGAAATATGGTCTTATCTACTGATCACTCCCTTTGGAATTTCATTTATGAGTTGCATTATAAGACTATGGATAAGACCCAACCATCCTCACAAATTACGACCCTTTTCCTTCCTATTAACCACATCCTTTATTACCTAATTTTTACTATTTATTCCATCCCAATTGTTTTGTCTTTATGAGTTGAAACATAATACAATAGATAGGACCTAACATTACTTACAAAATTTTCCAATAATACAAGTCATAAACAAAATTATATGTGTCAAATATTAGATAAGATATGATTGATTATGAAGTTACACATCATTGACATGCTTCCCAACTTGATTTAGTGTCTTTTATGCTTATTTTATTTCTATTCACTTTTATCTTCTTAATTTATGAGTTCATATAAGAATACAACCAATTCTTGAATTTTTCATACTTCTCAACATGAATTAGTGTGATAAATTTAAGACCAATATTTTGATAATTTTGTTTTTCTCTTATATTTCTCAATGTGATATAGTATGATTGATTGACTTAATTAATATTTTTTATACAATGCATTCCCTTTTAGACACATTTTATTTTATTACATTGTTTGCATACTTCCCAACGTGATTTAGTATGATTTTACTTGTTTTAATTTGTTGAAAAAAAATTTCACTTTGGTTTAATAAAAAATTCTATTTTACCATCTTGTTTTACCATCCCTTGGTTCTTTATACTTAGTCATTTTCTTGTTATTACACATTTCACAACTTGAAATAGTGTGCAGTATATTATTTTTGATTGATTATATTTTACCAAGTCTTTTTGCTTGTTTCTTTTTAATCATGCATGTGTTTCTCATGATGCTAGAAAAGAAAACACATCTCATATATTTCCTATAACATACACAACAAAATATAAATACATGTGATATAAATAAATATATCTAAATCATCCACAACCACAACCATAATAACAATAACATACACAATCAACATCAATATGCCAAAATGATACATTATATATATATATATATATATATATATATATATATATATATCATGATTTTTGATACAATAAGTGAAACTATATATAATGTTCCATCTCTATGGTTGGGCTCCATCATATCTATCTCATGGCCTAACCACACTTCCTACTAAGGATTTATTCTAATTCCTATAACTAGTATGTTGTAAGGAGACCATTAAATATCTCAATCCCTTTACCTATCCCTATAGGTGTGCTATCCACACCTGTGCCTGTGCCAACTTGGTCTGGGTTATTGTATGTGCCTATGTCAATTGGGTCTACACCGTCATATGTGGCTATGTCATCTACATCATTGTAGCCAGATGTATAACTCTCTCCTCTATCAAGGCTTGCCATGCTTGTATCTCACCTTCACCCATCTCTATTTTTGGATGCATCATTTACCTCTATGTTTATATATACCTCACTACCTCCCCTTCTAATATAAACCATCTCACCTAAGCTAGGGTAGATGGTACATTGGGGTCCTCTAATGTAGTAGGGTCATATGGCTATAGAGTCTCATCCAAGATGTCATAGAGTGATCCCCTCATAAGGGAACCCCATATCTCATATTCATCCTTAACTACACCTACAAAATCACACCCAAATAGATATTAGATCACTATCATATCTCATAATATCTATCTACCTCTAGTCTCTACTTCAAAATACAACTTAAGAAATAATTTAATCATCTTTATTACTTGTCTATGTCTTGGCCACTATGGTCTCACCATCTATGCATTTGCTTAGCACTATCTCTTTATTTATGAGGCCTCCTAGTACCTCCTTTATAAGTTGCCTCCTCAACTCAAATCTAGATAGCATGGCTCACATTCACCTCAACCTACACTTGAATGGCCTCTCTATCATCTAGTTCTCCTCTAGATCACCTATTAGGTCATCAAGGTTGGTGATAATCTCCACTCTCTCTTACTCTTCCTACCTCCATTGATGTTATGTCCTTGATGGTCATAGCTCATCTCACTATACACCTAGTGATGGTATCTCTCATGTCACGACCTGCACATCCCTATCCTCTTTCTCTATTCCCTATTGTGTTCACATAGTCCATGGTTGCTCATCACATGGTCTGAGTGTTGGCCTCATCACTCATGGCCCTACTCCCCTCCTCCCTTGCATATATCTCACATGTTGAGCCCACTACTCAATCATAAATATCAATGCCACTAGATGAGGTAAGACCATCTATCCTATCACTCATGCCACTAGATGTGGTTCTCTCCACCAAGTATAGTGTCCAATCACCTCTATCCTTATTATAGTTGGTATAATAGTATTCTAGTTCAACCATGTAGTTGATATGTGCCCATATGGATGCCACACTATGTTTTTTCATCTCACCATCTTCATTGTTGGCATGTGGGACATGGCCCATGCTACCTGGTCCTCTCCCCATCTCTATAGTTAAGGCAAACTATCATCAAACACATGGGGTAACCTAACCAATTGATACATACAAAACCTATTATATATCCAAGCCATCAATAATATTATCATTCTTATCAACTCTTACCCTCTAACTAGCACCTCATATAGATCATGTATGATTTGGACCTAGATGATAGAGCTGAGATCATATAGTATTCCCTCCTTTAGAATAATCCTTCTTAAAGATACCATGAATAATGGTACCTTACCATCTAACTTGTGACATAACACTCATTGTTTTATAAGTCCTATCATATCCTTTCAAATATTTAGAATATGTGATTCATATACATCAAACATACTAACTCACCTACATCTTAATATCATATCCAAGAATATAGGCCACATGGCTAAGGATATCCTCTCCTCTAGGCTATTTAGTATTCCTATAATCATTGATGCTCCTACTATCGATAGCCCTAGGCTAGTATTCACATCCTTTAGAGTGATATCTACCTCTACCATGTCCCCATCCACCTCCCATCTAAAGGTTTTAGTCTATTGTTTCCAACATCTAAGGAACATAACTAATAGATCCACACTTAAGGGAATCCTACACATGTTAGCTATACCTCCTAGGCCTATAGCTATTAGCCTAGCTCTATCACCTATGATTAAAAGCTACACTAAATCTATTAGCCAAGACATGTCTACCAATCTCCAAAACTTGGGTTGCCCCCGTAACCAAGAAATAACAAAATATATAGTAGATATTCTATGTCATGTATAGTTAAAATACATTCTTTTTAAAATTTTAATAAAAAACAAGCTAAAATTTCTTTAATTCATTCATTTTTACCTATTTTTAGTGTATTTAATCCTTTTTTCCCTTACTTGGTCATTTCAAGCCATTCTAGCCTTCTTTCAGCCTTTTGCATGCATTTCCTTATAATTCTAGCTCTTTGATCAACCTAGTTTGACTAAACTTCCCTATTTTTATCCTAGTTGACTTAAAAATCTAATTCAACCCTCTTATTTTCGCCTCCCTATTACTATATTATCATTCTAGACTTTTTGAATCAGTTGGCAAAATGTACTAGGTCGATAGTCTACAAAATGTATAGGGTTAGTACACACCTACTAGGTTGGTAGTGTGGATTTTTCCTATTTTCAACCTACTGGGTCAAGTGGGTTGACCCAGTTGTTTTTGGTTGTTGACCCCTTGCATTTTCCTAAAAAATTGCCTTATTTCATTTTATTCCTAATTCCTTTAAACCCATTTACCTAATTAGTTTTTCCTACCTATAGAATCTAATTTTGCTTCATTTTGACATCTAGAAATAATAAAAAAATTACATTTTTCTAAAAATACACTAGATTCACTAAAATACTAAAAAATTGGCTTAAGATTCATAATTTCATACTTGTAGTGCACCCGTTGCCACTCCTGGAGCCCCTCCTAGTTTAGCCTATTGTCTCCTCACCATCATATCTCATTTGGTCTCTAGAGCTCTTTTCTCTCTTTCACAAGTCAAAATAACAAAATGACTTCTCTTTCCCCCTATTTAAAAACACTTTTCAAAATTCAAATTCTTTAATTATTTTTCTATAGATTCCTTCTTTTGCCTATATCTTTGTTTCTATTCATCCATTTTTCAAACTATAAAATGCATTGGATTCATGATAACGTAGATAATATTTTCCACTATTATATACCTATTTTCCAATTCTTTTTTTTTTTTACACTAACTTCTTTAATTTCACCTAGTGTTCTTCACATTGGACGCCTTCACTTTCTCTTGTAGTCTACTTCTGTATCTACATCACTATGGTAAGTAAAGATATGTGTTTTTCAATTTTGTCTTTCCCATTATCTTATTTGATGCTTATTGCACTTTACTTAGCATCAACATTGCGTGTTATTATGTTTTATTTCCTGAAGCACCATCAAGTGTTACACTTGCATGGCATGTGATGAGCTTTGAGTGGGGCATATGTATACACATAAGATTTTAAAAAATTTATTGATTAATGACACTTTATATCTTTTAAGAACCAATCAAGTCTTAATTTCTCTAAGTGCATGCCTTAAGGGGTGGGTACACCATTAGTGCTTTGTAAGATTATTGTCCCTTTTTCCACTTGCCCTTTACACACTCATATCATGAAACCATTTACCCTAAAATTATTCTTATCAACCTTACCCATTCCAATCATTTTCCATGCTTTATTCTCCTTGCTCTTGCCTTGACCCCCTTTTAACTAGTTGACTATACTAGGTTGATTGGGTCAACCATGTATAGTTTTCAGCCTATTATTACTATATAGGGTCAATTGGGTCAACCCTATACTATTTATGAGTGTTTTTCATTTGGAAATTTGTTATCCCTTTGACCAATATAGATTGAGACCTAGTGAATTATCTCCTGATAACATATAGACTTGACTAGGTTAACCCTGTATAATTGATATATTTAGAAGGATTTAGGGCAAGGTCTACCTATATATACAAGTTCATTTACAACCATTTGTAAGAAGATAAGTGAAGAAAAATAAGTGTGAATGAACATATTCTTATTGACCATTCTACTTGAGGAACCAAGCTTAGGGTTCCATACTTTATTTGGAAATATGGATCTTGTCTTGTGGATAAGTCTTTTGGATGCATATATAGGTTTTGTATCCTAGAGTTGATTTGTCTTTGTTATCCTTACATACCATAATAATATCTTGCAAATCACCTTGGCTAAGGGATAGATTGAGGATCAGTGGGTTCATCTTCAAAGGTAAGCATTCCTAACATTATTTTTCCTTTGTAAGAGTAGATAGATAATGTATTTTTACTTCTCTCCCATGAATTAGGATTTCATATACATTAACATGAGTATATGTTTTCTATGCATGTTTAAGTTTAGTTTTTTTTGTTTCTAATTCCCACTTTGTACCACAAGATTTGGTATGCACTAGATTAGATTTACATTCTTGTTTATTATAATAGAGTGAATATTAAATCTAGGACTCTTTTAGGGTTTTTGTGTGATTGTATTAGATTGTAGGCTTTGGAACCCTTCCTAGCATGGTATATTATGAAAAACAATCCCTTAATTAGGTCTAGTGAATCCCCATATTAGCCATGATCTAACTTAATATATGTATTCCCAATCATAAGTGTAGGTATGTTTTATCTTCTTCGAGTTAGGATTGATTTATAGACATGATGTATTTCTAAGTGCATATAGACTTTACCTCTCTTCTAGAGTTATTTCAAGAATCTCCCATTTCATTCCTTGAAAATGAGTCTATCCTTGAGGAGGTGATTAAAGAAGGTTAGGGTGTGGTGGTAGCTTATGAAGGTGACTTAGGTGATCTAGAAGAAGAGATTACCACTAACACACCTCTTCATGAGGAGAGACATAAATCAACCTTCAAGGATGCAGAAGAGGATGGGTTGCAGGACCAAAATGAGCCACAAGAAGAGAAAACATTAGTTGATCAAGGAAAAAAATACATTGAAGAATTTATTGATGATATGAAAGTTTTCCTTTCACATGATAGTCCTAAAGATTATGAAAATGAATCATTTGACTAGCTTACAATAGTTTTAGACCAACCAATGAGGTTGATGAACAAGGTAACTTTGATATCATGAAAACTGATCAAGGTGTTGATGTATATGGAAAAACTCATGAATATAAATCAAAGGTTGTAAAAAGTGGCTCATAATTCCATGAGTATGGTTAAGGGGGTAAATTTTCAAAAATTTCCTCAAACTATGATTTGCATACCCCTACATCAACCTCTATGAAGTAAGAGATTATAACCAAACTGAAACTAGGTGAGAATCAATCAATAGAATTGTTTGAGATCATTAAATAAGGATACTATTTTATAGAGTATGACTCAATTTATATTGAGAAATATAGTCCCATCAAACAAGAGGAGGACATCTCTCTAACCATTCCATTCCAAGAAGTTATCCCAATTAAGGTTTCAAAAAAGGTTATCAGCTCTTCTTTCCATTTTTAGATCCCTCTTCACTCTTGATGAATGAAACTTAGCCTTTTTGGCCTCAATATTTCATCAAATAAGATTCATTTATCCTTGATGAAAACTCTCCAAGCATGCCATGAGATCTACCTCAAATTATTTACTTTATTTAGAAGTAACACATGACTGAGGTAGAAATGACACTATTAATTTAGAATAGATAGATGTGGGATGAATATGAATGGGTACTTGGTCTACATAGCCAACTTATGCACTTAAGAATAGTTCAAGAATATCCAATTTCTCATCTAAGAGGCCATGATCATGCCAATGTCTCCAACTACAAGTGGGAGTCTTCATCCAATAAGTAATATCTAATTAGACTCTAGTAAATACATGTCAATCAAACCTCATGGTACCATGGTTATAAAATAAGTTTTCAATTTTATCTTGGAAGATAAAATATACTGGTTTTAGGTTAGTTTTTTCTAATAGGTTGTTATCTTGCTTCCAATAAGTGTGGCATACACAATTATAGTGTATAGTTTCCTTATTTTCTTTGGTGTCTTATCTAGTATCTTCTTAGGTGTTAGGTGTTGTTTCTTTTAGTGTTATTTTATGTTAATGTTATGATTATATTCCTTGAATATGTTTGTGAAGGTGATAGGTCTGATTGATATGGTCATCCAATTCATGATGTCATGTATGAGTCTTGTCACTTTAATGCTTAAGATAGTGGGTTCTCTTGACTAGCAAGTTGGTCAACCTTATGAGTCACTAAAGATGTTGATAATTTGGCCTCCCACACCAAATGTCAAACCCTATAATAAAAAAACTTTCATGAAAACCCTTTTAATATTTTTCATGATGCCCTAGAGCTTTTCATAGTCTCTTAATTCTCCTTGAAATCCTTTTAGCACTTATCAAAGAGATTACTGGAGTATTAAGATGAAGACCTTAATATTATCCCAAGATCTCTAGGAATTATTATAAGTGAGATACACAAAACCTATGAATTAGAATTATCTAAATGATTTAATAACAAACTAATGAACTCAGTTGAAATAAGATAGAAATAAGGACAATCAAACACTATTTTCTATCCAATCCACATTGGATATTTCAATTGTCCCCATATTAATAGTATGAAAAAATCAAAGGACGCATGGGAGGCTTTGTAAATCACATACCAAGGTTATTAAAAAGTTAGATTGGTAAGATATCAAACCTTAAGAAGAGATTTTGAAAATTTAAGGATGAAAGAAGATGAGTCTATTCAATATTTTATTAATATGACTCAAGGTGTTGTGAATCAGCTTAGAACAGATGGGGAAACAATTACAAAACAAAAAATTATAGAGAAGATATTGAGATTTCTTATTCATAAATTTGATCCAGTGGTGATAGCCATTGAAGAAATAAAAAATCTCACCAACTTCAAAGTGGTAGAGTTGGTTGGTTCTTTACAATCTCATGAGGAGCATATGCAACATTCTACAGAGAGTTTAGTGCAAGCTTTCCAATCTACAATTAAGGTTGAAGGAAAATAAACAAATTCTTTTTCTAAAACAAATAAATCTCAAATAATAGAGGATGTGGTAGAGGAAGAGGCATAAATTTTGTGGATCAAAGAAGCATCTAGTAAAAATATTATGAACATTATGGACATTATGAATCTGAGTGTAGAAAGAAGAAATCTGACTTGAACAAATCAAGAGCCAACTATACTGAAGAGGCTTTTGAATATCCCAAGCACTCCACCTTCTTCACATGAAATTTGGTGAAATAAAATAAAAAAGATGTGTGGTTCTTGGATAGTGGCTAATCTAATCATATGATAGGTAAATCTGATCTCTTTATCAAATTAGATGCATCTATAAATATTCAATTAAAATTTGTTGATGATAAAGAGGTTGACGTGATGGGAAAAGACACCCTTGCTATAAAAACTAAGCAAGGATAAACTACTTACATTTATGATACTTTGTATGTGCCCAAATTACAACATAACTTATTAAGCATTGGGAAACTTGTAGAAAAAAATATAAAATTGTGTTCAAATATAATGGATATAAAATATTTGGTAAATCAACTAATTATCATCTTGTAGAAAAGGTCCCTATGATAGAGAATAGGTTATTTCCTCTCACATTGTATTCTACTAATATGCATGCCTTCAAAGAAACCAAAATGATTTATGGTTATGGCATCAATGTTATGGTCATCTTAATTTTCAAGGATTAAATTTACTTCACAAGAAGAATATAGTGAGAGGACTTCCAACAATTCAAGAAAAAGAAGAATTTTATTCAGGTTGTGCACTTGGCAAGCAACATCAAGATAGTTTTTCAATAAACAAATCTTGGAGGGTAAAATATCCTCTAGAGATTATGCATGCTAAAATTTAGGGTGTTATGTAAGAGGATATCTATGTATTTTGATTTAAAATGAAACATAGGGTTCTTGTTCATAGAAATAGTGCTACTATTATAAAAAAGGGTAGTTGGATGTTCTTGAATCAAATGTAAATCCTCTAATATCCTTTAAATCCATATTCCTTGAAAACTTGCTAATGTTTCTATAGTATTTTTTGATTCTACTGAAGAGAGTTCCATGGTTTCTTTATTTTTAACCCTCCAATATATAACTCCATAACTAAGGGAGAATATGTAACCAGATGTATATTTTCTATCATCAACTGAACTAGCCCAATCAAAATCTATATAGCCAATTAGCTCAAATTTTTTAGTGGAAGAATAATGAATTCCAAAATTTTGTGTACCAATCACATACAGTAGGATTATTTTTTGAGCACACCAATGAGACTCATGTTTATCCTATATGAATTGAGAGATGAGACTTACTTCATTAATAATGTCAGGGCTTATTATAGTGAGGTACATGAGGATCCCAACTAAAATTTTGCCTCTTCCTCTTCCTTTATTATTGCTTCTTCCTCTTCCTTTACCATGTCCTCTATTATAATAAGGCTCCCCTTGATATTTATTTATTTCAGAAAAAGGTGTTATTGATTTTTTTTCAACCTTTACTGTAGATTAGAAATATTTCACTAAACTCTCCACAGAATGTTGCATATGCTCCTCATGAGATTGTAAAAAATAACCCAATTCTACCACTTTGAAGGTGGTGAGGTTTTTTAATTTCTTTAATGGATATCACCATTGGATCAAATTTAAGAAGAAGACATCTCAATATATTCTCTACAATTTTTCGTTCTATAATTGCTTCCCCTTATCTTCTAAGCTGATTCACAACACCTTGAGTCCTAGTAATAAAATCTTTAATAGACTCAACTTCTTTCATCCTTAAATTTTCAAAATCTCTTCTTAAGGTTTGAAGTCTTACTAATCTAACTTTATCAAAATCTTAGTATGTGATTTTCAAAGCCTCACATGCATCCTTTGATTTTGTCATACTAGTAATATGGGGAAAAATTGAAATATTCAGTGCAGATTAGATAGTAAATAGTGCTTGATTGTCCTTTTTATCCTCTTTTAACTTAGTTCATTGGTTCATTGCCAAAGCATTTAGAGCATTTTTATCTATAGTTTCTATGTATCCCACTTCCACTAATTCATATAGATCTTGGGACAATAGTACAATCTTCATATTAATACTCCAATAATCATAGGTATATCTTGTAAACAATAGAAGCTAGAGTGGAAAGTTTTTTTTTGCCATTCTGGAGATAAATGATAAGTTGAAATTTTTATTTTCACAATTAAAATTCTATAACTTGGCTTTCATACAAATTGAAACAAAATAAAACCTCTAATACTATGTTGATATTTTTTAAAATAAATAATATAGACAAAATAAAAAAGTAGCTACTCAAGAAAATAATATATGAACTTAGAATAATATATATACTCAAAAAGAAAGACTTTTATTTAATGATTTTTTTTAATGTAATGAAATTACTACCAAATCTTGAATGAAATTATGTCAAATATCTATGTGTTTTGATCTAACATGAAACACATGGGACTTGGTCATGGAAATAGTGTTACTGCTATCACTAAAAAGTGTAGTTAGATGTTCTTGAATCAGATGTAAATCCTATAATATCCTTCAAATCCATATTTCTTCAAAATTTGTTAATAATATTGTAATATACTCTACTTCTACTAAAGAGAGTGCCATGTTTGCTACCAAATCTTGAATAAAATGATGTTAGATCTCTATGTGTTTTTATCTAGCATGAAACACAGGGTTCTTGGTCATGGAAATAGTGCTACTATTGTCACAAAAAAGTGTAGTTGTATGTTCTCGAATCAAATGTAAATCCTCTATTTCATGTTATATGTTATATGATAGAGCTTTCTTATGAATTCAAGATGTCATAGTTGTTTTATGACTTTAAAGGATATGTTAAACTATCATGATGGCCTTTGAACTGATTATAAGGGGGTCAATATCTCATGAATCCTAGAGAGTAGTCTTTTCCCTATTTGACAAAGTTAAGGATCTTTATCAAAGGATAAGGTAATTTGACAAAGTTAAGGTTTTAAGTTCTCATGGGTTTAGGCCTATTTCAAGCCATGTATTATAATAGGGACCTTGTTAATAGATGAATAATAGTGACTAAGACTCATTTGAGTTATATTGTGAAGTATAAAAATGTATTCAATGTCATTTTCTATGGTACACTCACTCAAACTTGTTTCATGCTTTAAATAGACCTTCAAAATCATCAATAACCCTTCAAACACCTCATATTAGTCAAATTGAATTATAAAAATTTTGGGAAGGGGTGTTTAGGTGTATCATTGTATTACAAGGGTCTTAAGAGGTATCATTTCAATCATAAATTAATTGGGGATGGTTTCACATTCATAAGTTGGTCTTTTTAGTAGTCAACCCCACTTATTATTCACCAAATGGGCCCCATGCATGTGCAGATGCATCCTTTAAACTTACCTAAGTTTTACCATAGGTTTTTAGATATTATGTGACTCCATTATCCCTCCTCTTATCCAATAATAGTATTTCAAAGTTTGGATCTTCAAAAATGCAAGAAAATCAGGTGTTTTATAGGCTTGTATAGACCTATATGGTCAGTTTCATAGAGGGGGAGATTAGATATTGAATAATAGTTAATGTTAGGTACCTAAGAAAATTTTCAAGTCCAAAATATGTAAAAAAATTTCAAAACCATTTCAATTTTCCCACCAATCTCTTTGGAAGCCATGGATAATACTTTAGATTTGTGCTCAGTCCACACAGGAGAGAGAAGGTGAGGATCCAAGATCTTGACTAGAGGAAGGATGTATAAGTACCTTATAAACCTAGGTATTGGTTTTAATATATACCCCTTGTGATTTATGAAAAAAAAATTAAAAACTTAAGTAGTCAAATTTGCCCTTTCCATCTATACAGGGGACAAACTTGCATCAATTTTAGTGCATTATTAAAATGATTCTAAAAATTTGTGTTTGTATGTGTATTTCATAAGTACTAAAGCTCCTTACATGGTATTATCCACCCCTAATTCACATGTTTTATGGTTTTTTATCAAATAAATCTTCATGTTTCCACTTTTGTAAAATGTAGACAAAGTTTCTCCATGTTGTAGAGTATTTAGTGCACATGAATGAAAGTGTTTAGTATTTTTAGGTTGAATTTTGGTTTCCTTGAATAAATTTAAGACTTATCTACATTCCAAGATTAGTTGATCCACTAGATGGTCAATAAAATCCTTCATGTCTTACCCTAATGTGACTACCATGTGTATAATGTTTTATCCCTTGCAAGTGTAAACATGGAGCTGTAAAGAACCATCAACATTAGTTTTAAATACATACATGTAATTTATCCATAATTAATTATATATACTATTACCCTCATAATCCTCACTTACGTATACTTAGGGCCCATTCCCATCCCTAAAACCTTTGAGATACAAGCCTCACCTAGTCACCAAGAGGCTTATTTTGGTAGACTAAGTAAGGTAGCTATTGTTGGGTTGAAGTGTATCATATTTTGAGAAAATTATGGGATTTATAGGATATATGAATAATTATGAAGGATATAGTAAGGCTATACAAGATCAAAACTATCTCAACTACCCCAGGATGAGATCTTAGTCAAGTATTCCATGCACATAGGGCTATAATGGCAAGATTTAAGAACATTAAGAGAATTTTGAGGTTGTGAAGAGATCCAGAGAGTTATAAAGAAAAAAATAATTCACCAAATTAAGTATTATCTAAATAAACAATATAACATCAATTCAACTCTCAATTGAAGCTCTCACAGTCAACAAGCCTAGATATACCACCTACAGGCCTGAATGTAGCAACATAATAGCTGATCATAAGAGTCCATTTCAAGGAAAATTTAAGGTGAATAAGTTGAAATGAGTTTTTAGCTTCCATAATATAAGTAATATATGAATGAATTATATGGAATTATTCCTTAATATATAAGACTCACCTCTCATCACTTACATCTACTCAACCAAAGCCCATGACTACCACCTAGAGGCACATTCATTGGTAAAAGAGGATGAAAATAGAGTGAAACATGATGTGAAGAGTGTGAAAGAGAGACAATAAATGGTTTTTCATTGTCTATAATTGGTTTTAAATCTCTCTTTAGTGTTTGATTCCTTGAATGCATGAAAGAATCTTGACAAACTATTAGGACTTTTAGGCATAGATAATATAGTTTCAAGATGGACTTTGGTAAGAAGAGTTAAGTGTATTAAAACCTAAATAATAATTAAATAGTTAGTTATTAAAATAAATTATTGAGATTTAATTTCTTAAATATTTTAGTCAAAATTCAAATTTTTGGTCTTTGAGACAAATAAAAGGAGGTTAATGGCCTATTAGGCCTAAATTGGTATCTATTGGCTTGTGCCTAAAAATGGAGGCCATCTATATGTTTTAAAGAATTTTTAAGGGTTGAAACCATAAAATAAGGTAATAAATAAAACATAAAAAATGTTTTAGATTATTAAGGTCATAAAATTGAGGTAGGAAGATACCCAGACTATGCCTTTAAGGTTGCATAGACCTAGTTTATCATAAACTGCAAGAAAGAGTTAAATGGGTATGCAAGGGATAGAATTGGAAGGATCCAAATCAAAATAATGTTTTAAAAAATTTGATACATGTTAAAAAATTATAAAAACCATATGTAATGTATAGAGGTAGCAAATATTACTCAGGTCTCCAATGCAAGTTGTCTAGCACTTAGACTAGGAATGACATTAAGAGCACTTAGGCAGACCTACATGAGAGAAGGAGACTAAGATAATGGTTTAGGAAAGTGAGGGAAATAAAATAGAATTTAAACCAAGTGTAAAATATTCTATGATGGAATTTAAACCATCAATAACCACCTACAAGTAACTTAGGGTGTGAAGGGTAGTCTAAGCCTATTAGGCCTAAAACTAAACTTAAGGCCTCAAGAGCCCACCTCCACTTTATGATATGTCTAGATAAAAAAAATATATTTAAGTAATTTAATGGAAATATTATGATGTTTTAGACCCTGATGAGGGTTTTCTAGTTAAAGGAAATTAGATAAGTGATCAATTTATTCTTAAGACCCCTCTCGAGCACAACTATTCTAAACTGACACCTCAAGCTAGTAGTTCAAGTGATCATATATTTCATAAAAAAATGACTAATATCCAATGATGCTAGGGAGAGTTGTGAAACTTATAAAATCACCATCCATGGAGGATATATTTTCATTAGGGATCTCATCTTTATAAATAAACACTAAGATTGTAATCTACCTAGAATGCCTATGAAATAACTCAAATTCCACCAAATGGCACTTGTTTCTCTCCATAAAATATGAATGGTACTATAAGATCTTAATTTTTTTTATAAGGCCTATTGGATAGATATCCATGGACATAAGTTTTGGATTTGAGGTATGTACGGTATGAACCATCGTTAATATGGTGGACCTCCAAAACCTTGATTAAACCCTAAGATAGACCCAATGGAGGAAAATTGGAGACAAACTTATTTGACTTGAACTAGTCCTCAAGACACTTGAATCACATAGTACACTTAGAGAAAATTCCATCTATGGTAGTAATTTTTATGAACAAGTGTACAAACCTCTTGAAAATCATGTTTTTATAAGGTTTAGTGATGTTTATAGGATACAAAACTTGATGAAGAGTTTAAAATAATGTGGAGGGTATTTTAGGTGATATTTCACATGTTAAAACCAATAAACACTCTTTTTCCATCATATAAACACTCCTATAAGTCTTCACTAAATAGGTAGTCCACAAAATCTAGTGAAAGGAGTCCTTGTCACCTAAAATGGGGTGAAATTGTAGGTGTATATTATTTTTTAAGAACATGTCATGATGTATAATGGTCATTCAAGTTTAATCCATGATAAATCACCTATTATTAAGGTATTATGTAGGTTTCATGGCCATTAAAGCTACAAATAGTAAAGTAAATAGGCCTAGTGACCTATTAGGCCTACTCAAGTCAATAAAATAAGCTACATATTGGCATAGAAGGATTTTTTAGGAGTCAATGCAAGTACATTACAACCTTATAACTTCCTCATTAAGGCAATAATACACACCTCATATTAATCACGGAGGAGAGGGTAGTTTTGAAGTCTATTCAACATGCACAAAGGATGGTGGGATGCTAAACACCTCATGGAGGCCTATTTACACCTCACTTCTACTTTGTAACTGCCAAGTAATAGATCATTAACCTATGACCATGCCTTGAATGGGGTCAAAAAACTCTACACCAATAGTCATCACTCCACTTCAACACCTAAAGTTTTCCATTTAAGACCACTAACACATGGAGGGAGTATGGGGACTAGTATGACTACTTATAACTATTGGTGGAGTCAATGATGGTTACTAATGGGCCTTAAATGTCACCTCCATGCCATTTGACCTCTTTATCTCTTTTAATTTTTCTATATATTAAGGTTTTTAGGCCATGTTATAGATCCCTCACCTAGGTATGAGGAAACTCTTCCTACATTTATATCTTGTAGACCTCTTGGATTGATAAATAGACTATTGCAATTCTTTTATGTTGGTATCTAGTGTGTTATTTGTTTTTGGATATGCATATGTGGAAATTTTATCTCCCTTTTTAGGTATTTATCTCACCTAGATTCTAGTAGGTGTTCTATTTAGGTCACATGATGTGTAAAATGTGTTGGTGATTGAGCTTAGAGTGGAATATAACTAGTAAGTGTATAGGATCAGACCTCCCTTTTTTGACCCTCCTATTTTAGTCACCTTACATAGACTCCATGTGAAAAATTATTGCATTGCAGCTCTTAGAGATAGTAGTTTAGTTGTTTGTCTAGTTCATTAGTGTTTTCAGATATCAAATAGAGTGGAAAACTCTATTAGTGCATCACCATCCTTGGATTAGGTTTCCTTTTATGCATCCCTTCTATTCATTTTCACCCCAATAGTTAGTAGGTCTTAGTTATTTTAGATAAATAGATGCACTAGGGGAGCTAACCCCATAATCCAAATGTTTATCCTAGCCATAGGTCACCCAAAACCTTGGCTAATCCCATGAAACCCTAAACATGGAGGTAGGCTAAACAACCTCCTCTTAGGGTACGGTTTGGATTGTTAAAAGGTTCTTATTGGAAATACAAACTATGTTTATTGGCATGTGTAAATGGAATGTTTGCTCATGAAAAAGGATTTTATTACATTACTATATGTATATATTCCTTATACCACTAATTTTGTTTAATAAAATAAGTGGGTTAACTCATGTGATAAGGTTCTTAGTCATTTACTATTTAATTTTTCCATGGATCTTCATTTCCATGTCAAGCACACATAATA
Organism: Torreya grandis; assembly: GCA_037957365.1. Taxonomy (NCBI): domain Eukaryota; kingdom Viridiplantae; phylum Streptophyta; class Pinopsida; order Cupressales; family Taxaceae; genus Torreya; species Torreya grandis. Next base: position 1,105,944 of record JARHVA010002825.1, on the reverse strand, counting down.
TCCCTGCACTATTTGGATAATTATTTAGTATCTTTTTGGAGATCCTACTAATATTTATATCACTCCTCTTCTTATTATCTCTTCAAGGACTTTTGTACTCTATCTTCATACTTTATTTCTTATGTTGACACATTCTTGATGAATAATGATCTTCATTCTATCAAGCCACTAGTATGGGATGAGGTTCTTCCAAACCTTAACTATCCTATTATATATTATACATTGGTTCCCATACATAATGTTACTCTTCTATAACCATCACATATTTTCACTTTAGAGGACTCTACTATTTCAAATGAGCGTACATTTTTTGAGAGCATAGAAAAATCATCTCTTCCTATGGATTATCCTTCTTAAATTATGAGCCATGTTCCACACTTCACATGGGCATTATTTCAATGAATGTTCCATGTCCTTATTTTAACATGTCTATATTAGTGTCAGTTCCCTTAGTTCTTATGCATGATCTTTTCAGACCTATTCCTCACAACATATTTGGACCATATTTAGAGATCTTCATATTTATACATTTATCTTCCATTGTGGAATGGTAGACTTTCTATACACACTTTTTTTATTACTTTAGCAAATAGAAGAAACATTATTTTATGTAGATGGATATTGTATAGTATTTAGGTAGAGTATCTCATTATCAATGTTGGTCATATTGAAATATGTACTCCAAGTGTGGACTACTTTAACATCATTTTCATGGGGCATTCTATCCCTCTCTTCTTCTTCTTTTCTCTCTTTTTTTTTTTGGCAAGGGGGGGGTGGGTGGGGGAGTTTTTCCTATGGGTTTTCTATTTTTATCCACTTTATAATAGTTGTTTTGTACATGGGTACCTCATCAGGACTTGTTATTAGAATCCATTTCTTATACCTAACTAAGCTATGCTTACTAGGGGTGTTAGTGTAGGATATCATTTTTCATTTATTTATATTATTCCTACACATGTGGTTTATCTTTCTCAGGTATCATTTTTCATAGCGAGTTACACTTGACCATCATTATTAGCTAGTTAGTAGGAGTTACTCTCTGACCAACTATTTTGTGTATGCAATTTACGTGCCTATTCTAGGATATTTTATTAGTATTATAGTTGTGTTTACTTTTCATATGTCCTACTTGTACACCTATTGTAAATATTAATTCATGGAGGAATTTGTGTTTTTCTCATTTTATGGTTTCATGTTATTTCAAAAACTTTATGCAATTACTTGTATTTTATTCACAAACCGGTGCTTGCATTTGATCTATAGATCTTGGTGGTCAGTCCAATAGATTCATAAAAATTAATGAAAATATGATAAATGATCTCTTAACCAAATCTCATCAAATTTTATAGATGCACTTGATATGAAGTATAATGATAAGAGTTATATCTTTATTTATTTCCCTATATAACTACATCAAACCCTAATACCATATTGTAGTGGGTATGTCATCCCATTTCATGGGGGAAGGATTAAGAATAATATTCGATAGGGCATATTATTTTAAGTTAGTAAAACTTTGATTTGTTATAATTTACATAGAAATTTCTAATTTTACTTGATGTATTTTAAGTTTTTCAAGAGGTTGATTTTTAGATATTGAATGTTGTTAACAACCTTGGAGTTGAAATTTGATTTAATTTATATTTATTATAAATGAAAATGATATGTTTTTTATCATCAAGGATGTATTTGGTATAGGGATATAAGTCATAGATTGAAAAATCATGTAGTGTTATTGCATCTAAATGATTTGGGATCAGATGTATTACATACCTTCTTAAGTAGCTACTAGTCATTATATGAAATGGTAATGTAAAATTATTGAATGAGTTATCGTATAATAAATAATGGATTCTATTTTACATAATTTCATGATTGAATATCTCATGTTATGAGAATGAAAAATGTGATCTATATATTAAAACCAAATAAATAAGAATTTGGTAATACTTGTGGTTACCCTAATGACATTATAACAAGATTTGAAGCAATCTAACTCAAGGAATTCACTATAAATATTGTTATTAAAATTAAAATATTATGGAAGGAGGTAATCTCCCTTGGAAATGATTATTTTTAGAATAGAAAAGGAACCATATGAGGTTTCATGAGGTAGAAAACAACATTAAAGTAATATTATCCATTTTGATTGAATTACACTAATTTATAAGATGATAATAATCTTTTCTAAGACAAAGAGAATTATATAAGAATATGGCCTTATCTTAATGATTATATAACGGATCTTAATTAAAGGCTTTGACTTTTCTATCTATGCTTTAAATATGAAATGACTCTAAATAATATCATTAATAAAATTCAATATCAAATAAACTATTAATAATTATGCACTTCACACTTTGATATACTCAAATCCTCATATTAATGAGTTTTAATAAAGGTATCAAGTATGATTTATTGGGTAAATTACCCAAGTAATAGAGAATTAAAATACTAATGAAAATCCTAGTGGTAAGCTTCAAAATTAGATGAGGGAAAGAATGTATGAACTCATGGATCCACATTGGAACTAGTGATGTTATTCAATCATTCCTTAATAAGTAAAAATATATTTTATAATCCTATGACAAGGTTAGCATGATTAGACCCTAGTATAAAAGAAAGAGATAGAACATGGTCAAAGTAAATATAATTTTTAATCGAACACATGAGAAATGCTCTTAAATTATGTAAACTAAGACTAACATAATGACTAGCCACCCTTATCCTATATAATACTATCGTCTTAGTCAAAATAAATATGGCATGTGTCATAACACAAAATTTTAAATGAATTGGAATTAAATTGTATATTTAAATAACATAGTCCAAACTAAACTATACATTTTATACCAATAAGATTACCTGCATATAAAACATAAATAACATGATTTTTAGGTGAACAAAATTGAAAACTAAATTTTGGGGTCTCTACATAAGACTTTTATCATATAACTATGATCATAAATTCATAGATTGATCTAGGGGAATTATGGTGGCTTTTTTATTTACATATTACACTAATTTTACTTTTACTTTATCAACCAGACATCTTTATATGATTTTCTAAATTTTCAATATTTATTTTTAATTGGGCTTGATTATTTCATTTTGATCCCTTAAAGTTTACTTTATAAAAAAATTATTTGTCTATTTATTTATGTGTGCATCCTTGATCTTGATTTTCCTTGCCTTGCCTTATTTAGTTTCCACGTGTACTTAGAAATTATGTTCACCATGATTCATATGGTATACATATTTTCCTATATTTCCAAATGGGTCATCATACATGAACATTCCATATAAATTATTATATTTTTATATCTTTTAATAACAAGGTCACTACTACATATTCCATACTGTGGGTCCTACTTATTTCCGTTGGGGTAATTCTACCCATATATCTTCTATGAGCCTTATTTATACATATATTATACACATAAATCCTTCTCGTACATGATTTAGCTATTACCATATATTTTCCACTAAAGGGAAACAATCTTATATTAAATGACAAAAATGCAAAAAACATTAAAAAATAAAAATTCACCTTTTTTATGGATACATATAATGCTTATCTAACTATGTTAGAGGTTTCTAATTTAAATATTTTACACATTATTCTCATGATATTATTTGAGTGGTTGAGATATAGGAATTACAAGTTTCATATAATCATGAACTTTTAGATGTCACATAGATACTTTCATGAATGTACCCTAGGGGAGAAATACCACATGGTGGTATGCCTTACACCGAGGTCATATCTATATAGAGGATTTATGGTGATATATTTATTTCCTTTCATTTATCATATACAAGTATTTACATTTATTATATCATATCTTGCTAAGGCCTAAATCTTGTGTGTTAAATGGATATCTACATTTTGTGGCTATACTATGACTCTTAAATTATTACATTGCATGTGTATATATGGTTCTTTGATTGCTTACATGTGTATGCTTTTGTGTGATTGAGCATGATTTTTTGATGTCTTGTCTAGTGATTTTCCATAAAGGATCCTCAAGTTTACATGCCACTATCATCCAATCATGTCTTGTGAGTCATATTTAATTGTGTGATGGTTTATTATGGGTAGTTATATACTTATGTGTAATTTTTTTGATATAATATAGTACATTTTATGATTTTTTCATTATTAGAAGCATAAATATACTTGATTGGTATTATGTTCTTTACATGCACAATACTATTTATGGTATTACTATTCTTGGTGCCTATATTTCCATGGTATTTACCATGCATCTATTGGGGAACACCACTTATGTGTGTGTGTTTCTAATTGATATAATTATCCCTATTAGGGTAAAATTTACTACATTTTGGACATACCATTTATCCCTATCTTAATTTTCTAATGGGCACTATTGACCAAAATTTGACCTGAAGATAAAATAGGTCACCCCCTATAAATTCAAACTTTCATAGTATTATTATGTGGTCTTGGCATACCCTATATGGTCCATAAAATTATTCATTAAACCTTAATATCATTATTTTAGGTTATTTTGGATAAGTTAAGGTAATGTCATATTTTGGTCATATAGTGGTCTAGGTATGTCATGGAGAGATAAGGCATCGTCAAGTGGTGTCATAGGTTATTTATATTTTTTCAATGTCATTTTATGTTTTAATCACTTTATCATAACATTACATGATGTTTTGAAGTGTTTTAGGTTCACTTGTAGACTTGAAGGTGGTAAAAATACATGAAAATGTGATTTTTGGCTAACATTAATATATGAAAAAGTCCCCCAATTGGTAAACCCATAACACACACCTTCCAAATATATTGTAGTAGTTAAATAACTAACTCACCTATCAAAGAATCATCAAGGTTAGAATCTTGAATTTCGACACCATCTTGAGGAGTTAATGAAGTTGTGTCATATTTTGGAAGTCAATTGTAGGTGGAAAGAGTTTTAAAATGTCCCTTGAGCTTATAAAAGTTAAAAAAATATTGGGAATAAGTTTTAAGCTCCATATTTACATAAAACTATACCTCTCTTTCATCAATCCAATCACAAAATAGTTAAGGTCAAATTCAACCACATGGTATAAGTCGTACATATAGAGTTGGGGAATAATATTTTATAAAAAAATTGATACCCATGTGGGATTATAGTTTGTAGCATTTATAATTATATTGGTGTCCTTATCTTTATGAACAATCACTAAGGAGATAGACTACTTTTTGAAATTTCAAATCCCCATAGGCTAAATTTGGTGTAACTCCAATGCAAATTATGAGCTCATGGATACATAAAAAAATTAGAGTGAGTCCTAAAAGGTATTTATATTTCTCATACACTTTCACTCATCATGGTGGCACATATGGATGGTCTTGTGGCAAGTAAAGTGACTCTTATATATAGTTTTAGGTGACAGGCAATTTTTATGTGTTTTTGAGTTATTTAGGTGGTATAATGAATTTGATTGAATATTAATGGTCTCATACAATCCTTTTTAACCCATAAATGGAATTATAACTAGTCAAACATTATATATAAGTCTCAAGATGGCCACATCTTTAGTCATCTTCTGGATCATTTTATCTGTGTCTACATAATAGCTGAGTTGAGAAGGTTTGAATGTGCATTTACAAGGAGATTGAGAGTTGTGTTTGATTGGTATGATGTGTTGATGTATATGTAACATTGATCTTCAGTCACTAATAGTTATAGTTGCACTTTTCAAAGCCTCAAAACATAAGTTTATAATCCTCATCTTCTACAGACCTATAGGTATGTAACTCCAAGATAAGTACAATGGTGTTAAAACTTAGTTTGTATGCCTAGGAATAAAAAATAGTGATGGTTAAAGATTTAAAAGGTAATTATATCAATGAAAACTTTCAAATTAGTAAAATCCAAGTGGTGGCTAAATAACAAGCTAATAGCCTAAGACACACCTACAAGACTGTATGTGTGTAGATAATGAAGGTAGATGTGGTTATAGATTGATTAAAAGAGATAATTAAACATGAAATTAAGTGAGATATATTTTACACAAATTTAGACCATTAATGAGACATCATGGTGTAGTTTACATAGGCCTAAAATCCTTAACTACATGCTCAGACTTTTCAAACAAGCACCTATAGTCAGCCAATTGAGAGGAGTGATTTGAAACAATTAGGTTAGTGAAGTTTGGAGATTCAAGTCATGGAAATGGTCTTAAGTTATAAACATCAAGAAAATTATAGAGATATGAAGATGTTTGAAGATTGGTTTTGAAGACCTAGAAGGCTATATATACAGTCAAACTCAAGATAACTACCTACAACCATCTATTGAAAAGAATTGGTCTTCAGATAATGATGTTGATATAAATAGAGTTTTAAGGCATTGAGGGAGTTTTATATGATTTTAATAATATATCATAAACCATTGAATTTTTTAGTGAATGATAATGTGGTCCTAAGACCTAAACATACCTAGATTTCTCCTAAGAGAGACCTATAGGTCTTCTAGGTGATATGAAATAATTCAAAACAAAATGGAAGAATTAGAGCATAATTTAAAGAATAATAACATAATTAAAGAAGAATATATAAGGTTTTGGTTAGATAAATTCAAATGATATTGAGAAAATAAAGTTTAAACCCTGCCTACTTATCTAGTCATACATAGTCCTCACACTAGTCTCCTCACCCATAAGAAAGTTGTGTTTGTATGGAGAAATATAAACATATATAGTGACTAATACATATCCATATATTGGAATAATATTGTATGATGATGATATAATTCCATTAGAATTCGTAGACCTAGTGGTAAACATATAAACTCTGCATACTCAGTCTAATAGTAACCTACAGGTTTACTTTCTCTTAATGGAGATTTTGCTTCATTTGAGAAGAGTTTAAGGATATTTAAGAGATATGAGAGAGAGTAAACAAGTTTAATATTATGTTATAGTGTGAACATCACTCTACTAGAGTCCCATACCTAGCAATAAGTAAGACAACATGTTAATAGACATTATTCATTCAAGTACAATCTTGGGTGCACACACAAGATTACATGGATAGTCAAACCAAGAGAGGTGGTGAATTTAATTGAAGTTTATAATATGGATATGAGAAGATGGTGAAATATCTACACAAAAAATCCATGGGTTTTAGACCTCTTGATAGTAAGAAAACAAGTGAATGTAGTTAGCTAGGGTATGATAGGTAGTTTGGTTCAAGAATCCTAGACCTAAGAAAATAGGTTGGTTGCAGACCTAATGGATGAATTAGTGATAATTTATATTTTAATAAGCTAAGGGAGCTATCTCACACCTCATTGATGTCATTGGAGATAAAATCAAACCCAAGATGACTACCCATAGACCAAAATTTTTTCTCAACCCTCATAGAATGCTTATTTCCAACCTGCGATGATATCTTAAATTTATAAATATGAAATAGAGGTGATGTATGGTAAATTGAGCTGTTATGGTAAGTTATTTATTTGGGTATATTTATATGTTGTTTAATTAGTTGGAGGATTTAGGCCCCAAGATTTATGAATCATCCTTAATAACTTAAAACATTTTCAACCTACCTAGGAGAGCTATAAGGACCTGATGAGAGATAAATTTAATTATATGCCTCTATATGGATAAGAAAAAACTTCCAAATTACATATAACATGTTAAATAATACCTTGAGCATCATCTCATGCCATTAGATTGTACTTGTAGGTATAGGATTATATGGAATAAGCCTAATAATACTATTTCTTGCTACTTGGTATGTCTACACAAGTTATTATATCTTAAAATTTGGTATAAATAACAAGGAATAGGTTATATAAGTTAATAACATTATTATTTGGGGTTTGGTATGTTTGGGAAGCTTGTAGAGTCATTTTTTAGTCTCTTGGTAGGGAGGCCTAATTGAGGCCTAGTTAGGAGAGAGAAATAACACAAAAGTACACCTCCAATCACTGTATGATCTTGAAATTTAACATGTATTTTTAATTCCATACTAGGTACTATAATATGTATTAATATTTTCATCATCATCCATACAAATATCTATATGAGGACGTTTATATGATTTTAGGGATACAATGAATGAGGCCTAATTAAGGCTTTTGGTAGAGAATAAATTGTTAGGGCTAGTTTGAGACCTCAAAATGGATTTTTTCATGTTTTATATGAGTTGAATAGGACATCCATGAAGTTTAGATGATCTAAATAATAATAATCCAATTTTTACGCTTATATACAAAGTTGACCTAAGGAGATGAAGAGTCCTCTAGACTCCTAGCAAGAGAATGAGATGATGTGTTAAAGAAAACATAATGGGGTCAATTTAGATGTGGAAATATTATATAAATTATGTAATTTGACCTGATCTGACCATAAATAAGGCCACTTGTACTTCAACTTTCCAAACAAAGGGTAGTTTCAAGAAGCTAGTCAAGGTGTCAATCAAGCATTTAAACTCCCATGAAACCTGGATGAAAGGAGTATATTTAGATGAGATAAATATTGTATTTTGGACCTATTGAGTTAGCTCCATAAATCCTCTCTTATATTTAACTCATGAAACACCTATCTACTCTCTATCCTACACCCTTCTCTCTTATTTCTCAATTTCTCTATATAAACAACCACTTTTGGCTTTGTAATGATCTTCCACCTTAGTATGGTGAATCGCTACTCATTTGAATTATTTGATAAATAAATAACAACCTATTTTACCTTCTTCATGGATTATTTTAATGTGTATGTTAGACTAGTTGATTATGCTAAGTGATAGTTTTGTTTCCTTATCATGTTGTCCTTGTTTGCATTCATATTTAGTTTTGAAAGTATTTTATATGTCTCTTGAATTGTTCCAATGAAGTTCTAATGAGTTTAGTGAGTTTTCTCTCCACTAGTGTCATGTCATGACCTTGTGTTTATTCCTAATTGCTCAAGCTTGATTCACAACCCTCCATGATAAATACTTATGTAGAAGGAAGATTTGTATTAGTGTCATGTGTAGGTTAGGATTTTGTTTGAAGTGAAATGATAATTATATGGTTGTGATCATTTTACATTTGGTTCATTACCTCATTAGTATAGGTTTAATTTATGTTTTCTCTCTCCCTTTTCATCCAAATTAACTAGCATCAAAGGTGATGATATTCAATAGACATATCAAGGGAGCTAGCCCTTTAATTTATAGGTTTACCCCACTATAGATAACCCATCCCATATTCCACTCAATTTTTAGAATGCTTGAGCTACCTCTCTAAGGGTGCACAATTGAGTGACAATAGGGACATCATACCCTTGATCACCTCTTTGATATTTATACTATGATTTTTTTGTGTGTGTGTTAAAAATAAAACATTAGGGTATATAATTTGACCATACCTAATTTATAATCATATGAGGATGCACATACCCATTGACCTTTGCATAATTTTACCCATATGATATGGTGGCACCTAGACATATTATTTGTCTATATTAATTACTATTTATATTTACATGACTATATTTCATGATGGTTAAATGTGATTTATATAATTTTGTGAATGATTTTACATGATGATGGCTTACCATGGTTACATGTGTTTTATAAAAAAAATACAAGTATTTTACATGATAATATTTTACAATGGTTTTAAAATCTTAGATATATAATTTAACCATGCATGGTTATTTTAACTCTTTATTTTGAGGTGAGTAATCTTATGAATATGTTTTTCAATCCCTCACCTTAAAAAACAAGGACATATATCTAGATATTTCAATAACTTTCAATATTAAGAAAAATATTTTATAGATTGTTCATGATGGAGTGAAATGAAATAGAGGAATCAAATGTATAATGAAAAGGCATTGTCTAATTCCATAATCAATAAGTGGATTAGGTTTTCAAAACTCCCTGTGAAATCCTAGATATGTTTAGGGCTTGTCTATAACTTTATTGTTGGTATTGTAGATTTGCACCCTAGCTAAGCAGAAGATTATTCAAGTCTTTTACTCAAATCTAGTCCAACATGGGACTGATCCTAGGTTGTGGGTCACCTATCATAGGGTTAAGACCTCTAGATAAGGCCAAATTTCTTCTAGATACATCACCTAAACTAAATTATGATTGGGAAAAGGGGGAGAGAAATGGTTAATAATGCATAAAAACATATAAAGGAGGGGATGCACTAGTATTGTGATTTTTAATCCACTCTATCTAAAATTATAAAAAACACTAATGAGATCAGATATACAACTCCAAATGGTTGTTTATGCATTAGTATTTCATGTAGAGGTTTTCCAAATGATAAAAAATCTAAGGGAAGTGATAGAAAATCCTGATTCAAGGCACTAACCATTCAATGTATCCACTTTATAAATTCAACCAAATGAAATTAAACACTAAACATGACCTGAATAAAAAGATAAACTAATAGCTAGGTGATATTAAAGGTTTGAAAAGGGAGAATTTTCTACCACATATGCAAATCAATCTAACATTGACACACTACACTAAAATAAATAATATCTAGAAAAGATTCCTTTATTTATCTTAAGAGGTTACAAAGATAAAATTAGGGTAGAGTCTAGTCATGCCCAAGAGAGGGATTACCAAATTATTTTCAAGGCTTAGAATCCTTTATTTAAATAAAAAGGGGATGAGATAGAAAAGGAACTAAATGGATAGACATCATTCAATGAGGTCTAACTTGTCTTGATGGATTAGCATTCTTGAGGGTGTTGAGTCATGATCTTATCAAGAAGGCATAATTTCAAAGGTTTTTCAAAAGAATTTAATGCTCATTATCTTTATTCAATCTCTAGGTCTTCGTCTCAAGATTCCATGCCACCACTACTTTATCTATCATGAGAACAAATCATTTATGCCTTGAAATTGATAGAGATGCTTAGTCTATTTTGACTGGTTGGATGTACCTATTTGTATCACAATATCTGAGTAGAGATCTATTTATATATTAAAAACCAATAATATTATTGGTTTTCTTATAGTTTCCCTATTTATAAAAATCTTATAGGCTACCTAGTGTTGATCTAAACTATATTATGTTTAAACCTAATCTACCTCTATGCATACTTGAATCTAAGAACTCACTACACATAATGACCTCCTTTAAAAATAATGAGATTATTCCATATGTTGTATATCTTTGAACAAAATTTCCAATTTGAACCTTAGTGACACCCTTCAAACCTAAAATAATCATTCTAGCTTTGCTTGGATCATATCTAGACTTGGCTTTCTATGTATTTTCTTTCCTATGTTGAAAAACTACTCTATTAACTTCTATCAAAAGCTTAATGATCTTACCCTCATTCATTAGCTATCAACTTATGATTTAGACATGTTAAATTCTTTGACCTTTCCATGCACCATTGATCTTCCTTGTATGAATGACCATGAGTCATCGATCTTCTACTAGGACCCACTAAATTTTGACACTTGTCCTCTTTATTTTCATCATCAAGATCCTCTAACCCTTTCGACTTATGTCACTCCATAATTATTGATGTATAATTAAATTCAATCCATTGATCTTCTATGGACCCACTGATACTGTTAGGGTACCTCATTGTGTTAGATTTGGTTGTACATTCAAATGTTGATCATTAGATCTAGTTTCCTTTTTAAATTCAATCAATATTTATTGTGTCTTAATATTAACATCTATGTGCCCATCATTTTACATCTACATGAACGTATTTGACATCCTATAAACCATCAAATTTAGGATCACATTATTTTTTCCTTGGACTTATTTTGACACTCACGTGACTATCAATGACATTTGCATGAATGTCATTGACATCTGCAAGACCATCAAACTTTAAACACCAATATATTTTAGCCTAAGATTAAAATTGATGTATGCATAACATCTCACTTTAATGGGTCAAATTTGAAGGCTTAGATCTTTAAAAAAAAGGTGTGAAGGCATGAAATTTACAAAGGATAATCTAGGTACTAAGAGCAACATGTCCACATGACTCGAGGGATTATGAGGCTTTCTGAGCATACTTATCAAATGTGAAAAAAGGCTAACCAATCCATTTTTGAGTGACATATTAATGACCATCTAGCTCACTAGACTTATTATTTTTAGCTTTTGCTTGATCTTTAGAAGCTCAAATGGTTTCTTGAGGCATAAGCAAACTTGTTCATCACATGAACTAAAATATTGCCTATGCAATATTATCTAGATCTTCCATTTACTCTGTAGACCCATTTCTCTAAGATCAAATAGAATTACACTTTAATCTTGATTAAAGTGTTTCAAAATCATTACAAGTAATATGATATCCCTATTTTATCATTAGGTCCTTATCTCAATCAGGAACATTACTCAGTCCTTTAAAGCTCTATATTTAGGCCCAAAAATGGCCAACATCTTTGATGAATCAGATGGGAAACTTGCTTGATATGCTCAAAATCAAACCATGTAAATGACTTTTGACTCATAATAGATAACACATATATTCTATGACTGTAAGGAACCTCTTGATTTTTAAAGACAACAAAACTCCAAAAAAATAAGGAAAGAAATAAAATAAAGTAAGGAAACTAACCTAACAAATCAAATTCACAAATAAATCACTTATCTAGGACAAAATATAAAAAAATAACCTAATTAACCATGACAAAACATGATCCACCTAGATCAAAAAGGAAATTCATAACTTTTCTCAATCTAAGAGAAGGTGCAAGTTGTAAAGTAGGGTATTTATTAAACATGACATTTTAAGAGGTAGTCTTATTTCCAAATATTTCCCTTAACATATCCTAAAATGAGTCCTTGATAGTAAACCCATCACTAATAAATACAAACTCATCTTACACTTCAGGCTCTTTCTCATATTGCTTGTCCACTATAGCCTTGTCAAGTGATATTTCATCTATGCATTATACTTGAGTGACCTCATATTTATTATTAATTGATGTAAGTTAATCAAGATCTTCAATAAGCTCTAAATATTCAAACCAATCTACATCATGATCTTTAATAGGTGATTCTTGATCAAACTTCTCAATAGTATGATCTTCAATGGGAAACATATCTTTACAAAGATATTCAATCTCTTATAGATATTTTAGATATATAACTACTTATCATGCTTTTCTTCTACAAATTCATCAATGTGAATAGGATTAGCTTGAAAGGTATCTTTATCTTCATCAAGTGGATATATATCAATCTTATTTATGACTTTATCTTGTACCAATTCCCCATAGATTTATTCTATATCTAGATCAACCTTTTCCTACATATTTGAGATAACTTCTTTAATATCAGCTACAATCTCAATTTAAAATTGTAATTAAAGTGAATTATCAATGAATAAATCTTCATCATACACACTTGAAGCATCCTCTTCACATTCCCCAAGATCTTGACTTGTAACTACAACCTCTTTCTTTATTTCCCATAGAACATGCTCCTCTTAAAAAAGGGAGATGGTAGGAGGGTGATGAAATTAATTTTCTTGAGAGGGAGTATGAAGCATGGGAGGTTTATCATGATCAAATTTTGAGATCTTGAGGGAAATGGAATCATCTATGGTGTTTTGGAGAGGAAAGAAAGAGAAACTTTTATAGACCTCCATATTTTTCTCTTTCCATTTGTCTATTACTTCATCAAGGTTTGAAACCTTTTTGTCCTAATGGAAAACTTGAGCTTGAAGGGTAAGTGGTGAATAAAAGGGACTATAATAAGGTTTATCCTCTTTAATAGTCTCTTTAATTTTCATATGAATAGGTTCTTGACTCCAACTAGGAATCTTCATTGGCACACACTAGGCATGGTTAAGAACTTTATGAGAATAAGGAACATAAGAAGATTGGTAAGGAATACAAGAGGGTTCTTGAGAAAATTGATCCAATTCAATTTTTTTCCTCTCTAATGCCTTCATATTCTCTAATAAAAATATACAAAACTCATTCTTCTCTTCTATATCGTTAGACACATTTTTAAACTATTCATTCACTTCTTCATACTGGGAATCTAAACACACTTTTCTTGCATATGATAGAAGTTTGAGATTTATCTCATCCATCTTTTCTTGTAAACAAGACTAATCATATTCAACATCATATCCATATGGGAGAGGTGAAATGTTTTCTTGATACTGATATGGTTCATAAGGAAGGTAAGATTCATGCTCTTGATAATAAGAATCATGGGAAACTTGATAAGGCTCATCATGGTTTTGATAAAATTCTTGTTAAGGCTAATTGGGCTAATAACAAGGCTTATATGAATCATGCAAAGGTTGGTATGATCCATCATAGGGATAATAATGGGGTATTTCATAGGGATTTCCTTCACACAACCATGAAAATAACATCAAGATAATGTAAATGAAATTAGACTTACTTAGAAACTACTTGGATTATTAGAAATAATTACTTAGGTTTAGAATCACCAAATTCTTCATGAATAAAATAGCTACAAATACAATTCCACCAAGACCATCTCTAATGAGTCCCACTAGGCATGTAAATTTTTTTGGTGTTCTAGATTTTCACCCTATCTTAGTAGAATATTGTTTAAGTCTTTTACTCAAATATAGTCCAACATAAAACTGGCCCTAGGCTATGGGTCACCTGCCATAGGGTTAGACCTCCAAATAAGGCTGACTTTTTTTTGGATATATCACCTAAGAAACATTTTGACTAGGAAAAGGGAGAGATAAATGGGTAATAATGCATAAAAACATGTAAAGGAGGTGATGCACTAGTAATGTGATTGGTCATCCACTCTATCTAAATTTATAAAAAACACTAATGAGATCAAATGTACAACTCTAAATGGTTGTTTATGCATTATTATTTCATATAGAGGTTCACCAAATGATCAAAAATCTGAGGGAAGTGATAGAAAGGCTTGATTTAAGGTACTAACCATTAAATGTATCCATTTGATAAATTCAATCAAATGACATTAAACACTAAATATGACATACATAACAAGATAAACTAGTAGTTAGGTGATATTTAATATCTGACAAGGGAAAAGTTTCTACCACATATGCAAATCAATCTGACATTGACACGCTATACTAGAATAAATAAAATCTAAAAAGAGTCCTTTATTTATCTCAAGAGATTATAAAGATCAAATATGACCAAAGTCTAGTTATGCCCAAGAGAGTGATTACCAATCTATTTAAGGCTTAGAAGCCTACATTTATAGAAAAAGGGGATGAGAGAGAGAAATAATTGAGAAAATAGAAAACATTGAATGAGGTCTGATTGTTCTTGATAGATTAACATTCTTGAGGATGTTGATTCATGATCTTATTAAGAAGGCATAATTTCAAAGTATTTTCAAAATAATTTAATGCTCCATGATCCTTATTTAATCACCAGGTCTTCATCTCAGGATTCTATGCCACCTCTATTTGATCTTTCATGAGAACAAATCTTTTATGCCTTGAAATTGATAGAGATGTTTGGTATTTTTTGAGTGGCTATATTTACCTCTTTATATCACAATATTTGAGCACATATCTCTTTATAGATTAGAAACCAATCATATTATTTTTTTCCTATAGTTTCCCTATTTATATAAATCTCATAGGCTCATAAGTCCTGTTCTAAACTATATTAGGTTTAAACTTAATCTACCTCTATGCATACCAGAATCTAGGAACTCACTTCACATGATGGCCTCCTATAAAAATAATGGATGCACTCCATATGTTCTAGATATTTGAACTAGAGGTCCAATATAAACCTTAATGACACCCTTGAAACCCCAAATAATCATTCTAGCTTTGCTTAGATCATATCTGGACTCGATTCTCTATGTATTTAACTACTTGTATTGAAAAATTTCTTTGTCGACTTCTATCAAAATATTCTTGAGCTTACCCTCATTCATTGGATGTTGACTAATAAATTGAACCTCTTGACTTCTTCCACCTTTCCATGCACCATTGATCTTCCTTGTACGAATGCCTGCAAGCCATTGATCTTCTACCAAGACCAACTAAATGTTGACATGTGTCCTCTTTATGTTCATCATAAGGATCCTCTGATCCTTTTGACTTATCTCACTCTATCGATCTTGATGTATGATTAAATGTGATCCATTGATCTTCTAGTGTCCCACTGACACTATCAAGATGACTTGCTCCATTAGATCTAGTTGTATATTCAAATGTTAACCATTAGACTTTCTTACCTTTTGAAATTCAATGGCTCTTTACCATGTCTTAAAATTGACATCTATGCAACCATCATTTGACATTCACGTAAATGTATTTGACATCTCATAGACTGTCAAATTTAAGATCACATGAGTTTTGTTTGATATTTATTTTGACATTCATATGACTGTCAATGAAATCCATGTAAATGTCATTGACATCTACAAGGCTGTCAAAATTTAAACACCAATGAATTTTTTCTTGAGCCTAAAATTGATGTTTATTTGAAATCTCACTCTGTTGGGTCAAGTTTGAAGTATTTTATTTTGAATCAAAAAAGTGTGAAGGCATGAAACTTATAGGGGATGATCTAGGTACTAAGATCAATATGTCCACTTGATCTAAGGGCTTGTGAGTGTTTCTAAGCATAATTATTAAATTTTAAAACAAGTTAACTAGTCTATTTTTGAGTGACATCTTAATGACCATCTAGCTCTTTAGAGTTGTTATTTTGAGCTTCTACTTTATCTTTAGAAGCTTGAATGATTTCTTGATGCATAAGTATACCTATTCATGACCTTAACAACAAGATTGCCTATGCAAACTTATCTAGATCCTTCATTTACTTTTTAGACCAATTTTTCTAATATAAAATAGAATTACACTTTAAGCTTATCTAAAGTGTTTCAAAAGTGTTGTAAGGAATATGATCTCCCTCTTTTATCATTGGGTCCTCTCAATCAAGAACACTACTCAGTCCTTCAAATATTTGAATATAGGCCCAAAAATGGCCAACATATTTCCTAACTTAGTTAGGTAACATGTCTTCTATGCTCAAACTTAAACCATGTACATGACCTTTGACTCATAATAGATAACACATCTATTCCATGACTGTAGGGAACCTCTTGATTTTAAAAGACAACAAAACTCAACTAAAATAAGGAAGGAAACAAAATAAAGTAGGAAAACTAACCTCACAAAGAAAATGTGAAAACAAAGCACTTATCTAGGATATAATATAAATAAACTAACCTAATTATCCATTAAAAACATGATCCACCTAGATCAAAAGGGGAATTCATGAATTTGATCATTCTGATAGAAGGTACAAGTTGTGTAGCAGGGTGTTTATTAAACATGACCTTTGAAGATGTAGTATTCTTGCCAACTATTTATTTTAACATCTCTTGAAATGAGTCCTTGGCAGTAAACTAGTCACCAATAAATATAAACACATCTTGGACTTTAGGATCTTTCTCATATTGCTTGTCCACTATAGCCTTATCAAGTGATATTTCATATATGCAATGTCCTTGAGTGACCTCATCTTTCTTATAAACTACTAAAATTTCATCAATTACTTCAATAAGATCTAAATATTTAAACCAAGCTGCATCATGATCTTGAATAGGTGATTCTTGATCAAACTTCTCAATAATATGCTCTTCAATGTGAAACATATCTCTATAAAGTTATTCAATTTCTTGCAAATATTCAAGATATAGATTATAATCATTCTTTTGTTCATCAATTTCATCAACATAAATAGGTTTAACCTAAAAGGTATCTTGATCTTCCTAAAGTGGAGATATTTCAATCTTATTTATGACTTTAGCCTGCACCAATTCCTCATGAATTTATTCCATATCAAGATCAGCCTTTTCCTACTTACTTTAGATAAATTCTTCAATATCGGCTACAATCTCAATTTCAACTTGTACCTCAATTGAATTATAAATGAATAACTCCTCATCATACACAATTTAAGCATCCTCTTCACATTCCCCAAGATATTAACTTGTAGCTACAACCTCTTTCTCTATTTCCCATAGAATAGGCTCCTTTTGAAGAAGGAAGATGGTGGGAGGTTGATGAAATTCATTTTCTTGAGAGGGAGTATCAAGCATGGGAGGTTGATCATGATCATATTTTGAGATCTTGAGGGTAATGGAATCATCTATGGAGTTTTGTAAATAAGTAAAGATAAACTTTTATAGACCTCCATATTCTACTCTTTCTACTTGTCTATTACTTCATCAAGGTCTAAAACAGTTTTGCCCTTATGGACAACTTGAACTTGAGGGGTACATGGTGAAGAAAGGGGACTATAAGATGGTTTATCCTCTTTAATAAGATCTTGAATATGCATATGAATATCTTCTTTAATAGGTTCTTGAATCCAACTATGAATTTTCATTGGTACACACTAGGCATGGTTAAGAACTCTATGAGAATAAGGAACACAAGAAGACTGGTAAGGAATACAAGAGGGTTCTTGGTACAAATCATCCAATTACATTTTCTACCTCTCCAAATCCTTCATGTTCTTGAATACAAAGATACAAAACTTGTGCCTCTCTTCTAGATCATTATACACATTTTAAAACTATT
Source organism: Torreya grandis (assembly GCA_037957365.1). Classification (NCBI taxonomy): domain Eukaryota; kingdom Viridiplantae; phylum Streptophyta; class Pinopsida; order Cupressales; family Taxaceae; genus Torreya; species Torreya grandis. The sequence goes on along the minus strand of JARHVA010002825.1, from coordinate 1,087,398 downwards.
CATTCACTTCTTCATACTAGGAATATGAACATACTTTTCTTTCGTATGCTATAAGTTTGAGCTCTATCTCATCCATCTTTTCTTGTAAACAATACTTCTCATATTCAACATCATATCCATATGGGAAAGCTGAAATATAGTCTTGAGACTGATATGGTTCATAAGGAAGGTAAGAGTCATGGTCTTGATATTAAGGTTCATGGGAAACATTATAAGGCTCATCATAGCTCTGATAAAATTCTTGGTAAGGTTGATTGGGCTCATAACAAGGATTATATTAATCATGAGAAGGATGGTATGATCCATCATAGGGTTGATAAGTAGGTATTACATAGGGATTTCCTTCATACACAACCATGAGAAAAACATAAGGATAGTGTAAATGAAATTAGACTTACTTGGAAACTACCTAGATTATTAGAAATAATTACTTAATCTTGGAATCACCAAATACTTCATGAATAACACTATTGAAACTATAATTCCACCAAGACTATCTATAATGAGTCCCATTAGGTGTGCCAAAAATGTTGGTGTTTTAGATTTCCACCCTAACTAAGTAAAAGACTGTTCAAATATTTTAATCAAATATAGTCCAACATTAGACTAACCCTAGTATGTGGGTTACCTATCATAGTGTTAGACCTCCAGATAAGGCTGAATTCCTTATGGATCTATCACCTAAAGTAAATTTTGATTGGGAAAAGGGAGAGAGAAATGTGTAATAATGAATAAAAACATGTAAAGGAGGTGATGCATCAATAATGTGATTATTCATCCACTCTATCTAAACTTACAAAAAACACTAATGAGATCAGATCTAAAACTTTAAATGGTTGTTTGTGCATTAGTATTTCATGTAGAGGTTTACCAAATGATAAAAAATATGAAGGAATTGATAGAAAGGCATGATTCAAGGAACTAACCATTTCATGTATCCACTTTTTAAATTTAATAAAATGACATTAAACAATAAACATGACGTGCACAACAAGATAAACTAGTAGCTAGGTGAGATTCAGGATTTGACAAGGGAGAAGTTTCTACCACATATGCAAATCAATCTAACATTGACACACTATACCAAAATAAGTAAAATCTAAAAAAGAGTCCTTTATTTATTTCAAGAGGATATAAAGATCAAATATGGGCAACATCTACTCATTCCCAAGAGAGGGATTACTAAGTTGTTTTCTAGGCTTAATATCCTATATTTATACAAAAAGGGGATGAGAAAGAGAAGGAACTAAGTAGATAAAAAATATTGAACAAGGTCTAACTTCTCTTGATGTATTAGCATTCTTAAGGATGTTGAGTCATGATCTTATCAAGAATGCATAATTTCAAAGGCTTTGAAAAATAATTTAATGCTCCATGATCCTTATTCAAATTTCAGGTCTTCATCTTGGGATTCCATACCACCTCTAATTGATCTATCATGAGAATAAATCCTTTATACCTTGAAACTGATAGAGATACTTGGTCTATTTTGAGTGGATGGATGTATCTATTTTTATCACAATATCTAAGAATAAATATCTTTATATATTAAAAACTAATCATATTATTGGTTTTCTTATAGTTTCCCTATTTATACAAAGCTCATAGGTTGCATAGTCTTTTTCTAAACTATATTAGGTTTAAACCTAATCTTCCTTAATGCATACTAGAAGCTAGTAACTCACTGCACATGATGACCTCCTTTAAAAATAATGAATGTAGTCCATATGTTGTAGATATTTGAACTAGAGGTCTAATCTAAACCTTAACAACACCCTTCAATCATGAAATAAACATTTTAGCTTTGCCCAAATCATATTTGGACTTGGCTCTCTATGTATTTACATTCCTATGTTCAAAAACTATTATATCAATTTCCATCGAAAGCTTCTTTAAATTTACCTCATTCATTGGCCATCAAATTATGACTCAAACCTATTGAATTCTTTGACATTTCCATTCACCATTGATCTTCCTTATTATATAAATGCTTTTGATCCATCGACATTATTTCATGACCCACTAACTTTTAACACTTGTCCTCTTTATGTTCATCATTAAGATCCTCTGACCATTTTTACTTATCTCACTCTATCAATCTTTATGTATGATTAAATGCACTTCATTGATCTTCTAGGGACCCAATGACACTATCAGGTTGCTTTACCATGTTAGATATAGGTGTACATTCAAATGTTGACCATCATATCTACTTGCCTTTTAAAATTCAATGGCTATTTACTGAGTCTTAAAATTGACATTTATGCACCTATCATTTGACATCCACATGGATGTATTTAACATCTTATAGATTATCAAATTTAAGTTCACATTTTTTTTCTTAAGATTTATTTTGATGTCCACATGACCATCAATGGCATCCATGTGAATGTCATTGATGTTTGTGAGACCATCAAACTTTAAAGTCCAAAGGATTTTTTCTTGAGCTTAAAATTAAATTTTTTGTGAATGTCTCAATCTATTGGGTCAACTTTGAAGGATTAGATATTGAAGAAAAAAAGTGTGAAGGCATGAAACTTATAAGGGATGATCTAGGTACTAAGATAAATATGTCCACATGACCTGAGGGCTTGTGAGGCTTAATGAGCATACTTATAAAATGTGAAAACAAGCTGATTAACCCATTTTTGAGTGATGCATTAATGACCATATGGCTTCCTATACTTGATCTTTTAATCTTTTTCTTGATCTTTAGAAGCTTGAATGATTTACTAAGGCCTAAGAAAACTTGTTCATGACCTAAACTATAAGATTGTCTATGAAAACTTATTTAGATCCTCCATTTACTCTGTAGACCCATTTTTATAAGATCAAATATAATTATACATTAAGCTTACTTAAAGTGATTCAAAATCATTGCAAGAAATATGATCTCCCTCTTTTATCATTGGGTCCTTCTCTCAATCAGGAACATTGCTCAGTCCTTCAAAGCTTTGTATGTAGGCCTAAAAATGGCCAATGGTTATAATTAGAATAAATGGAATAAATGAAATAAACATAATGAATTTTTCTTGGTTCTAGCTATGAAAATTTGGTTCACATACAAAATTATGTATTCATTCTTCTACTCCCATTTTTAAATCTTTATTTTTATAGTGTCTATGACATGATATAACATTAAATAATTATCTCAATTGGCCATTATTTTTAGTTATGATATATTTTATAAATAAATGACAAATTTATGTGGATAGAGCTTATCTCAAATATCATTTGATTCATCCATCAATCCTTAGGCAAGTCAATGTACATTATTTTATTTGTTATTTTTATTCTTTGATTCATGCATGCATTCACTCACATATGAAAATCAAAGTAGGGGGTTTTCTTAGACAATTGATTTTTGAAAAAGACCCTTTTCCATAGTGTTTACCCCATGTTTTCACACTATGTACACTTGCATATATATTTTTATTTTAAGGACATTTCTAATTATGCACTATCCTTTCTTCGACATTTAAGCCTTTCAAATATTTAACATTCACTTTTTTAATTTATTTTTAGCTTTTTTCCTAATTCATACATTTTATGAGTTACTTTCCACATTTTATGATTTTTTTCCCTTGAGACTGATTCACAAGTCCATAAATTTTTTCTTGGGATGGATTAAGTGACATACTTGATTCATCATGTGAATTTTAATAGGTCATTCCCACCTTATAATAATTTCCCAAAATGTGACTTTAGCTTATCACACTTTTCCATGGTTGGATTTAGTACATGTAATGTCTTTGAAATACATACATATACCAAGTCATATATAGTCATTTAAAAGGAATGATAAGTATTAAAAATATGTCACATTTACATAAAGGAATCATGGAATCATCCAATATTGAATTTTAATCCAACATTTCCATATCTATTATTACACTTTTCAATGGAATTTCCTACATCCATACTTCAATAGTCTTTAAATCTTATGACATCATCTACATATACCAAAAGAGGGTTTAACTAAATGTTATTGTAGTTTCATGGAACATATAAGGAATAAAAGGATAATCTCTTACTAAATATTTTATTTACATGGAATAGAGAACTATAGTGGGTTTGATTCTAGTGTGTGGGACATGTAACTAGAACTCTCAAGATGTTTCCGAACCCATAACCCTTATTTGTTATTCATTTGATCATTTATTTAAATATAAGTCAAGAAGACAAGGAGGAAATTAAATCATACATTCTACCTAAAGTTTTATAAAATAAAATACATAGGACTATGGTTCGCCAAATATTATACCCGCATAAAAAAATATGATTAAAAACTAAGCATGATATAAATTTAAAATAGTAGTAAATATTAAATAGAAAGATAATCATTGTATATTTAGTGGTTGAATATATTCTAATGCATATTTGGTGGTAGGAATAAAATTAGAAATATATCATTTGATAGTGAAACTTTTAGATTTCACACAAAGCTATATAACCACCTATATATCCCAAACCCATTCTCAAAATCCCAAGATTCTACCAAGGTGTGTTTGTTTTATTAATTTTGTTATTTCACTTAGTTAATCACTTGTAAAATTATTTTTAATGTTTTTTTATAATATTCTCACATTATTTAGGTATTATTTTTGTTTTGAAATGTTTCATGTTAGATCTAGCTTATGTCAATTAATTTATCTTTATGTTAATGGTAAATCACCCACACTAACTAAAATTATAAAACATTTCCCTTTCTACTTTTCAATTATATCGAATCATATTTTATCAAATAATATAATAAAATAAAACCTAATTACAAAAATTAATATTATATAATAATTCAAACATTCATAGAGTGGAGATCTATAAAGATGTATGAATTTTCATAAATTTAGAGACATCGAGAAAAATAGGCACTAGAAAAAAGGTTTAGATAGTAAGGTGAAAAAAACACATAAAATATAGAAATTTTCCCATACTAATAAACCATAGTACTCCTTTACTAACACTACTATAATTTTAGTAGTACATTTTAAGAAAATTTTAGATATTAAAAAACTAATTTGATGACCATGTTCTTCTATTATTGGGATCCAAAGATATTTCTTATTTTTATAGAATTCTATGAATATTTTAATGAAATTAATCTCCTTATCCACAACCCCAAAAAATAATCAAATACCAATAAAAATAGGTGATTCAATGAGGTGATTATGTTATCCATCCATGATCACTAGTTCTATGTTTTGGAACATGTTTGGAAGATAATAATCAATGAAATTTAGTAATAAATTAATGGATACAATCCATAAACCCATATAAATTTTGTGTTAGTATGAAAAGTGGCATAATGAGAATGAATACTTCAATCCTCAGTTAAATTACACTCTAAATACTCAAATTTTACTCTTCAATAAATTCTAGTCTCTTTCTTTAAATTAACATATCACTATTGGAATTCATATTAAATTTTTATTGTTATATATGAACTACTACACCTGTGGATTTATAAGCTTCTCAAATTCAAATTAGGACCCAATTCTTGTGAAATCCAATAGACAATTAGAAATATGGGTCAAAAAAATAATAACACAAGGTATGAATGACCCAAAATAAGGGTTAGAAGGGCATAAAAAATGGTATCACAAATATAGTGGTATAATATTGGTAGACCAAAACCATATTGATATGTCTCTAAAAATATCCCAAAACAATAAGAAACATGAGGAGGAGAGAGAATAATAGGGAAAAAGATAAAATAAGTTAATGGAAAGCATACACGGCCAAAATATAATGTACTAATAAGAGCCTAATATGAAATGATAATTTACAAAAACACAAGTATAAGAATACAATTTTAGAACTAAAATGACCCTATATAGACACATATATTGCAAGACCCTTTTTCTATATCATATTATTCATGTTTTCCCTAATTTTAGTTTGTATAATAAATAGGTATAAACAAGTTTAAATTAAACAAATATAATCTCATATTATATAAATAAATAAATAATATCTATCAAAGAAGCTAAGTAATGGAAACAAGATCAAATGTAACAAATGAAAGCTAAAGCAAAATAATGCATTTATAAAGAGGTTAGTTACACTTTGATTGTTCTATAAAACCAAGTTTGTATCCTAACTATGTTGATTTTACTTGATCTAATTTTGAGTTTATGGACTTATCAAATCCTCTAATATGGACTCATATATGCACAAACCTATTTTATGCAATCCAGAACACTTCATTCCTATCCCCATGTTGTCAAGTGTTTCTATATGCCTTAGGTATAACCATATAAGGTTTTATAATCTATGTTTTATGGTGCATATGAATTATTTATTCTTTGTTAATACTCTATCTCTGAGTTTAAAGGGTGTATGATAAAATATACAAAATATTTGAATCCTTGCCTTTGACCTAGTTTCACATGGATATTTTAACTAAAAACCAAATAAGTAAAAAGTAGTTTATATGGGAAACCACTGAAGTGGATTTACATTCTACATATCATGAATGTTCATAATCATACCCCTTTTTGTTCATGCAATGTGTTGATGAATATTTGAGGTAGGGCTTCAACCCCCTATCCCTAGGTGGATATGAAACTATAAATAATTTTACCTAAGCATTCCTTTGATGTTATATGTCTTGAAATATAAATTAAATAGTACTATGACTTATTTTATGAAATTTTCAATATTTTAGATCCTTAATATTGTTATGATTCCCCTCCTCACATGTATTTTAAATATCATTTAAGACACTTGTATATATAGCCTTTCCTTGATTTTAATTAATACATAATGGTATGAAATATGATGTCTCAAATGGGAAGTAAACTAAAAAATAAATTCAAAATAAACACAATAAAAGGGGTAGGACCAAAGGTCCAACAAAAATTTAAAATGGATAGACCCATAGAGGTACATGTTTATCTAGGATATACTCATACATATATGTGTCTTCCCAAGGATTAAATTAGATGTAGGTAGTCTATATGATAGAAGAATGAGACTAATAGAGGCAAGAAAAGGGGATCCCAAAAAACAAAAATAGATTAAAATAATAAAACAAAATAAGGAACACAATATATGGTCTCACATAGAAGAAAGGGGTAAATCAAGACCAAGAATACACTACTAATCCATTGAATCAAGGAAATAATCCATATATATATATATATATATATATATATATATATATATATATAATGACACTATAACTATTGAAATGAAAAGATTTAATACAAATTAAGGTATCTAAATAATTCCCCCACTTGAGATTCATAGGAAGTGATGCATGTATCAAAATAAAAATAACAAAAAAAAATTAAATGCATACTTTGACCAACCTTAGGGAGAATAATATGATTTTTTTTCATGCATATATATACACTAATGTTTTGAGAGATTGATGTACATGTGATTAATGGCCACATCAACACAATTTTTTCAAGGTTATACCATGCTCATCTTAATTATTGGCATATTCATTATTTGAAATTTCTAATTGAAATTTTGAACATAAAGCATAGGAAAAAATACTTTTACTTTGTATTTCACCCAAATTCCACCATTATTATATTATATCTAGAATTTAGAGAGGTGTTACAAATATATCCCAACACTTTCTCACATTATTTATCAACACCTAATTCAAACATAATAGACTTTCTTAAAGAGCTTGAAACCTATTTGATACTCTCCTATAGAAGTTACCAAAACACAATACTCTTCTTGGTTAAGGAAATAGATAAATTATCTCATCTTCAATTAATTTGTTCCATCTTTAATTTGTAAATGCCTTATATATACCCTCGTTTTGAGGTAAGGGATGAAGACCTATTTTTACAGTCACTCATCTCAAAACAAGCATGTTAAAAACACCATATGATAGGAAAAAAAATATTTATCACTTATTATTATCGAAAACACATGAAAATTAAAATTTTATTATCGTATGTTATAAAAATATATTACCCAAAGCATGTTATCATCTAAACATTAAAAATGATACTAATTTTTTAAATTATCACATAAATTTGATATTAATTTTTTAAAATTATCATATCATTTAAACTAAGTATTATCATTTAGTCATGCCATAATAGATCATGTAAAACATAATCTAGCATGGGTTATATTTTATGATATCAAAACACAAAATTTGTATAAGATAACTCCTAGATAAACTAGAGATTGTATGTAGAACATACGTAAGTAACATCTCTCCAATGGTTGATGACTCATTAGTATGAATATAATATGAAGTTTATTTTTAGTTAAATGTTATAAAAATGTTGATCTGACATGTATTTGTATATCATTATAGGATAGTAAAATATCAATTTTAGCAAGTGTTTTAATATATATAGAATCAACTATTTTATGTGTAAATTTCCCATATTGGGCATTTATGTTTTATTTGTATCTATATGTTATATGCATAGATATTAAATGTTTCCATTAAATTAATGAAATCAATTGAATTGGATATTATTAAATTTTAAGTTGTAAACAATTACACTTTTATTACCCTTTGACCATAGGGATGGATCTATTTGAGTGCAAACAATAGTTCTTGTTCTAAACCCTCACATCCTTAACTGATATTGAAGCATTATTTTTAGTGATTCAAATGTTTTACCCTAGAGAAGGGGAAAAAATAAACATATTTAAAATACATTTACTTTCAATTTATTTCCTCAAAATTTTCCCATTTTGTAGTAGGGTAATATTGGTGATTTGAATTTAAATTTGTGCCTTTTATGTTACGACATCAATATTTGTAGGAAATGATGCCTTTATGGGTTTATTTGTATTTTTTTGAAGATAAATTAGGTTTTTAGGTCTCATTTGTTTATAAATCCTAAGGAAATATTATAATAATTTTGTAATGAATAATGCATGCTCAAAATTTTCATAAAATTATTATGATTGTAATAAATGTTTTGAATTATCTAAAGGATTATCAAGTACTAAAATCATACCCACAATATTTTTTAGGGTTTTAATTATCCATATTACATTAATGTGAAGTTAAATTTAGAATATTAGGTTAAAATGACTATAATATTGCATTTTAATAAAATTAATTTGATTTTGATTTATAACCATAACTTTCATTTTGCTATTTTTTAATTGATTGTCCTTTGCTCTAAGTTTTCACTATCATGTACCCTAGGAGATATATTACACCTAGATGATTGGATCATGTTCATACTTGCATTACTTTTCGATAGGCTATGTATGAGTTATTTTAATTTTGATTTAAATTTTGTTACCCTTTTTCATTTTATTTTGGTTTAGTCCCAACTATGGTCGATCGTATAATGTGATTGATAGCCTTATTTTATTACCATGTATATTATTTGTCCCCACCATAAACTTGTTTGCCTATTGTTAGGTAAATCTGATGGAACTATATTTTATATTCCAAGTATATCTTGTTTATATGTTCCATAGATATTTCTCACATGTATTAATTTTTTTTAATTCAAAAAATATATATTTGGTAATTTTTATAATGATTTTCATGCTTTTTAATTTTTTGGTTGTATATATTTATTCATGTGTGGGATTCCTTCCAATATGGGTTTATACATCCAAACTAGGGGATATATATTTATGATTAGGTACTTATTTAAGGAACTAACCTTTAAAATGCTAGTATTTTTGGTATTGTGGCTATTTATTAAGATTTACTAACCAATCTCATTGAGAGGTGTGATTTTCACACCTACTCTTTCCATATCCCTATTAGGGAGATGACCATTACATTATAATATGTTTTTATGATATTACACCTACCCATGTATGGTAAGGATGTGATTGTTTCTAAGTTAAGTGAGGAAAAGTGATAATCCACTAGGATATACTACATGGATGATACCTAAATTTAGGAGAGAGATGGTGGTGGTAGTTTGTTGATAAAGCACATATTCACAGGGGCTTTCCCTTCACTTACACAAATATTTTTACATATTGATTAGTTCATTTTTTTTTGGACAATGGTGTATGTTCAATTTTATTATTTTGACCCATCATACAAGATTTATATAACCACAAGAAACTTTATAGTTAGGTAAAATATATGTTTTCCTATGTATACCATGACTTGAAATGACTCATAGTGGAACATAGTTTTATGGGGTTGGTTTTTATCACACTATTATAGGTGTTTGGGTATGAATATGTTTTTTTATTCACATTCTACATGGGCTTAGGAGCAACCTTATGTGTTAAGATGGGTTCATAGTCATTTTCATCAAGTGAGGATGCAAGGCATCACTCTGTTTCATGAAGGGATTAATCTTTGATAGGTAGATATTATTATATGGATATATTATCATATACACTTAGGATGGACTAAAGATGGTTTTATGCTATAATAGATGTGATTTAATTGATGACTAATGAATTTCCATGGTAATCTAATGAAGTTACAATATGAGTTTATGACATGAAAATTTGGTGTTTGTTAATATTGTCCACCAAGGACCTTTACATAGACATTCTATTAGAACAACAACTCATGACAGAGAACACCCTCAACCTAATGAGATTTATATTTAGAGAGAAGAATCTAGATGGGTATGTGGAGCTAAATTTTTTGAATTCTAGGATGATTTTGGTGTAATTGAGTATTACACCTCATATTTCACATTATTTTAATTATGAATTTTATTTACCCTAGATGTGTTGGTGTGGGTTGATGATGTTAGTGGCCATGCTATTAAAAAGAGTGATTTACCCATGCCTAATGGTGGAACCACCATGGACAATCATGGTAATTAAGATATCATTAGTTTGGCCTTATAATTAGAGATCCTTAGACAAGTAGCACAAAAGTATATTGGTAAGTTCTTACTATGTGTTGGCATGTGTTGTTTTCTTTACAATGTCTTTATTTAATTATGATGTACATAATAATATTGACTTGTATGTTTTAATTATTAGTATTTTTTACCATATGGATTAATATTATCAATGAAATTACTTCCATTCTTACTCTAGACATTTGAGACATGGTGGGTCCATTTTAGGACCTATCTTATATTACTATGCACTCTGCCCCACTATTTGAGTTTTTAGATATTTTTTGAAACACATTATTATATGAGTGTTAAAGGAATGATGACTTGGATGTAGAGGTTTCATAGTTATGACATTATGGACATGTTTGAGAAACACTTTAAAAAACCACTCATACATACTAGTATCACCATTTTTAGATATATCATAGAAATTATTGATGCAAGGGATAATTATCAAGGGGTTAAGGTCTCATATCTCTTGGTCTTGGTAAATGGGCTAAGAGAAGTGAGTAGACAAATAGTGAGTTCATGATACATCACTTGGAGTAAGGTGATTCCATTGATATGGTTTATCAACATGTTGGACACCATAATGATGACAATAATTAGACTTTTCATTGATCTCATTTTGAGGCATTGATTTTACACTTGCATTGTATGGGTTATGATACCCTGATTTTTTGAATTTATGTATGTAGACTTATGAAAAAATATATATATGTTATGATTTTTGTGTCTTATTATGTTTTGGTCATGTGCATTCAATTTTTGTGTTTGAAATTTGAAATCTTAAGTTATTTATTTTTTAAAAAAATGAATTTTAAATTATAGTTTTGTAGTGTAAAATTTATGTGATAAAATTAGAAAAGTATGTAATTTTTAGTAATATAAATGATAAGTCATACTCATTTATTATGAAATATATTCAATGAAATTAATTATAGTATGTGGTTTCGCTACCCCATAAATATTAATATTTAGGAGAAAATGATAGAATATATGATCTTAAAAAAATTAATAACTCCTTTATGACTAATAAAATTTAATGACTCATCTATGACTAATCATTTAATTTTCATCATTTTTATTGAAACCCTCTTGTGAAGGTGTAGTGGGAGTTGTGACAGTGTTTTCATCTTCACTTGGTATGATATGATTAAAATAGATAGGATTTCATTCAAAATGATACTCAATGTAATCATGTTTTATATCAAGTGTAGCATCAATTTAATATATCCAATACTCTCCTAGAATATAATTATATAACACTAAATGGATGTCAATATGAAATGTAAAAAAATAATATTTTGGCCAAGCTATACTAAAAATTTAACTAATCATGCTTGAATTGGTACATATAAATTAATTGTACTAAAATTTTAAATATCATATCTCAATTTTATTAGTAATGTAATGTTGAATATACTAAGTTTGTAATAATTATAAACAAAAACATTAGTACAATGCCTAACATACATGTATGGTTCAATTATCAAATATTTGAGAATTATAATATGATTTGAAAGTTTTGAATTAGTGACCTTATTATTGTGGATAGTTACCTTAGTTCTATATTTAGGAACTTTAGTATTGTGCATACTTTTATTGGATTGAGCATTACTTATGATTTTGTCTTTTATTATATTCAATGGTGCTTATTTTGTAAAAATATCTTATTTTATATAAGATAAATGATATGTGATTCTTGTATATTTTAGATACCCAAATATGGTATGAGTCTTATTTGTATATTTTTTTTCATGTGACTTTACATATATGGACTATAATTTCAAACTAGACACTCATTGGCACTATTTATTAGACACCCACTCTTTTATCTATTATATTGGTTGTGGCATATTTTGTTTGATCTTTATTTATTATTATAATTATATCAAATGAATCTTTCTTTGGTCATTTTTATTTATGTTATTTTTTGTATGCTCAAGAAAATTTTGATAAACTTAGAATGTGTCAATTACCAATAGGGTTTGAGATTGTTGGTAGTGTCCCAACATTATTTTTGTGACCATTTTATATTAGACACCCTTTGTGATAGTTTATTTTAAATTTTTGAGTCTTTTTGTGTTGGTTTGTGTTCATCAATAATTCCCTAATGTCATAAAAACTAGTGGGAGGAATCTAATATTTATTTAATATGAATGATGGGTAAATAAATAAACTAATTAATTATATAACTTGTAATAATAATGAAATAATATAGGAAATAAAAGATAAGAAAAATTACATAGTTTTAACATGAAAAAACCTAAATGAGGTAAAAAAAAAAAAACCCCACAAAGCTTATTCTATTATTTGAGAAACATTTAAAAACCTAGTACATTTCTTATTCAGCTCACTTCTTCACAATTATTCACAAAAAAATTGGATACCACCACTCCCATAAATCATGATGTTATAATAATCAAAATTGATATATCACCAAAAATTAAAGTACTTTTATAAGGGTTTTGTTTAGTTTCAACCAGCTAAACCACCTTTAAATTAACCATAATAATTTATAACTCATAAAACTAATATTTAAATATCTGGTTGTGTGTAAATAATAAATATTCAATTTATTTATTTTATAGATCAATGTAGGTCACAATGTAACCTAGTAAATATTATTTTTTCCAACCCTCCCCATTAATTTTTAGTTGGGATACATGCTATACTCACCTTTTCATAAAAAATAAATTACCATCCATAAACCATCCTTTATGATTTTATGATGTCATGTAACACTTGGACTTAAACACCTTCATCATGTCAAGATATACTCAAAATATAGCCTTCGACTTATCCCCTATGTGTGAGAATGTGTGTGAAAAAGGGTGAAATATACTATATGAAGATACATGTAGTGATATATCTTGAAACTTGATAAATATGGCTCATGTGATATATTTTGACTGTTTAAGACTTGTATCATGACTAAAATTGTGATTGATATGAAATTAGGAATGAATAGGGAATAATAGCTTAGTTGTGTGATTTTAAATTTAATAGTATATATAAGTTTAAAAGATGATTACTTGATATTTTATAGATAAATAATGAGTATACTTTAATTTAAATTTATACTGTTTCTTTTAAAATAATCCTAATGAAAGGGTTAGTGGAATTCTTAAGCTAACCTATACACACTGAAATATTTGAAAATTTTATTGTTGTAGGGAAAGGAAATTTAAATTGGAGTAGGGATAGTAGCATCAACGCTACTATCCTACCCTAAATGTAACTATATAGAATTGATGAAAGTTTTTTAGGTTTTTTACTTGATAGTGAACGATATATATCAAATTTTAGGTATTTTGTGGTTATAAGTGATCTAGATAATCGTAATAATTAGGGTTGAATTAATAAATAAGTAATTAGGCCCATGTGAGGTGGTGAGTGTAAGCCTCTTGGATGCAAAGAAGGTAAAATCAAAGGGTAGATTCCTAAGATATTTTTTTCAAGTGTAAAATACTAGTTTAACATATAAATCCAAATTTAAGCATTTACAATAGTATGTAGATGTGAGAAAATGGTGAATAAGAGGCATATATGAGAGCACAAGTCATGTATGGTAATTATAGGATAAAAATGAATATTTTGTGTGTCTAATACCATATTTAAATATCTAAAACAACCATTAAACCCATATATATTATTTATACAAAGCAAATCACTAATGATAACCCTCAAATAATTATTTACCACATCAGTTTATCCTATCAGATTGAGGATGGTATGATGAGATACAAGCTAGTTGAGTACCCAAACATGAGATAAAAAAATCCAAAAAATACCTTTAAATATAAGATCACAAACACTTACCATAATATTTAACATCCCAAGTAACTATTTAACTATACACATAAAATTTGTTTCTACTAAACTTTCTATGAATGGATGTCACATAACAAAAAAATGACTATATTTGATGAGTCTATCTAACAACACCATGATTGCACTTTTAACTTAATATTTAGGCAATCCTATGATGAAATTTATGGAAAAATGATGTTACCTATGTCTATGAATAGGTAAAGGTTATATAAGACCTAATTTTTTAATTATCTCACCCTTATTTTGTTGACACACCATGCATTCTGCTACAAATTTATGAATATCTTTGATCCCTTCCAAAAATAAATCATATTTGATTCTATGATAAGCATTAAATAATATAAAAATCCCACAAATTGGAGACACATATAGTGACAAAAATAAATTTATTTTTAAGGGTTAATTTCTTACAAAGGTACTACCTATCCTTATACCATAGAGTTTTACATTTCCATAAAAAAATTTATAACATGCTCAGATATTTTTAGAGATTATGAATGATATTTGGTGTAGTTATGTCATTATTCCATTTTAATATTTTTATATCTACCCAATCTTATTTTAATATGGACATGGTACTTAACAATGCCCTTATGGATAAATCCCTCTTGCATAGTGTATCAACCATTGAATTTTATTTTCCTTACTTATAAATCATCTCAAAGTCATAACCCAACATATTTTTGATCCATTTATATTGTTACATAGATCACAACCATTTCTATCATAATATTTTCTAGACTATCATGGTGTGTATTCACCTTTAAGTGTCTTCCCATTAGATATGGTCTCCATTGTCTGATTGCATGAAGGATATCCATCATTTCCTTCTCATAAATGGGATTCAACACATTATTATCTTTGAGATGGAGACCCTCAAATGAAATTAGATTTCCAAATTGCATATGTAATGCACCCATACCATAACTTGAGGCATCATATTCCATAATAAAGGTTTTGGAAAAGTTTGGGGTAACTAGTTTTAAATTGGTACATAGACACCTTCAAATTATCAAAATACCTAGTGACTACTTAGTTCTAATGGAAAGATTCCTTCTTAAATAAAGTTGTTAACCATGATACTATGATACCATAATTCTTTAAAAAATTACAGTATCAGCTTATAAGCCTTAAATTTGAACACCCTCAAAATATCAAAGAACACTAAGAAAATGGTAATTATACTTAGGTCACATTTTATCTCATGAAGGCATAATATACTATGAATAAGGTCACATTATGTCAAGGTCACATGAATCTTGATCATGAAAATGTTGTCTTATGAATATACTCATCTCTAATTATGATTTGATGATACCCTAAATAAAGATATAATTTTCTAAAATAAATAATTCCATGTGACTTATCTATAAAATCATCAATTAATCGAATAAAAAAAATTATCTTTGATGATGTAATTGTTAAGTTATTTTTATTTAAAACAAATGCACCAAGTGTAGTCATTATTACACACCATTACCACTAGAGATACTAATAAATTATACTATGATGAATAATACTGGATTATAACATCTCTTATACCATATTCTTGATCTCATTATTTTGAATAATAGGGTATATGTAAGGTTTGATGTTTGATGTTTGGTTCCATAGTACTAGTTCAATTATATTTTCATGATCTCTCTTGGAGGAAATACTTCCAACATATCACAAAAAAACAAATTAATTCCCATATGTAATAGTATGTAAATCTAATCATGTGGAAAACTATCAATGTTATACCTCCAATAAATTTAATCACAAATATTTTTTGACACAAATCCATCTAAACCCTTATTAAGTATCTATTACATCTTATGAGAGATCACCAACTGTGGTATTTTACATGAAACCCACATAGTTAAAAATTCATACCTTCTACGTGAAAGTGCATGAACAACTATTAGAATTACATCTTAATAATTATCATGGTAGTGAGCCATTAGACTCCCAATATAATGTCTAATC
This sequence comes from Torreya grandis, assembly GCA_037957365.1. Lineage (NCBI taxonomy): Eukaryota > Viridiplantae > Streptophyta > Pinopsida > Cupressales > Taxaceae > Torreya > Torreya grandis. The sequence continues at coordinate 1,070,815 of JARHVA010002825.1, read as the reverse complement.
TACTCATGGAAATAGAAACATAGGGGAATTTAGCAGGTAACATCCCATGGTGAGTTTAATATCATATAATTTCCTTGAACAACTAAATGTACTCCCATCTAAAATCATAGCCCAAAATTATGAAGCTCAAGCCAACTTATGGTTAAATAATTTATGAGTACTTCTTAAGTTCATGAATATTGTCGACTTCTATTTTTTAAGTAACCCACTACCATAAGGGTTTTTTGGGTGCTAATACCTAAAAGTGCATACAAAGAGATCATTGGATCTATATCTCCTCTCCTATCCTCTAGCTCATAAAAAACCCCTAATTCACCTTTTTTGTTGTATTTTTCTTCACCATGACCCTCAATTATTTTCTACACATTTATGTCCTCAACTATATTTTTTTATCTTAATTAAAACATATCCCATTTTCCATTTTTCTTAAAATTGTTAATATGTGTACCTAGTGAGCTAAGAGAATGATGGTTTTGATATGATACAATATATGAAGTTAGTATATGTATTCCTATTATTAGATAATAAATTTTCATGTATCATGTGTCCTATGATAATAAAATCATAAACATTAAGTGAACTAAATATGAGTACCTCAAGACAAACATGGTGTTTGATACCATCAAGAAATAGGTCACTTGTGTTTTCATATGTAATTGTATCCACACATAATGATAGGTTCTAAATTTGATGAATATAAAACTTGACCTAGCTTATTTTCCACAATTTTACAATTTGGTTGAAGTAATTTTTTTCCATGCTATTGTTATAGCATGTTTGTAGTTTTTGTTTAGATTGACCAAGTGACATTGAGAGACTTTATATTATTTTAAGCACACACCAAATTATTTTTTCATGTTCTAGATATAATAATGACATTACCACATTTTATTTATATGTTATATGATATACATCAAAAAATTTATTTATTTAATTGATCTAGGTTACTATATCCTTCTCATAAAACTTATATATTTCCACTTTTGAAAATTATTTTTCATATTTACAACATACCTGGATTTGGATTGGGATGGATAGAAAATCCACCCTAGTTAGGATATGTAATAGTGATATGGGTTGACGCTCTTATTTATTTTTTAAATCCATCATGTTCCTTTCTAATTATCCATTGTATGTTAATATTAGATGTCATGTCTTTCACATTAACCTCAAGTTAGCTCACTCTATGATTTATCAAAGAAAACCTTGAAATACATGATCCACTAATTAATATTTTTTTAATCCATATCTACTTTGTTAGGAATTTTATGTAGAGTTTTATAACCCTTACCTCAGCTCATAGTTTAAAATCATACCATACCAAGAATTAACAGTGCAATATTTAATTTTCACCTTTCATTAAACTTTAACCAGTAGGTTTTTGACCTATGTCATCTTAAAGTCAAAATATCCAAAGAATAGACCCCCAAAATAAATTTATAATATTTTAAAAACTGCAAGGACATTATTCATTAAAATATGACTTATAGAGTGATTTTGTTATAAAAATAAAAACCAAAATAGATCGATAAAAATGATTAAAAAAACCTTAATTTTTTCATTGTAGCATCCTTGATATATTCTCAAACTCCAATAAAAAATTGTAGAAAAATTCTCAATAAATTGCAAGATATAAGTGTTTATCCAAAATTTGGGTTTCACCCACACTTTTTCCCAAACTAAATATTTGATTCCATTTTTAAGTAAATAATTTCATAAAAAAATTTAAATAAAAAAACCACAATATGACTGAAATAGATTAGAATATATGAGAGAATGATGATCCCCTCTGAGGTAGAAACCTCCACAACCATATAATAAGAACATAATTTGTAATATGAAAATAAAATACTAACCATTAACTCCTATATATAGAATTATTATGTTAATTTCACACCCTAATCAAACCCTAATACTAATACAAAACTATAAAAATGACCATATTAATTAATTAAGGTTATTATCTTGTTTGGCGAAAGGATTTGAGAAGACCATAAGTAGACGGTCTCAAATCCTATGGTTAGGCACCTAGAATATAAAGTAAGTGTTTGAGAAAAAAAAATTGGTATATTTATATGAAATCAATTCTCTCTTATTTTATATAAATTTATTCTTTCAATTTTTTTATTAAATAAACCTACATACAAACACTCTTATTGGGTTGTGTAGAGTAAAAAATATCAAACGTGCGATAAAGAACCTACCTTATGGGATTAACAATATAGTAAATTAAATACCATATAGGAATAAAAGTACTGGGAAAATCAACCCATATAGATACCTTAAAGTGGTATTTTTAGATGCTTTAAAATTATGGGTCCAAGGGGACACAACCATAAGAGTATTCTTAAGGAACCAACAACTTGACCTAGAAAAGAGAGCCTACACTTATGAGGTTCCTTAAAAGAGAACATAAAAAATACCTTAGTAAGGTTACACACACCAATAAATTCAAAACCCAAGGGCTCCTAGTGTTGTTTAATCCAAGCATGGAGGGCATCCTCAAAGGGGATGCAACCACAATAATAAATAATGAGACATTTATTTTAATACCACCTACACACATTATCAATAACATCTACTTGTAAACAAACATCAAGATGAGAAGGATTATAGTAATATATACCTCATCATAGACCTTTGGGAAAGATTTTTTAGCTCATTTTGACACTATCCTTCCTGATATTGGCAAAAATGCTTGTGAAACATCAATTGAGGTTCATTTAAAGATATTCAATCCACCCAAAGGGTGGAGATAAAAATACAATAAATGTGAGCTTAGTATTAGATATTTAGTATGAGAATCTATGGAAAGGTTAGTTAAATACATCTCTACAATCAAAAAATTTCCTCAAACCTAGAGTAAACTATAAAAATTTTGTTTATGACTTGTCAGTTAGTTCATCTTTAGAATATGTTTGAACTAAAGTGTTAAAAAAACTTGAAATAATGATATCCAAAACTAGGCCTAGATTTTGACAACAAACTATATTAAAGAGATGAATAATTACATAATTATATCAAAAATATTTATAATAGTAGTCAAATGTGACAAATATAAATGTTACTTGTGTAGTTTAATATTTTTACTTAGATTTAATAGTAATTGTTTTTTGTAATTTGTTAATGTGAAATATTTGTGTATATAATTAAACCTCAAGTATGTTTTCAGTTGAGTTTTGATTGTAAAATGAATTAAACATATAAAAATTTAATATGATTGCATAATATAAATAGATTTAAATAAATATTATGATATATAGGGTTTAATTTGATGATTTAAAACCTTTGGCATGAGATTTTTCTACTCTTATATGAACAACTAATATTGGATGCTTCCCTTGTTTATATATGTATTATATTTCATGTTTATAGTTTTGAATTTGTCTTGATTTAATTCCATTTTTATTGTAATTTTAGACATTACATCTATTTTGGCTTGTACCATTGATAATTTAAAGTTATCTTATTCTTGTAGACTCCTAATCTTGGTAAATGGCTTATTATTGTAATGCTTTTAGCATGATTTTGTGTATATGGATCATATGTTAAAATAAGGTACTTATTGGAATCTTTTCTTGTGATTTTTCTTATCTTTTCTTCTACATGTGGCACTATACTCATTTATTTCTTTTGTTTTTTTTCTCTTGTATGTTTTTATATGCTTCAGACACCTTTTCTCTCCTTTCTTTTGTCCCTTGACTATTTTCAGCATACTAAAAGTGGTCAATTTTATTATGTGATTAATTTGACCCTTCTTTTCATTTTTTTCATTATGTGGGCACATTTTTTAAACTTTTATATTTTTCTTATGTTTTACTTACGTTTCAATATGTCCTTAATTAAAATTGTATAAGTATCTATAAAAAAAAATTAATTCATTTTAATGACAAGTCACAAAGTATTAAGTAATGACAAGTCTTAGGCCCATTACCAATTTATATTCTTCAAAACATTAAAGTGATTTCAAGGGTATCATATTGCTATATATGTTTACCAATATAACGTTTAAGTGAAACTTATTATTATTTAAATTTTATTATTGTAGGGATATAAGGTTTACGTGAAATTTATTATTATTTAAATTTTATAATCTTAGGGATAGAAGATTGAATATTTTATCACTTGGGTTGGGACACTCATAAGTGTTAGTGTATTTAATTACTCATACACTATTTTATGGTTTTAAGATAAAATTGTAATATTTATTTATAATTCATGGGTATCACTAATTTTTGCATACTTATACACAACATATTATTATCGAATAATATCAATTAAGTAAATAATTAATTGACATCATGTAATAATAATTATCTTATTCTATTTGTAACTACTCATAAAAACCCTATCCCTATCCCTATATAAGAACATATAAGGATAATGGGTGCATGCTATTTTGTATGAGAGATAATATTATACTAAAATAATTAAGAAAGTGATCTTTATCAAAATAGTTATCTATGATACTTAGATGAATTTGTATTATCTTATTTTTAAGCTTTCATAGATTTATTTATGAATGTGTTGTGGTTATTTTTCTTATGATAGCTAACATGATTTTGGACCCTCTAGATAATTTAATCTGGTATTGAGCCATATAATATTCACTAAATTTTTCATGTAGGTGTTTTCACTTGTATTTTCACCATTTGAGGAGATTTCTCAGCTCTCCTCATCCAAGTGGCACAATTTAAATACCTCTAGGCTTGTGGGTACCCTAAGGATGAGATGAATCTCTTGATAGGGCTAGCTCCCTTGATGTACCACTTTAGATCACTACTATACCTAAAATTTATGGGGGAAAATGGAGAGAGAAAAATTAAATAAAACTATCCTAAGGGAGGTGATAAACTAAATTAGATGATGACTACCAACTAGTTGAATATTACACATGCGAAAAAGGAACTAACCAAACATACACTTTTCCAGCTTGAATCTTCTCACATCAATGTTTCATTATGAAGGTTATGGATGAATGTTTAGGCTAGGAGGAATAAACAAGAGGAATTTAATGGAACTAGTGCATGTAATCACTCTCTCAACCTTGACACTTCCTAGAAAACTTCACATGACCTATAAGAAGGATTTTTCCAACTACAAATAGGGTGAAAGAATGAGACAACATGCAAAGGAAATCATAGTTATCATTAATCAAGATCAATAATATAAGTTAAAAACACTATGAAAAACCATGTAATAGGTAAAAATCATTAGTATTATTGATCAAATTGTATGCAAATGAGTAGGGATTTGCCATAATCAGGTGGGGCATAAATTATAAAGGCCAAAATGGCTAGTTCTTATAGAACTTGAGAGGGAGAGGAGAAGAGATAATTCCAAAGGTCACAAAGACACTTGTAATGATAATATAATTCATTAATTTTAAATTATAATATGGTGTTAAATTAACCATGCAATTTTAGGAAGCACAAGTGTCATCTCAAGTCATGAAACTCATGAAAAGTGGAATGGAAGTTCTCATTCTGGCTCAAAAAATTGCCTTCATGATTCACCTCTCTTTGAATGTCAAAAAACTTATTATGGATAGGTATGATGATTTTAATGAAGTTAAAGGATTTCATACATTCCTGTACATTCATTATTTGTAGTCCTAGTCATCTTAAATCTTCCCAAAATGAGCTATCACCATTTGTAGTCAAAATAACTATTTTTTTCTCACACCTTACACACTTGGCCTAAAATTTGGATTTATTTTCCCATTAAAATTCATAAAATTGAGTTTATTACATGTTTAAATTCCTTCCACATCCTTATAATCATAAGGTACACCTTAAAATAAGCTCATTTGAAGTTTTCCACCATTCTCACTAGCTTGGTCACTATGCTAGTTTTGAATGGCTGAGATGAAGTAGATGGTTGAGGAAATTATGAGTTGTTACAAGGAATAAAATTTAAATTTTGAGTTATATTAAGTCCTAATATTCCATTACATGTAATTTTAATCTCTTGTAACCTCTTAAAACCTACACAACACACAAAATAACCAAACATACCTTGTTCTATACTCCATTTGTATAGTTTTGTACAAATCAAAAGTATGGAAAAGATATTGAATGAGTAATTTTAAATTTTAAATCACTATCATGGTGAAAATATCTCATTTTAATATCCCTCCAACCTCATTTATCCAATCGGGTCACTAGTAAGGGTTTTGTAAGGGTTTAGGCCTATTTACCCTCTTAATCTTTGTTCATAAAAGTTTCACATCGAATTTACAAAAGAAATAAAACATATTATTTTATTTTAACCATATAAAATTATAAAATATTCATATTTCCCCATGCAAGGAATCAAGATAGATATGAGCACTCAAAGTGTTAATTCAAGCTTATTTCTTCCATTTACATAGTCTTGAGATTGTCTTGAACCCAAAAGTGGATTTATTTATGATTACCATGCATCCAAATATCTTTAAAATATCTTAAATTACCTAAAAAACATTAAACAATACATTTTAATTCTCATCTCATGATATAATGAAGATGGATTCTCATTTTGGCACTAGGCCTAATCATGCCTAATAGCCTGTCTACACCTTAAAGCCCAAAATGACTCTTTGATGACTCTCCCTAAAATGTTAGAAATTTAAAACCTATTTAATGACCCTATAAACATTCCCTATTCAATTTTAACCCATTACTAAACTTGGATATGTCATTGGTCTACCATTTGGCTTTAGGTCAAAACCCTGCCTAATGGGCTTGACTACAACCTCAGGGTTCTTGAGCACCTTATTTGGTTTCCTCCCTCTATGATTGGTTTCAAATTTTATCCTAACTATGTTATATATTAATACACCTCCTTTAAAGTTTTAAATAACTCTTGTTCCACCCTTATATAACCTTTTTTCCCAAAACCTACCAATTTCACCTAAGAGGAGTGCCCTCTGTCTGAGATAAAATAGAGGGCACTTCCCCTATTTTATCACACAAAATAGATGTTTTAATATATTATATAAGTTAAAAATATAATACATACAATTTTTTTCCCTTTTTCATTCCATTTATCCCTCCAAAGTCATAAAGACCTAAGATAGGCTTGAAGAAAGGTATTATATGCAAGGTTTCTAGTAGGTGGACTATGTGCTATTTTCTTAGGGTCTTTACCTTGATTTGTATCTACCTTGAGACTAAGATGATACTATTATTAATATGGTGGAAATTATCTAATCTTCATTAACCTCTCTAAATACTCACATATTCCTCCATATACTCCTTGTACTTCTACCTAGTTTAGACTTATGCACAAATTTCTAACTATGTTGACCTATTTTGGGAGGTACTTGTAGATGGTTTAGGATGGGGATAAACTTTGAAATTAGTACATATAATTTTTTAAACCTTCAAATATATTTTATTAATTATTTATACCTATTTATTCCTATTTGGAATATACCAATCAATCAAAAGTGTCACCCTTTGTTCACTGGCTAAGATAGTCATCTATAGTGGCTATAGTTGCATATTTTTGAATATAAAGGGTCTATGTACATGTTTACCTAATTAAAACATCACATATTAACTTATATTTTTATCATCATGTTAAACCAAATTCTCATCATGCCATAGGTCTATAAGAATGAAACACCTTCTCAAACCTACACCTTAGGTTGGTTGTAGGTGAACAATTTGGGAATTAGGTATACCTGTCGGTGTGGAATAGGAAGAAAAACAAAATACATAATTATGTTTAAGTTCATTTTAGATCATAATTACTCCTTTCCACTATTTTAAATATTTAATCATGGTTGATAGTCTAGTTTTACAACTTGAGTGGAGAATGTCTCTTTTGAATCAAAATCTTCTAGATGTTAATGTAGTGTTTTAGTGCAAAAATGGGCAAATTTGAGGCCCCTAACAATCAAGATCCATCAAACTTCTACCATCAAAACTCTACCAAGTAATTGTCCTATGTAGGGTTTATAATTTATACCTATCTATATTCTTTAAAACTATTTTCAACCTTGTTTTAAAATATTAACAACATGCCCCTAGACCTTTATTTTCACCTTTTGGGGAAAATCTCCCTGAACTCAGTCATATTGTGACTAAATATGGTTTACATCTCCTCCTACCCATTTGATGATTCAAACATGTCTGCCTTGAGTTTCTCACATTCTAGGAATTGAAATGAAACCTTATCATGTTTAAAATTATCCAAACAAGAACCCTCAAATTTCTATAGTACCACCTATAGGTGGGTATTCTAATATACAGGTAATGAGGCACCTTCAAGCAATAAGCATGATCTTGTGATTTTTAATGGTGTTAAATACTTTTGAAACATTTTAAAATATACCTTTCCCATTGTCATAAAACTCTCTCATCTCAAAATACTCCTTTCAACATATTTTATTTCCATGGAGGCACTTGTAGGTGCATTTTAGTAATAAGAGACTGAATTTAGGTAGTGGATAGTGATATAAGTAGTGAATAATAATTATATGATTGGGATTAACTATATACCTTTAAAAAGTGAAAAAATACATTATTTTCACTCCAAAATATTAGAAACACCTATCAGATCTCTCATTCCATCATGACATCATCAAGATACTTGTATATTCAATGAGCTGCCTAAACATCCATATTGCATTGACTATCATAGTCCATTTATAAATTATTTGGAGATTACAAATTGTTTGTTGATAATTTTAAATACATGTTAAATGAATTTATATATTCAATACACCTCCATGAAGATATGAAATAGGTTCCACACATGTGATTCAACATGGCTGCAAGTGAAAGTAAGTGAAGAGGTGATTGAGTATGACCATGGGATGAATGTTTGATCAAAACATGGATTTATGAAACCAAAAATGAAAAGGGGTGATAATATTATCTTGAGACCTATGGGAAAACATATTTCATTCATATGAGACTTCTATAAAATACCATCATTTTGAATCAAGGAAGAACTTGACTGAAGCTTCATAATGGTGACAACTTCCTACAACATGAGAAAACTTGCCCATAAAAACACCATAAAAAATGAAAAAAAGAATAAAAATAATTTTATAAGGTATAAAAAATCCTATGGATATAGCCTCACCAATTATTTTATATAGACCTATCAAAAATGGATCAAAACCTATAGGATGCAACAATTGGCAAGAAGCAAAACAAAGTCAACTTGTAAAGGATGGTTCTTAAAGAACGAGTCACCACTATTCAAAATATTGATATGTAAATGAATAAATTTGATTTTAATTTTATCTCCTAAAGGCATTTGACCTAAAATTCTCTAAGTGTTTGTACCAAACATAAACATGTTGATCAAGTTTACATGTCTCAAAGGGCAAGAAAGGAGTAAAATAATTTTGGGAATTTTTTAGCATTTACAAAGAATTTGAAGTACTTATATTAATTTGAGGAAGATAAAGAGATGTTCCATGACCTTCTCCCATGTTTGACCTTACCATATGGGACGTACAAGTGCCAAATTAGCCCTTTTTCATTTGATTTCTTAATCTTTAGTTAGATAAACTATAGGATTTAGATGGCACTAAAATTCATGATAGGTAATCTAACCTCTTAGACATTTTTAAGGAAAATGGGACACTTGGACACCTTGTAAACCATGCCACTTGCATTTATGACCCATAAATGCCTATTAAATGACTCAAAATGATAAATTGACTAATTAGACCATGACCAAGGCTAAAAAGTAATGAAATGACATCATGAAACATATAATACATCCCATGACATAATATTAAATCAATTATAAACCTTTGAAGATCAATTTTTTACCTATAGGGGTACCAATTTGATGTGTAGGGTCAAATTTTATCAACAAATTGGTGATTCATAGGGGTAACATGCTTTTTATGATAAATATACTAGTAGCCTTATCAATCCATTGGGCTTAGCGAGTCATCTAAATTATAAAACATAAAAAGAAGACTTTGAGCACCTAACAACCATGCTTAATAAAGAGAAGACTAATAACTACCTCAACCATGCAAAGCAAAAGATAAACATAAAATAAAGAAAACTGATCAACAAAAAACACACACATGTGCTCAAATCACATAGGGAAATTAGAAACAAACCACTATTTATAACTAATAATTAAGCATACCTTCCTTTATATGATTAAAAGGAAAGTTTATTGCATCATCTTCTTCATGAGATGGATCCTAGTGTTAAGCATATTGCTCTTTGGATTGAACACTTGATACATTAGACCTACTTCTTGACACCTCACTTTTTATGATCTCAAGTAGACCATCTTCAAATAGGCATCAAATATAAAATTATTATTCTTGGCCTTGTACACGTACCTCATGTTGCTGCCCAATCTTCATCTCATGATCAACTTGCATCTTCTTGTTAGGCATGATTTCAATAGGAATAGTTTCTTATTTCTTGGAAGATTGAGGGAAGTAGAAGCTTGTTTTGACCTTAAAATGCTGAGGTGAACCTTGATCTTGCTCATATATGACATTTTTAAAAATGACATTTTACTTACCATCACTTGTAATCAACAATAAAGAATTTATAGACCCCTTGAGAGACTCAAACTCATTACAAATGTTCTCAAATTTTTGCCACAATTTGTCATCTTATTTTTTATCAACATCATGAAGGGGAACAAAAAGATAAACTCCATCATCTTATTTATAACCCAAAAGGACTTCATCCAAGATTTCTTCTTTAACACAAGGAAGGCATTCTTCATTATCAATCAAACAAGAAGACTCAACACAAGGACTCACCTCCTCCTCAACATTTAGGACCTATTTAGGACTCTCAAGTTGTATCTCCACTGTCATGATCTAATTTTGATTTTCAAGGGTTACTAGATCTTCAATCTCCTTCTCCTTCTTGGTGATGCCAAGACTAGGAATCTTGAAATATATTGATCTATCCTAATGATGCTACCAAGGAGCTATAATTTATTCAAGCAAGAGTCCTAAATTTTCCTCAACTAAATGATCCTCTTTAGGTTTCCATACCATTTATCCATCAAGGTAAAGGGTGATGGGATGAGGACAAGATGAACTAGTTGGTCGAGGTGGAACATAGGACTCATAATCACATTGAGAATGCATTATAGGGGATTATTTTAGGAGTTCTTTAGGAAGGGAAGGCAGACCTTGGAATAAAATAGCTTGGTTATATTCCTTCCACTTGACAATAAATTCATTTAAATTTGATCCAACTTGAGCACTGTATTGGGTGAGGTTAAATGGGGTGTGTTTAGGAATAGGATATTCTTTTGGGTCTAAACCTTCCATCACACCTTGACTTGGAAATTTCATCTTTGAATCTAACTCTTCAATTTATTTGGATAGGTTCTCTTGGAAAAGTCTCTCTTGAAGTTGATAGGCATCATCATGATAATAAGGAATATGAGAGTGATAAAATGAAATACAAGAGGTATCTTCTTGAGGAAGGGTGGGAGAGGATTACAAAAGATCAAATTCACACTCCTTATTAATGTTTCTATCCTTTTTATTTACCCATGATTATATTATCTTATTCTAGCTTAGTATGTTAGGATTAGAAGTATTTTCTTGAGGTGGTGATGTAATTTGAGGGGTGGATGAAGTATTCAAGAAAATTAGGATCTCCTTACGCTTATAATCTCCAAATTGTCTATAACTCATAATTTCATATCTAGAGGTCTCTCCTCAAGTTGGGGATGTAATTGTAGATGGAAATGAGGGCTTGGATTCCACTTTGTTTTTTGATGACAAGGACTACTGCATATGCATATTATCCAACTCAATATGCCTATCAAGATTTTATTAAAAAATAAGGTTTCTATTTTCAACTCTCTCTTACAACTTGACCCATACTCATTAGCCCAATCAAGCTTATCAAAGTCATCCTTTTACCAATCTTAAGTAGTTAGATATAAAGGTCGATAGGTTTGATGAGGCTACCTCATGAATTTTTATCCTATCTTCCAAGGATGAAACTAGGCCACTCACATCTAGCATCTCACTTGTGAGCCTTTTCCAATCAGATCTCTCAATAGGTGTCCAATCTATTTTGAATAGTTCTAATGCATCTCTCACCTTATGAATAAGATGACTAGGAACATATAGAAAATATCCCTTTTGTGTGTCAATATCTAACATGTACTTCTCATAACCCAAAAGTGATTGTTTAAAAGTGGATATGGATTGACTTGAGAAGTGACTAGGTTGAATAGGAGGAGCAAGATATTGAGAAGGCTAGTTCTAAGACTAATATAAATCATGGAAAGGTTGATAGGGGTTACATTGGATCTAGTAAGAAGAGTATTTAAGTTTGTAAGGATCATATAAATATTGATGGGGAATGTCATAAGCTTGATATACCTCACCAAATTATGTAAAATAGTACTCAATACAAAAATTAGCCATAGAACCTCATTAAAAGCAAGAAAACAAAAAAAAATATTACAAAAAATCTTCAAAAGGAAATTTGGGTTGCTTAACCAGATGATGTATCTTCAAATTCACCATTGATGCTTCGATACATGCCTCAAAAATTTGATTGTTGAAAAACAACACCAAAAATCTTTCAACTTCTTATACTAAGAGTCCCAATAGGTTTGCCAAAAAATGTTGTCACTTTGATTTTCATTCTTTGAGGAGATGTCTTAGCTCTCTTCATCCAAGTGTTATAATTGAATCACCTCTAGGCTTGTGTGTATCCTAAGGATGAGGTGAATCTCTAGATAGGGATAGCTCCTTTGATGTACCACAATGGATCAAAACTAAACCTAAAATTTGTAGGGGAAAATGGAGAGAAAAAATGAAAGAAAAATATCTTAATGGAGGTGATACACCAAATTATTTTATGACTACCAACTACCTACATGTTACACATGAGAATAATGAACTAACAAACATACACTTCTCCAATTTGAATCTTCTCACATCAATGTTTAATTGTGAAGGTTATGGATGAATGTTTAGGCTAGGAGGACTAGAAAAGAGGACTTGAATTGCACTAGTGAATATAATAACTCACTCAACCTTAACACTTCCTAGAACACTTCACATGACCTACAAGAAGGAGCTTTCTGATTATAAATAGGGTGACATAATGAGACAACATGCTAAGGAAATCATAGTTATCACTAAGCAAGATCAATCATCCAAGTAAAAATAATTATTAATAGTCATGGAAGAGGTAAAAATTATTAACCTTATTGATCAAATTTTATGTAAATGAGCAAGGATTTATCATACTCAGGTGTAGTATAAATTACAAAGGCCAAATTGGCTAGTTCTTGTAAAACTTGAGAGAGAGAGGAGAAGAGATAATTCCAAAGGTCAAAAGGACACTTGTAATGTTGAGATAATTAGTTAATTGTGAATTAGAAGATGGTTTTATATGAAACATGTAAGGTAAATAAGTACAAGTGTCATCTCAAGTCATGAAACTCATGAAAAGTGGTGTGGAAGTTCTCATTCTGGCTCTAAATCCTACCTTCATGATTCACCTTAATTTTAACATCCCAAAACTGATTAGGTAAAGTTTTGATGATTTTAATTAAGGTTATGAATTTTATACATGATTTTCCATGCATTGTTTTTAGTCCTAGTCATCTGGACTCTTCCCAAAATGAGCTATCACTATCTGTAATCAAAATAACTCTTCTTTCCCATACCTTGCACACTTGACCTCAAATTTGGATTAAATTTACCATGAAAATAAATAAAATATAGTGGATTAAATTTTTAAATTATCTCCATGGACTTATAGTCATAATGCATACCTTAAAATCATCTCACTTTAACTTTTCCATCCTTCTCACTAACTTGGTCACTATACCAGTTTTGACTAGCTGAGATGAAGTAGATAGTTGAGGCACTTAGGAGTTGTTAAAAATAATTAAATTAATAGGGGGAGTTATATTAAGTCCTAATATTCCCTTAAATTTTATTTTTATATTTTTGAACCTTTTATAACCTTCAAAACACGTACAATAGTAAAAAATATCTTGTTTTATACTCCATTTATATAGTTTTGTACAACTCAAAAGGATGAGAAAGATACTGAAGGAGTCATGTGAAATTTTCAAGAAATTTAATTTTAAAAATATCTCATTTTAATATCCCTCCAACCTCATTTCTCCAATCAGGTCACTAATAAGGGTTTTTCAAGGGTTTAGGCCTATTTACCCTCTTAAGCTTTGTTCATGAGGGTTTCACATTAAATTTTGAAAAAAAAAAAAAATATTAGTGTGTAGGACTCCTATCAACTTATACAATCTTTTTATATCCCCATGAAAATCATCAAGAGAGATATGAGAACTCAAAGTGCTTATTCAAGCTTGTTTCTTCCATTTACATAGGCCTGAGGTTTTCTTAAACCCAAAACTAGATTTCTTTGTTCTTACCCTAAATCCCAATGGATTTAAAATGTTTTAAGTTACCTAAAAAACATGACATGATTAATTTTAATTCTCATCTCATGATATAATGAAGATGGCTTCTCATTTGGGCACTAGGCCTAACCATGCCTAATAGTTTATTTGCACTTTAAATCCCAAAATGAGTTTTTGATGGCTCTCCTTGCAAGGTTAAAAATTTAAAACCTCTTTAATTACCATATAAAAATTCCCTATTCCATTTTAACCCATTAATAAAGTTGGATATTTCATTGGTATACCATTTGGATTTAGGTTAAAACCCTGCCTAATGGGCTTGACTATAACCTTGGGGTTTTTGAGCACCCTATTTGGTTTAATCCATATATAACTAGTTTATCATGTTATCCTATGTTTTTCATAGATTAATAAACCTCATTTAATGTTTAAAACAAATCCTAATCCACCCTTATATAACCTTTTTTCCTAAAACCTACCAATTTCACCTAAGGGGAGTGCCCTCTATCTAAGACAAAATAGAGGGTAATCATCTTATTTTATCACACAAAATAGATTATTAAATAGAATATATAAGTTAAAAAAAACACTCCAAACAATTTTTGGGCCATTTTTCATTCTATTTGACACTCTAAAAGCATAAAAAACTAAGACATGCTTGAAGAAAGGTACTATATGCAAGGTTTATAGTAGGTGGACTATGTGCCATTTGATTAGGATATTTCCCTTGATTTTTATCTACATTGAGAGTGATATTATAATATTATTAATATTTTTTAAATTATCCAATCTTAATTCACCTCTCTAACCACTCACATACTCCTCCATATACTCCTTGTACTCATGCCTGGTCTAGACTATATGCATAATTTCTTGACTATGTTGACCTATTTTGGGAGGTATCTATGATGGTTTAGGATAGGATAAAATTTTAAATTATTGAATGGAAATATTTAAACCTTAAAATATCTTTTATTAATTATTTATACCTATTTATTCTTATTTTGAATATACCAATCACTCAAAAGTGTCACCCTTTGTTCACTACCTAAGACAACAATTGATAGGGGCTGTAGGTGCATATTTTTTAATAAAAGGGGTATATATAGGTGTTTACCTAATTAAAAAATTCACATAATAGCCTATATTTTAATCATAATGTTCAACCAAGTTCTCATCATGCCCTAGGTCCATAATAATGAAACACCTTCTCAAACTTACATCTTAGGCTCGTTGTAGGTGAACAATTTGGGAATTAGGTACACCTATAGGTGTGAAATAGAAATAAAAACACAGCGCATCATTATATTTAAGTGTATTTTATATAAAAATTACTCCTTTTCACTATTTTAAATTTTTAATCATAGTGCATAGTATATTTTTTCAACTTGAGTGGAGAAGGTATCTTTTGGATCAAAACCCTATAGATGTCAATGCAGGGTTTTAGTGCATAAATGGGCAACTTTGAGGCCCCAAATAATCAAGTTCCATAAAAATTATACCATCCAAACTCTACATAGTAATTTTAATATTTATGGTCTATAATTTATACTTATTTATATGATTTTAAAACCTTATTATAATATATTAACAACATGCCCCTAGACCTCTATTTTCACCTTTTGGGGAAAATCTCCTTGAACTTAGTCATATTGTGCCTAAAGATGGTTTACATCTCCTCCTACCCATTTGATGCTTAAAACATGTCTACCTTGAGTTTATCACATGTTATGACTTGAAATTAAACCTTAGTATGTTTAAAATTATCTAAACAAGAACCCTAAATGTTTTATAGTACCACATGTAGGTGGGTATTCTAATATACAGGCAGTGAGGCACTTTCAAGTAGTAAGAATGATCTTATGAGTTTCAATGGTGTCTGTAAATTTCTAAATAATTTAAAATATACATTTCCCATTTTCATAAACCTCTCTCATCTCAAAATACTCATTTCAACATATTTGGTTTCCATGGAGGCACCTATAGGTGTATTTTAGTGGCAGGAGACTATGAATTTAGGTAGTGGATAGTGATATAGGTAGTGAAAAATAATTACATGCTTGAGATTCACTTTAGACACTAAAAAAGTGATAAAGTACATTATTTCCACTCCAAAATATTAGAAACACCTATTATATCTCCCATTCCATCATGACATCATCTGAGATACTTGTATATTCAATGAGCTGCCTATACATACATATTGCATTGATTGTCACAATCCATTTATAAATTATTTGGATATTAAAACTTATTTGTTCCTAATTTTAAATATATTTTCAATGAATTGATACCTTAAATACACCTTATTGAAGATATAAAATAGGTTCCACACACATGATTCAACATGGCTGGAAGTGAAACTAAGTGAAGAAGTGATTGAGTATTACCATGGGATGAATGTTTGATCAAAACATGGAGTCATGAAACCAAAAATTAAAATGGGTGATAATATGCCTTTGAGACCTATGGGACACCATATTCCATTCATATGAGACCTATATTAAGACCATCATTCTGAAATAAGGAAGAACTTGACTAAAGCTTAACAATGGTGACACCTTGCAACATGAGATAAATTTCCCATAAAAACACCATGAAACATGAAAATAAGAATGAAAATAATCTGATAAGGTATCAAACATCATTTGGGGCTAGCCTCATAAACTGGTTTGTATGGACCTATAAAAAATGAAGCAAAACCTATAGGATACACAGATTGGCAAGCAAAAAAACATAATCAACTTTTAAAGGATGGTTCATAATGTACATTCCACCATTATTCAAAATATTATTATTTAAATTAATCTATTTTAGTTTAGTTTCATTTGATAAAGGTGTTTTACCTAGAACTTCTCCAATTATCCATATCAAGCATAAACCTATTGTTCACTTTTACATGTCTAGAAGGGGAAGAAAGGAGTAGAATGGTTTTAGGCATTTTTTAGAATTTCCAAAGGATTTAAAGCACTAAGATGAGTTTTAGGAAGATTAATATATTTTTCATTACCTTCTGTCATGTGTCACCTTAACCCATGGGTTGTACAAGTGCCAAACTCCCCCTTTTTCCTTTGAGTTCTTGATCTTCAGTTAGATAACCTATAGGATTTAGATGGGACTACCATTCCTAATAGGGAATCTAACCTCTCAGAGATTTGGAAGGAAAATAAGACACTTGGAAAATTTTAAAACATTCTACTTGCATTTATGACCCCTAAATACCTATTAAATGAATCAAAATGATAAATTGACTAATTAGACCATGACCAAGGGTAAAATGGCTTGAAATGACATCAAAAAACATATAATAAATGCCATGACATAATGTTAAACCCATTATAAACATCTAAAGATCATTTTTTTGCCTATAAGGGTCCCAATTTAACTTGTACTATCAAATTTAATCAATAAATTAGTGACTCATAGGGGTAGCATGCCTGCTATGCTAACTAGACTAGTGGCTTTATTAGTCCATTGGGCTTAGGGAGTCATCTAAAGTATAATACATAATAAGAGTAATATTAATACCTAACAAACATGTTTTATCAAGACAATACCAATGACTACCTCAACCACAGAAAGCAAAAGACACAAACAAAACAAAGCAAACAAACTAACAAGACACACACACATGTGCTCAAAGAACTTAGGAAAATCAGAAACAACCGCTATGTAAAACTAACAATTAAGCATACCTTCATTTTTAAGATTAAAAGGAAAGTTTCTTGCATCATATTATTCATGAGATAGATCATAGGTCCAAGCATATTTCTCTTTGGATTGAACACTTGATAAATTAAACCTACTTCTTGGCACCTCACTTGTTATGATCTCAAGTAGACCATATTTAATTAGGCCTCAAATATAAAAGTATTCCTCTTGGCCTTTTATGCATACCTAATATTGTTTCCCACTCTTCATCTCATGATCAACTTGCATCTTCTTATTAGGCATGATTTTAAGAGGAATAATTTCTTATTTCTTGAAATATTAAGGGTAGTATAAGCTTGTTTTGACCTCTAAAGGCTGAGGTTAACCTTTCTCTTACTCATTTATGACATTTTAAAAAATTTCATATTGCTTAACATCACTTGCAATTAGCTCTAAATAAGTTTTAGACCCCTTGAGAGACTCAAACTCATTTTAAATGTTCTCAAATTTCTGCCATAAGTCCTCATATTCATTTTGACTAGAATCATGAAGGGGAACAACAAGAGAAGCCCCTTAATCCTATTCTTTAGAACCCAAAATGAATTCATCCAATACATCTTCTTTGACACAAGGAATTCATTCTTTATTATCAATCAAATAAGAATAGTCAATAAAATTACTCACCTCCTCCTTAGCATTTAGGACCTCTTGAGGACTCTCAAGTTTTATCTCTACTATCATGATCTAATTTTGCTTCTCAAGGGTTTCAAGATCTTCGATCTCCTTATCCTTTTTGGTGATGCTAAGACTAGACATCTTGAAATCTAGTGATCTATCCTAATGAGGCTACTAAGGAGCTATACTTTATTCAAGCAAAAGTCCTAAATTTTCCTCAACCAAATGCTCCTCTTTAGTTTCACATACCATAGTTCCATCAAGGTAAAGGGTGATGGGATGAGTACAAGATGAATTAGTTGGTGGAGGTGGAACATAGGATGCATAATCATATTGAGAATGCATTTTATGGGATTATTTTGGGAAATTTTGAGGAAGGGTAGGTAGATCTTAGGCTAAAATATCTTCGTTATCTTCCTTTCACTTGAAAATCACTTCATTTAAATTTTATCCAACTTGAGCACTCTCTTGAGTGAGGTTATATGGCGTGTGTTCAGGCATAGGATCTTCTTTTGGGTCTAAACCATCCATCACACCTTGACTTATCAATTTCATACTTGAATCTAACTCTTCAATATGATTGGATAGGTTATCTTGAAGTTAATAGTTATCATCATGATAATAAGGAATAAAAGAGGGATGACATAGAAGATAAGAGGTATCTTCTTGAGAAAGGGTGGGAGGGGATTTCAAAGAATAAAATTCATTCTCAACTTCACATTCCTTATCAATGTTTATATCCTTTTTTGTTCCCTTTATTTTACTATCTTATTCCACCTTAGGATGTTAATATTAGAAGTATTTTGTTGAGGTGGTAATGCAATTTGATGGGTGGATGAAGTGTTTAAGAAAATTGGGATCTCTTTAGGCTTGGAATCTCCACCTTGTCTCCAACTTGGAATCTCATATCTAGAGGTCTCTCCTTGAGGTGGGGATGTAATTGGAGAGGGAAATAAGGGATTAGATTCCACTTCTTTTACTGATGACATGGACTACTGTATATGCATATTATCCAACTCAATATTCCGATCAAGATTTGCTTCAAAAATAAGGTTTCTCCTTTCAATTCTCTCTTCCAACTGATTGGGAAAAGGATGATTTTGATAAGCTTGATTGGGCTCATGATTAGGGTTCACGTAGGATTGAAATAAATCTTAAGGAGGTGGATATAAAGTTTGATAGGTTTGGTGAGGCTACCTCTCATGAATTTTTATCCTATTTTCAAAGGATGAAACTAAGCCACTCATATCTAGAATCTCACTTGTGAGCCTTTGCCAATTACAAATCTTAAGGAGGTGGATATAAAGGTTGATAGGTTTGGTGAGGCTACCTCTCATGAATTTTTATCTTATTTTCAAAGGATGAAACTAAGCCACTCATATCTATCATCTCACTTGTGAGCCTTTGCCAATTACCTCTCTTAATAGGTGTCTACTCTCTTTTGAGAAGTTCTAATGCATCTCTCACCTTATGTATAAGATTACTAAGAACATATAAATCATATCCTCTTTCTGTGTCAATATCCAAAATGTACTTCTCATAGCCCAAAAGTGTTTATTTAAAACTAGAAATGGATTGACTTGAGAAGTGACTAGGTTGACTAAGAGGAACAAGATATTGAGAAGGTTGGTTATAATACTAATAAAACTCATGTAAATGTTGATAGGGGTCACATTAAAGCTAGTAATAAGAGTATTTGATATAGTAAGGATCATATAAATACTTATGGGGAATGTCATAAGCTTGATATACCTCACCAATTTATGTAAAATAGTACTCAACACCAAAATTAGCCATGGAACCTCATTAAAATCAAGAACACAAAGAAATATATTACCAAAAATCTTTAAAAGGAAACCTAGGTTGCTTGACCAACTGATGTATCTTCAATGTTGCCATTGATGCCTAGATAGATGCCTCCAAAGGCTAATTTTTTAAAGACAACAACAAAAATATTTTAGCTTATTTAAATACGAGTCCCATCAAGCATGAAAAAAACTATCATCACTTGGATTTTCACCCTTTGAGGAGATGTCTTAGCTCTCCTCATCCAAGTGGCATAATTGAAGCACCTCTAGGCTTGTGGTTACCCTAAGGATGATTTTAATCTCTAGATAGGGATAGCTCCTTTGATGTACCAATTTGGATCACTACTACACCTAAAATTTGTGGGGGAAAAGGGAGAGAGAAAAGTGAAAGAAAACTATCTTAAGGGAGGTGATACAAAAAATTATTTGATTATTACCAACTAGCTACATGTTACATATGAGAACAAGGGGCTAACCAAACATACACTTCTCCATTTTGAATCGTCTCATATGAATGTTTAATTATGAAGGTTATGGATTAATGTTTAGACTAGGAAGACTATACAAGAGGAATTTAATGGAACTAGTGAATATACTAACTCACTCAACCTTGACACTTCCTATAAAACTTCCCATGACCTACAAGAAGGAGCTTTCCAACTACAAATAGGGTGAAATAATGAGACAAAATGCTAAGGAAATCATAGTTATCACTAATAAAGATCAATAATATAAGTAAAACATGATATTAATAGTCATGGAAGAGGTAAAAATAAGTATTAGTATTGATCAAATGGTATACAAATGAGCATGGCTTCACTATACTCGGGTGGAGCATAAATTACAAAGGCCAAAATGGCTATTTTTTATAAAACTTAAGAGAAAGAGAAGAAGAAATAATTCCAAAGGTCACAATGAAAATTTTCATGATGACAGAATTAGTTACTTGTGTATGATAATGTTATTTGGAATTAACCATGAAAATTTAGGATTCACAATTGTCATCTCAAGTCATGAAACTCACGAAAAGTGGTGTGGAAGTTCTCATTCTTCCTCGAAAACCACCTTCATCATTAACCTCTATTTAAACATATTAAAACTAATTAATTAAAGGTATGATGATTTTAATTATGGTTGAGGATTCAAGGAATGCCTCTCCCTACATTGTTTTTAGTCCTAGTCATGTGGAATCTTCCCAAAATGAGCTATCACCATCTGTAGTCAAAATATCTCTTCTTTCCCACACCTTTCACACTTGGCCTCAAATTTGAATTAAATTTCCCATGAAAATCCATAAAATAGAGTGTATAAAATTTTTAAATACCCTCAATGGAATTATAATCATCAAGAACACCTTAAAATCATCTCACTTGAAGTTTTCCACCCTTCTCACTAGTTTGGTCACTATGCTAGTTTTGACTAGCTAAGATGAAGTAGCTAGTTAGGGAAATTAGGAGTTGTTAAAAGGAATTAAAGTGACATGGGGAGTTATTTTAGGTCTTAATATTCCATTAAATGTTATTTTGATCTCTTTTAACCTCCTAAAACCTGCACAACACACAAAATAGTAAAAAATACCCTATTTATACTCCATCCATACATTTCTATAAAAATAAAAAGCATGGGAAGGATAATTAAGGAGTAATATAAAATTTAAAATAACTTTAATGGTCAAAATATCTCATTTTAATATCCCTCTAACCTCATTTCTCTAATCAGGTCACTAGCAAGGGTTTTGCAAGGGTTTAGGCCTGTCTACCCCCTTAAGCTTTGTTCATAAATATTTCACATTTAATTTTAAAATAAAATTAATAATATTATTTTATAGGACCCATATAAAATTATATAATATTATTGTGTCCCCATGGAAATCATCAAGAGAGATATGAGCACTCAAAGTGCTTATTCAAGCTTGTTTCTTCCATTTGTATAGGCCTAAGATTATCTTGAGCCCAAAATTTGATTTATTAATTCTTCCCCTGAATACCAATGGATTTAAAATGTATTAAATGACCTAGAAAACATGATACAATACAATTTTAATTCTCATCTCATGATATAATGAAGATGGCTTCTCATTTGGGCACTAGGCCTAACCATGCTTGATAGCTTGTTCACACTTTAAAGCCTGAAATGAAGATTTTGACGGATCTCCATAAAATTTTCAAACTTAAACACCTATTTAATGAACCTATAAAAATTCCTTGGTACATTTTAACCCACTACTAAATTTTGAGATGTCATTGGTCTATCATTTGGCTTTAGGTCAAAACTCTACCCAATGGGCTTAACTACAACCTTGGGGTTTTTGAGTACCCTATTTGGTTTCATCCCTATATATTTGGATTATAATGTTATAATATGTGTTTTAAATCTTACCACACATAATTTAAAGTTTAAAAAAAAACTCTTGATCCACCCTTTTGTAACCTTTTTTCCCAAAACCTACAAATTTTACCTAAGGGGAGTGCCCTCTATCTAAGACAAAATAGAGGGCACTTCCCCTATTTTACCAAATAAAATAGATGTTTTAATAGATTTTATAAGTGAAAAATATAATCCATATAATTTTTTTTCCATTATTATTTCCATTTTACCCTCCAAAAGCATAAAAACCTAAGACATGCTTGAAGAATGGTACTGTATGCAGGGTTTCTAGTAGGTGGACTGTGTGTTATTTGCTTAGTGTCTTTCCCTTGATTTGTGTATACCTTGAGAGTGATATGATATTATTATTACTATGGTGTAAATCATATAATATTAATTAACCTCTATATCCACTCATATACTCCTCCATATGCTCTCTGTACTCTTGTTTGGTCTAGACTGTATGCATAAATTTTTGACTGTGTTGACCTATTTTGGGAAGTATCTATAGATGGTTTACGATGGGATAAAATTTTAAATAAATTCATGTACCTATTTAAACCTTTGAAACTCTTTTATTAATTATTTTTACATATTTATTCCTATTTGGAATACACCAATCACTCAAAATTATTACCTTCTGTTCAGTGCCTAAGATAGTCATCTATAATGGTTGTAGGTGCATATTTTTGAATAAAATTATTATCTATAGGTGTTTACCTAGTAAAAAACTCACATAAGAACCTATATTTTTTTAATCATGTTCAAACAAGTTATCATCATTCCCTAGGTCCACAAGAATGAAACACCTTCTCAAACCTGCACCTTAGGCTGGCTATAGGTGAACAATTTGGGATTTAGGTACACCTCTAGGTGTGAAATATTAATCAAAGCACAATGAATCATTATATTTAAGTGTATTTTAGATAAAAATTACTCCTTTCCACTATTTTAAATGTTTAATCATGGTTCATAGTCTAGTTTTGAAATTTAATTGGAGAAGGTCTCTTTTGGATCAAAATCTTGTAGATGTCAATGTAGGGTTTTAGTGCATAAATGGGAAACTTTGAGGCCCCAAAAAATCAATATCCCTCAACATTATACCATCCAAAATCTCCTAATTAATTTCCCTATGTGGAGGCTACAATATCTACCTATCTATATGCTTTAAAAATATTTTCAAGCTCATTATAAGATATTCACAACATGACCCTAGACCTCTATTTTCACGTTTTCGAGAAAATCTCCCTAAACTCAGTCATATTGTGACTAAATATGGTTTATATATCCTCATACCCATTTTATTATTAAAACATGTCTATCTTGAGTTTTTCACATACTAAGACTTTAAATGAAACTTAACCATATTTCAAATTCTCCAAACAAGTACCCTCAAAGTTTTGTAGTACCACATATAGGTGGGTATTCTAATATATAGGGAGTGAGGCACCTTCAAGTAGTAAGCATCATATTATGAGTTTTAATGGTGTTTTAAACTTTACCAATAGTTTCAAATAGACCTTTCCTATTTTCATAAACCTCTCTCAGCTAAAAATACTCCTTTCAACATATTTGGTTTCCATGGAGGCACCTGTAGGTGCATTTTAGTGGTAGGAGACTATCAATTTAGGTAGGGGATAGTTATAGAGGCAGTGAATAATAATTATATGATTTGGAATCATTATATACTTTCACCAAGTGAAATAATACATTATTTCTATTCCAAAATATTAGAAACACTTATCAAATCTCCCATTCTATCTTGATATCATCTGAGATACTTGTATATTCAATGAGTTACTTATACATGCATATTTCATTGACTATCATAGTACATTTATAAATTATTTAGAGATTAAAAATTGTTTGTTCCTACTTTTAAATACATTTTCAATGACTTGATTCCTTCAATACACCTTCATGAATATACTAGACAGGTTCTACACATGTGATTTAACATGTCTGCAAGTGAAACTAAGTGCAGAGGTGACTGAGTATGACCATGGGATGAATATTTAATCAAACCATGAAATTATGAAACCAAAAATGAAAATGGGTGATCATATGGACTTTATATCTATGGGAAACCATATTCCATTCATATGAGATCTCCATAGAAGACCATCATTATAAAATAAGGAAGAACTTGACTAAAGCTTCACAATGGTGACACCTTTATAAAACATGAGAAAAATTGCCCATAAAAAAACCATGAAACATGAAACCAATATTTAAAATCATTTGAAAAGGCATCCAAGATAACATAGATCCAACCTCACTAACTAGTTTGTAAAAACCTATATGATGCACAGATTGGCAAGTAAAAAAACATGGTCAGCTTATAAAGGATGGTTCATAAAGCATAGACCACCATTATTTGAAATATTATTATGTAAATGAATATTTATAATTCTAATTTCATCTTTCAAAGGAACTTTACCTAGAATTTCTCCAACTATCTATACCAAACATAAACCTGTTGATCACTTTTGCATGTGTAAAAGGGTAAGAAAGGATCAGAACAATTTTGGGACTTTTTAAGAATTCACATAGGATGTCAATAATTGAAATGATTTTGAGAAAGATTAATAGATGTTCCATGACCTTATCCCACATTTCACCTTCCCCCATGGGTTGTACAAGTGCCAAACTCCCCCTTTTTCCTTTGATTTCTTGATCTTCAGTTAGATAACCTACAAGATTCAAATGGGGCTAACATTAATGATAGGTAATATAACCTATTGGACATTTTTAAGGAAAATAAGACATTTGGAAACCTTGGAAACTTTTAAACTTGCATTTATGACCCCTAAATGCCTATTAAATGACTCAAAATGACAAATTTACTAATTAGACCATGACCAAAGCTAAAAAAGCATGAAATGACATTAAAAACCTATAATACACCCCATGACATAATATTAAACTCCATATAAACCTATAAAGATCAATTTTTCACATATAGGGGTCCTAATTTGATGTACAGGGTCAAATTTGGTCAATAATAGGTTTAAATATCATATATATATAGTTACTTTTTTACATATTTGGCATTCTTTTTAGTTTTCAGATCTATAGTTTATTTTTTTCCACATTTTAGGTATCAAGCCAAGATTTAGTGACTTATTGAAAATAATGAATATTATGCTCTCACCTTGCCCTTATGCAATATTGGTAGATAAAAAATTGGTGAACATAGTGGGGTATTAAGGGTTGAATAAAAGTAATTTCATATAAATAGCCTAGGTTATAAATATTTTTGGTAGTTGTAAAACTCGTAGGAGTTTTTGTTTAGGGTAACATTATTATCATGTTTTACCTGATTCACAGTGTGAGGGGTATGAACCCAATACTTAAGCCATCATATAACACTTTTTATATGTTATCTTCCACGTACCTCATGATATATAATAAGTGCTTAGTATTTCATTTTCACCAATAAGAATCCTCTTATTTTTTTGATTCTATGGTACATCAGTAAATGGTTAGTCCCTTGAAATTGCTCTCTATGTACCTCAAAGATGAGATAATACAGATAAAAGATAATGGAAACATCCATAGTTAGTGACCTTTAGGATTTTTTACTATTTACAGCTTTGGATTCATATTCTAGAGAGCCTACAAATCAAGTACACCTTAGCCTAGTATTTACAAAAATAACTCTGGTTACATTTGTAGATCTACACTATTGCATTATTCTCAATTTAGCTTTAAATTCAATATTCCCTATCCAATTTTAGTTTCATTATCCCCATTTAGGGTTTTTTTATAAAATTATGGTGAAAGGTTAATGTAAAGGGAATTTATAGTAGAAACCGGTTTCTCAGAAAAAAATTTGATCTATGTGGGAAGGCCACAAACCAATGTTTTCATGTGAATAAAAAATAAAAAAAATTGTGGGCCATATGGTGACTAAAAGATTGTGATTATTTCATTGAGTTGATAATTTTAATAGGTATTTCAATTATTCTTACATACAGATTTTGACATGTAGTCCTGAAAGTAATTTTTCAATTTTTTCCCATAGGCTGATTACATCATTGTGATTATCTTTATGAGGAAATAATTTTAATGTGTATTTTTATAAACATTTTTTTAGAATTTTTTTTCATTATTTTTTTGGGATTCTTTTATTTTCACTCAAGTTTTTATGCTAGCAATGATAGAAAAAAGACAACCCTCTAAAGTTTTCACTATGTTAGCTATAAAAGATACATTATTGATGTGTTACTTAGTGTTTAATGTTTATATGAAATAAGGGTAAGGATAAAAATATAATAAAATAAGGAATAGACTATTTTAAAATCATTCCAATTAAATAATTTAGATCCATAATATTTTGATATAGTGCTAAATTATGTAAATATGCTAAATATAGATGTTAAAATGCCAAACAATAATTTTATTACTTAAACACAAATCATGAATAAAAATTATATTATCAAATGATTTGAATGAATATATATGAATTTCATGTACAAAAAGAGCCACGTTGATGCTCAACTATGAATTATTATATTCTATAAATAAGGTCTCTATTAGGCTGGAAACTATCATCAAATAGTGACACTAACATCGATACTTCTATCTAAAAAATAATGATTCCATCTTATATAAAATACATAAAATTTTATATAAATTCCACATGTGACTATTAGGGTTCATTTTCATCTTAAAAATTATATATTTAGATTGTGCATATAGGTTCTAGATATAAATGTGTAGCTCAAGACCCTAGGTCCTCTAATTAGGGCACACCACATTGTAAAACATGGGTTAATGGGATCAAGTGAAGTTGATTTGACACAAAATACCCTTATATAAATTATTGATACCTACATATCCAATAATCCAATGAGGGCCTCAGATTAATTTAGTTTTCACCCTTATGTGGGCTTGTGTGTGAACAATTTTATAATATGTTATATGTGACTGCATGTAGTGATCTAGATTATAACTTGAAAATATTTTTCATGGGATGATATTTTAATGATTAATACCTATAATAATAATAATAATAATAATAATAATAATAATAATAATTCATTTGTAAATAAGGAAGAATAGGGTAGTATAACTCATTTGTTCAAATGATTTAGTGAGATTTATAGGTGTTTAATTAATAATTTCTAGATGTATAATGAGGGAGATTTGTTTTGTATTTATTCCACACTTTTTCAAATTATCTCATGAGAGGTTTTATTAATAAAAATAGGCTAACCCATACATGTCTAAATATTTTTAAATTTTAGTGTTTGTGTGGTACAAACACTATGTTCAGATCTTGGATACTAGCATTGATGCTAGTGTCCTAACATATATGGTATTATCTGGGAGAATAAATAGTTACTATATATTTTTAATTGATAATGTAATATATATCTATATATCAATTTTAAATCCTAATTTAGGTTATAAGTGGTTTGGGTAATCAAAATATCAGGTTGGAATATATGATAAGTATTTCGGCATAGTGAGATGGTAAACATGGGCCTTGTGCTAGTGAAAAGGTCCTAATGTTAAGGGTTTGAACCATGAGTGATATTTTCCAAGTGTAAAATAATAATTTATCATATAAAATTTATATTTAACATCTAAATTTAGAAAAGGGCTCTACCACATTTTAAAATTTCAATAGATGAAGAACTTACAACTTTTGATCTTTGCAAATGAAAAAAATGACAAAACTAGTTAGACAAAGCTAGAGGCATATTTTGTAAGCTAGTATCCCATAAATTAAATTTTCATTTTCATGGTGTCATTAAAACTTATAAAATTTGGAATACATTAGAGGAATTTTTTGTAAATCAAAGTAAGATGAAGGCATGCCAACTAGAAAATGAGCTCATAGCTATTAGTCTAGACAACTATCCTTATATTGAGGACTTCATCAATTAAGCCAAACACTTGAGGTTTTCTCTCTTAGATTGGTGAAATTGATACTGGTGAAAAATTCATTACTATTTTATCAAAAATTAGGTTTTCCTTAGTTTTTTTAGACTACTACACATAATAAGACTATAGGTCTACATATGTGGCACTCAATTTTGATAAGTTCTATGAGTAAATTTAGAGACAACATGAAAAAATGAGTTTTATTAGGTAAATGCAACATAAAGGTACTAATAAATACACATTTGAGGTCAATTATACTATTGTATCACAACACAACTCTAGCAAAGGCAAAGGACCTATCAATAAAAAAGGAAAGATAAGCCCAAACCTAAAGGAAATCAATCAACTTAGTATAATCCTCCCACAAGTCACAAAAAAGATAAAGGGAAAGCAATGTAAATGTCAACTAAGATTTTTGTAATTGGTGTAATACATCAGGACTTGTCAAACATCAATGTTTCAAAAAATGGCATACTTAGAAGTAAATATGAAACAAAAGAAACTAACCCCTTCTAAGATAGGAGTTTTTTTTTTTTTTTGAAACAATAATATCATATATGTTAAAATGGATTAAATATTTGGGAACCTCTTACCATATGGGTCATGATGACTCACTATTTAAAATTCTTGACTAGTGACACATAGTTAAAATGTTTGTGGGTAACTATAGTCTTCTTGTTGTCTAATATGAAGGGATATTTGAGATGGACAATGGTATATTTAAATAAGTTATCCATGTTCTATACTTATATACAAACCTCCTTTAAATATATTAAATCACACATTTAAGTGATGAAAATATAATTGAGTTTACACCTAGTGATGTTTTCATAAAAAATATCAAATACTTTTCCACTATTGTAGCCACTATCAAGGTTGATCATCCAACATGATTGTATAAAATTGAAAACTTTATGTTCACTAAAAATTCACAAGTCATGATTGTACATGATAATGAATTTAATAACCTTTGGCATGAGTGTTTTAATAACCTTCACGATTAGTCATTATAGGACCTTAGTAAACACCACATGGTTATTAGTTTTCTTAAAGTTTATTTTAAATATGGAATTTGTCTAGGTTGTATACTTGGAAAAAAACACATAGATCCATTTATTAAAGTTAAATCCTTGAGGGAACATGAAATATTACATTTGGTTCATAGTGATCTTGAGTCTTTTTCCAATGTTTATTTTTAGAAATATAAATACATGATTACATTCATTGATGATTTCTCTCATAAAACTTGGGTTTATATTCTAAAAAATAAAAGTGAATTTATGATCTCTTCAAAATTTTAAAGACAGTTATTGAAAAACTATCAAATATAAAAAGTCATCATCTTAGAATAAATAATGGAGGAGATTTTTTTAAACTTTTGTTGATAGGAAAACATTAAAATTCAACATAATGTATTATACATCCTTTATAAAAATGGTGTAGCTAAGCATAAAAACAACACATTAAAGGAAATGACCAATTACATGTATAATCCAAATACTTTCCTCCATATTATTAGGTAGAGTTAATTTAGTGTGTAACCTACATAAAAATTCATACTCCTTGCTTCATAGTTCAAAATATAACTCTTGAATAAAAATGATCTTGTGTCAAGATAAATGTTTATGATTTCCAAGTTTTTATATGAAATGCATGGGTGTGTATTTTTATGAACATAAAAAATAAATGGAAATGAAGGGATAATTTTGTATCTTTTTCATCTAATATAGAGATATTAATTCATATCATCTTCTTGTTTTGGGTATAAATAAAGAGATTTATTGGTAGGATGTTGTTGATGCTTCAACATGTACCACATGAGCTCTTTAGTGTTGATGAACACTACTCATTTTAGGATTTGAAAAATCTAAGGCATGAGTTATAGTTTGTGACAATTCAATGATGTCTATGGTGGAATAGAAGTAGAGTATGAGAACTGTCCATAATATTTGTTTGATTTAGTGGTTGGGAGCCACCAGGGTTTATATCTTTAGATATTCAATAGTTTTTAATGACTTAGAGGCTAAAATAAATGAGTATTAACAATGATCTTTAATCTAGAGTGAATCTTGATAAAAATAATAAAAGATATAGGTAAATTAAGAAAGAAACATGATTGCAGGTTTTCATCTCAAATATTATGATAAAATTCCAATTACTTTGAGCACATTTGAATAATTTATGTTATAAAACAACATAAGATAAAATTATATCATAAATAAATAAAATTTCAAAGAAAAATATGAATCATAAGTAAGAATTAAATTTATTTAAATATTTTCTATTATGATCTGAATAACCTAAGTACATCTAAATACAGAGCAAATAAAATGAAGTATACTTGAGATATTTACAATCAATTTAGCATTTAGCAAAAATTAACAACCCTATGACACAGAATGTAACTTAAAACAAGAATAATCATTCAAATTCAATATTACTATCTATAATTGAGAGGTAGCATGGACATTTAACAAAACTATATAGACAATCTTTTCAGAATTCCTTAGTTGTATTAAATGATCCTAGAATACAATTGCTCAAAAAATCTCCTCTAAAAATGGAAACAATATACCTATTTATAGGAAACATAGGTAGTTAACTATTTAACCTTAAAAATATCCACATGAGGATAAGGACAACTGACCTTGATATAAAGATACAATGTATACAATCACATGTCAACTTGACAAGAAAGAGTATATGCTTACAAACTAACATATACTTTATAAAAGAAAATGTCCCTATATAGAAACACTAGTAGGCCCCTCAATTAACCTTGTCTAAGGAATTATTTCACCTTAGTGTATTATTATTGGATTAGTTCAAATTCCACTATAGGCTTCATTAAACAATCCTCTTTCTGACCTACTAATTTGTTAAACTCATTATCTACTTGAGATACAAGTTCCTTGATAAATTATGCTTATACAATTTGATTCCTTATAGAAATAATGATATCAAGGATCTTCTATTTATCCTTTCCTAAATGGATTTTATTTATCTAATGCCCTATATGTGAACACCAACTCTTTGCTTGAATTCTACATCACTAATCAGGCCTATAGTAGTGGTTTGAGAAGGGTTATCTAATAGATTCCACAAAAGTTTCTATATTTTGGTTACCAAGCCTTTGTCTCCCTTTATGAAGTTTTTGACATCATTTCTCTAGGTGGTCAAATCCTATTGTTTATCCATCAAAACTACCGTGAGGATATCCAAATTTCTAAGCTTAATAATCTTGAAATCCAATGCCTACTTTGCCTTATGTATCTTGATGAGCTCCTCCATCTGAGCTTGATAATTATGCGATTGAGTGATTAAGGCTTGTGCCATCTCATTTTGATGGTTTAAATCACTCAATATAAGCTTGATGATTTTCAAATTCTTGAATTCATCCATCAATATTTATTTAGCACTTGCAATACGTCCTCAAGAATTGAAAAGAGAACCTAAGCTTTTAAATCTAATTTTTCTTTCTCCAAGTTGAGAATATTCTATTTCATTCCCTGAACTCTAGCCAACGTCATTATTGACTGGGCCAGAACCATACTAGCTACATATTTTTTAAATATAGGATGTTCCCCTACTGCCTACCCTAGAATAGGAGTTAAGCCTACAAATGATTCCACCTTATGAAAGGTAAACTCCTTAGTACCAAAAATAACCTTCTTCATCACTAATCTCTCAAGAGTTGATGTATCTGTATTTAAATGGACCTAAGGGTCAGACTCCTTTACCTATGGCTATTTATGAATCTCTACATTTGAACTCCTAGAGGCTCTTGTTGTGTCAATCCCTTGGCTTTCCTTATTGTGAAGGATCTAGATCCTTCTCCCTGCTTGTCTGATCAAAATATCCTAAATCCAAGGCTTGAGATTATCCTAAACATCCATGTTAACTTGAGTCAAATCCAATGAAGGAGAAAGATATGGGATTTTCTTCAACTTCCCATAAATAAATTAATCAGGAATAGTTGGTCCATAAATAAGATTCTCATCACTAAAGAGGTTAATTTCACTATTAGGGTGAATGAAAGTTAACCTATCCTCTTTCTTGGTTTCAGAGGAACTAAGGCCAATTCTGCCTATCTCTTTCCTCCATCTAATGGAACTAATTCTTTACTTGATTCCTAATATGGATCTTCTTCCTTATCAAAACCATAGGTAGCTATGATGTCAATAAGGGCACTTTCCATTATTTATTTAGTTTTCAAAGCAATCATGCTAATAACCTCTACTGGGGAAGAAGGCCTTATTGGGGATGCCTAAATTTGGGGACCTTTACTAGGTCTATGCTTTATGCTAGACTCTTGAATCACATCTTTACTTTTTCCTTTTACATCCTTAGGTTGCCCAACCTAGGGTGACTTTGTTAATTCTCTTTGTTGAGGCTCATAAGATTGTCTTGCAATAGGTGGCTCTTGATGTGCTATCTAAGATGGTCTTGACAATAAGTGATAATGTAAGTGATGTAGTTTCCATACTTCTCCTAAGGGCTTATCATCCCTGACTAGCCTATGTTTTAATTTGATGTTGTAGTTTTTAACCCTAGATAGGACTTCTTCAAAGTTCCTTGCCTTTATGTAAATACTTTCTCCCACACCTGGTAGATATTTGTACTCAGTCTTTGGGAACTTTTTATCTTAAATATGGTTATCCACTCTATCATTGGGTTCCCACATCTTAAGGTCATCCAGTTGGAAATCAAAATAGTTCATATACACCACCATGATCTCCAACTATTTCCAATCCTTGATTAAAATTCTACCAATGTCCAATTGAAAAGGATGAACCTGAGCCTTCTTATTCTTCTTGCATATCCAATCCATTCCCTGGATGATTTGATAAGTAATTTATTTCTCTATAAGCTTATTGGGAACATATATAGGCAATATGTATGGTTGGACCATGATTCCTTTTATCCTTATTACAGTACAATCTAGATAGAACCACACATCCCCCATGGTCTCCACTTGTCTTTTGATTAGAGGATGAAGCTTGGGCATAGGGATACAAGTGATTATCTCAAAAATAATTGGGAAGATACCATAACATATGAATTGTATGTGGTTCTTATATTTGAATATATGCAATTTGGATTAATGATATGAAATGGTATTTCTACCATCAAGGGGCTAATTTTGGGTGCCAAGGAAATTAATAGAGGCTAAGAGTGAATCCAAGATGTAGGACACATAAAGAATTTCTTGGAGGTATTTCTCTTAATGATTATAAATTTTTTAGCCAAGAAAAAACTTATTAGGTCTCTAATGAGAGGGGTTAAGATTTGCTCCAACAGGCAATGGACATAAGACACCCAAGCCTTACTCAAATAAGTAGTAGAAGAGGCACCAAAGGCTTTTTTAAATAAGGTCATAGCTACCCTAACACCTTCCATAAATTGGGCAATAGGAATCTCACCATTAGGGGTCTTGAAAACATGGGAACCTTGGATTAACCAAGGTGAGAGGACTAAATCCAAGTCTTGGGAATTTGTCCATTCTCTCAAGGATAGGAGATTGACATGAGGCAAAGGGAGATTATAGTAATACTCAAAGGCCATGGAAGATATACATGTAACTTTCTTGGTACTTCATGAATAATTGATTCCCCATCTATTCTATAGTCAACAAAATAGGAAAAAGAAGGTCGATGCAATGCATTACCTCTATTTTAGCAGTTGCATGGTGAAGGCCTACTAGCTGAATTGATACTAGGACTTTGTATCTTTGGTGTATCATAACATTCATCTTTTTATCCTATGAAATTGGTTAAAAAACCTCTATAAAGAAGAATAATTTGGACCAATTATTGATTCCATGTACATTCAAGGCTATCAAATCTAACTTTTTGTCTTTAAAGACCCTTCCTTCACCATCTATAGTTAGATAGAGCTCCACTTTAATTTTCATCTATTGCCTACCTACTATCATTGACAACAATAAATTGTAGTTGATGAAAAAAAATATCTCACTAAGTCATTTTCTCTAAATTCAAGTTGTGCTTACTTTGATTGTTATGTGATCAATTAAACCAACTTAAGTCCTTTATAGAGGGTTTAGGGTTTTTTAGCTTTAATGGTAGAAATATCCAACTCTTAATCTCATACATGCCTTAGATTTTATGGGACCTCATTCTCATGTCTTATAAATTTTCAAGCATAATATATCTTTAATTCTTATCCTCCATGCTTACGTGGAGCCTATGTGGTAGGGTTCCATGCCTTTCATGGCAAATTTCATAAATGCTAGTTGAAGGCTAGCCATTATCTTTCAAAAGTACTCTTTATTTTCATTTTAAAATATGGATCCCTATCATTTAATTTAATTGGTATTTTGATCTTTCATATCACTAATTATGCCATGTGTCAAGCTCATGAGGCCTTTGAAAAGTCCTCAACTTCATCACACTGTTGGATCAAATCCAACGAGTAAGTAATCACCATTGGATCCTGCAAGATGGGTGCCTTTTAAATAGTTCCATGATTATATGAAACTTAGGATTAAAGATGACATTTATAATTTTATGTTAAAAAACACAAAATTACTTAGGCTAAAGTTTTCATATGCTATTTTTGCCTATGTAAAAAGATAGGAATTTTTTAAAAGGTTCTTTAGAAACGCCCTCTTTGTTTAGGTTTGAAAAATTGTCTAGGTTAAATTTGATAGGTTTGGTCATGTTAAATACATCCTCATAGATGTTACATGATGGGAGTGAACCTATCAAATTTAAGATATTGTAATTTATTGATCCAATAATTGAATGTCACTTGTAAAGTCTTTAGGAGTTCCTAAGATTTCAGGGATTGTCTAGGTTAAATTTGATGGGTTCAGTTGCATCAAATATATCCTTATAGACATCAAATGATGGGATTGAACCTATCAAATTTAAAATAATGAAATTTATTGATCTATTAACTAAATGCCACTTGTAAATCCCTCATGATTTCTTAAGACTTTGGGGATTGTCTAGGTTAATTTTGATAGGTTTGGTCATGTTAAATACATCCTCATAGACATCAAATAATGGGGGTGAAACTATCAAATTTAAGACAATGGAAT
The DNA here is from genome assembly GCA_037957365.1 of Torreya grandis. Taxonomy (NCBI): domain Eukaryota; kingdom Viridiplantae; phylum Streptophyta; class Pinopsida; order Cupressales; family Taxaceae; genus Torreya; species Torreya grandis. The sequence goes on along the minus strand of JARHVA010002825.1, from coordinate 1,034,995 downwards.
TTATTGTTCCAATAATTTAATGCCATGTGTAAATTCCTTAGGAGTTACCAAGGCTTTATGGATTATCTAGATTAAATTTGATAGGTTCGGTCATGTCAAATATGTCCTCACAAACATCAACTGATGGGAGTTAACATGTTAAATTTAAGAAAATGGAATTTATTGATCCAACAATTTAATACCATGTGTAAATCCATCAATATTTCTTAAAGCTTTGGCATTAATTTTCACCATTAGATTAAAACCTTTAATCAAGTGATCACCATTAGATCTTTTTTGGGGCCCAAATCATTAATTGTATGCCTTTCTAAAAGACTTTAAGCTTAACGCACTATTAAATAAAATCCAAAAAACAAGAATAAAGTGTTAGATATACAAAAGCACATGAAATTTAAGTTAAATCTTGATCATGTATAAAATTTCTTACTATATTTTCTCATGCATGTTTAAATTCAAACCCTTAGGGTTTACTACTTGAGAACCCTAACTTCTTCCATATAACCTATAATTAATCACGTTGAAGATGATTATTAACAACATTAATCCCTAACATATGATCATAATCAGATATACCAAAAATCATGTCTTTTTTGAAATTGATTTTCCTTTAAAATTCAATATAAAATAATCTTTCACACTTATTCCATAATACAGAGTTTTTAGAAACAATTACAAGGGTCCCCTTTTCAAAAAAAAGAAATATGAGGGGTGTTGGTCTCAACAAATGGTGACTCAAGGGAAACATAGCAATATTTTGGAATAAAAGACTCTTATTTAAACTTGTACATGAATTTTATATCCCATTTGGACATATACTCTCTCCTAAATCAACTTTTAGTTGAAACAAGTTCTTTATGTATAAAATTTAAACTCAGATATTAAAGTATAAACATGTAGTGTTTGCTTTGATTCTACTTATTGTTTGTCATTAATTTTAAGAAATAACATCTAGGTTCATATCCTTTTGGTCTATTACACTTAAATTTGAGCACTTTAGATATTCTTTAAGAATAACAACTCTTAATTTAGGGGAGGCTTGGGCATTATTCTACTACCTGCTAGGCATCTATAGCCCTGATAGAAATACCTTTGGTTCCACTCAAGGTCTTACTCCATTGCTAGTTAGGCATCCATATCCCCAATGGAGATTAATTGAATAACTTTTTCTTCTATTTCCATAGGATTTACAATGAGTCTTTTTTTTACATTTTCTAGGTCTTTTGCAAAGGTTGGAAACCAATATAACCTAAATTTAAGGACCTGGTCAAATACACTAGCATTAGGATACTCTCCTTTAGTTGAAACTTTATTCCATGATAAGGATGTGTTTTAAGTGTAAGCATGAATATGAGTTAATTTAGTAAATTCACATTGTATACATATGGTTCTTCTTAAAACCAAGTTTTAGTGTAGGATAAGGTTTAAAAATTTATAGGACATTAAATTCATATAACAATCTATACCAATACCTTTAGTTTTTTAATGTTAATTTATTTCCACCTAATTATAATTTTTTTAATATTTATACCCACACTTTTGAGGAATTCCAAACCAATAAATAATACCACAAGACTTTAACACAACCAAGGAATACTACCAAGCAACAAAAAGAAATAAAATTCAAACAAACAAATATATATAAGCTTAGCAAGGACAAAAACAAAGAAAGAAAAGAAACAAACTAGCCTACCTACTCTAACCTTAACAATATTACACATTTATTCCATGAAGACCCTTGATGGGGTAGTAAAAAAGTAATGCTTGAGGTATTTCCCATTGGTGGGTAAAGTAAAGTCTGATCCTTAGAGAGCTTTCAACCTGAAAGTGTTGTTGCCCAAGATTTTTGCAATTTGGTATGGACCAATCCATAAAGGGGTGAACTTACCATGTTTACCTTTAGGTTTTGATGATTTGTCCTAAAGGACTAAGTCTACTTAACTAAATTTTGATGCAGAAGATTGCACCCTTGGCAGGAGGCTGAGATCTTGCCTTCTTCACGCAACGATGGAAACTCCCCTCTCACCTGTGGGACTAGCAAAGCTAGAGGGGAGAGTCTCTAGGTAAGGGATAGCTCCCTTTGATGCATCTAGTTTGTTCTGGTAAGTGCTAACATATATATATATATATATATATATATATATAATGGGGGGGATGAAAAGGGAGAAAATTGCAAGAAAACAAACTACTCTAAAGGAGGTGATGCACCAAAATGATCTGACCTTCTCACACTCACACTTGAAATTAGACAAACGCATACATACACTTCAAACTGATAGAAAGACCAAGCTACAAGAAGCTTAGCAGAGAAGCTTTAATGGAAAATATAGAAAATAGAGATTCACCAAAGGTGCTATGAAAGGCACACTGTATAGTAATTTCTTTTGTTTCTACACTTCTAAATACAACTCTCCTTGTCAGCTAAAAAATGGCACCTTATAGACACCAGGTATGTTGGTGTTGAACCTATGGAAGCATCAAGGAGAAATGACTAAACACAAACTTACACTCAAACATACATAGAGATATCTAACCAAGATAGAGGTAAAAAATGCATTTATTGATTCAGGTAAAAATTTTCTACGGCTATGCCTTACAAATGTAGAAGATGATTTCTCAAGTAACAAGTCTTCATTATATAGAGGAAGAAAAGGGGGCCTTTGGTTCACTTTTTGACAAGTGACCCATGCGCCTTCCGAGCATTAGAATGAGGAAACCATCTAAATCTAACGTTGTGCCAGCTCCTGTTAGGACTTGAATTTATAAGCCACACTATTTGACTACTCTCCAATGCATTTTGAAAGAAACCAGTCGCATTGACCACTATTTTTGCCTCTCTGATGATCACATGGTATGAACTGTGTCAACCACTAAAATAAATTCTTGAATCAACACCTTCCTACGTCACTTGGATCACTTCATCTGCTTTTACGTGATGGCCATTCTATTGTTAGGATTTGAATTTATGTCCTGCACCATTTGAATGCTCTCCAATGAGTTTTTGAAGGAAACCAATTGCATCGACCACTATTTGTACCTCTTTGATGATCACATGGTATGCACTATGCCAACCACTGAAATAACTTCTTGAATCGACACCTTCCTACATCACTCAGATCACTTCATATGCTTTTGTGTCATGGCCATTATATTGTCAGGATTTGAATTTATGAGCTACAACATCCACCTATTCTTTTTTCTCTATGCTCTTTGTCCTTTTCTACTCCTTGAGCCCTCAGGGGTGATCTTATAGCAGGTCACTACGTTCTTTGGGCTCCTTCCATGATTTGGCACTCAAGCAATTTAAAAATAATGGCTACTTCACTATGTTAAATTTGACAGATTTTGGGATGTCACCATCCTTGGCAAAGTCATCAAGTCCTTTTCTATGACTTTTTTGCTTTGCGGGCTTTCATTTTAGGCTTTTTTACCACAGACAAAAATCTATAGGAATTGGCCACTCTTTGTCTTTGTATTTCAGGCTCTTTGGAACTCTCTCAGCCCTCTACAAGGGCTTTTAGACTTTGAACTACCCTCCACAAGGGCTTCTAGACCTTCATCTGTGTCCTTTGGCTTTTTGGTCTTCTTCATGCTTTGAAAATCCTTTAGCTGTCTTTTGAAATCTCTTTGCCCTCTGCAAGGGCTTCTCACCTTGAACTGCCCTTCACAAGGGCTTCTAGACCTAGCGCTTCCCTTTAGCTATAGGGCACACCCTTGAACCAAGCCGTTGAACCAACCCATTAAACCAAAATCAGTTCAACGGTTCAACCATTGCACACTGATGTCATTGAACCAAGCCTTTAAACCAATTCGTTAAACTTCCCTATTGAACCATCTATTGAACTTAAGCATTGAACCAAATGATTAAACCAATTCATTCAACTAGTTTAATGGTTCAATGAAGTGCACCGAGCCCATTGAACTTTGGAATTGAATCATTCGATTGAATTGGAAGCCGCTTTGAACTAAGTGGTTGAACCAACATCATTGAACCAATCACTTGAACTGGTTTAATAGTTCAAAGCTGCACGCTGAGCCCTATTGAACTAAGCCTTTAAACTTTCCTTGTTCGATTCTACCGTTGAACCTACACATTAAACTAGAGTCATTAAACCAAGTGATTAAACCAAGAAATTAAACCAATTTAATGGTTCCATGCTGTGCACTAATGAACTCACCGAAGGACTGTAGACTAAAAAAAAGTGATGAACCATTCATTTAAACCTGTTGAAGTGTCAAGTCAAAGAGCTGAGGCATTAAACCAATGCGTTAAACTAGCCCATTGAACCAGTTTAATGGTTCAATGGTTTAATGGTTAAAGTGACTGATGAGCCAAGATTGTTAAAATATTTGCTAAACCAAGTGATGAACTTAAAGATTGAACCAAGGCTTAAAAATGAAATGATGAACTAGAAATGATGAGCCAAGGCTTGAACCAAGATTGGTTGAACTACCGATTAAACTAAACCATTAAACCAGTCTATTGAACCAAACCATTGAACTAGTCTATTGAACTTTGTTAATTGAATTCTATGTTTAACCAAAGCGTTGAACCAGTTCAATGGTTCAACACCATGCACCAAGCCAAGTTGTTGAACTAAACACTAAACCTGAAGCTACTTGAACCTTTTGTTAAACTTTTATGATGAACTAAGTACTAAACTTAGCTGATTAAACCAAATCCAAAGAACTTGAAGATTGAACCAAGGCTTGAAATTGAAGCAATGGACTTGAAGCGATGAACTAAGGCTTGAACCAAAACTAATTGAATTGTCGATTAAACTAAAGCTTGAAATGAAGTGATGGTTCAATGGTTTGAGAGATGTCAACCTTCCTTGTGAATTTCTTTAGATGAAAATCTGAAGAAGCTTTGTAAAATCTTTCCCTTTTTGCCTGGTTCTTCAATTACCAAAAGAAAACCTATAGAGTTCATAGAAATCCAAGCTCTACAGAGTCCATAGAAATGAACTTGCAGAGTCTGTAGAAATCCAAAACTAGTAGAGTCCATAGAAATAGACCTACAGAGTTTGTATAAATTTAAAACCTATAGAGTCCATAGATTTAGACCTATAGAGTCCCTAGAAATAGACCTTTAGAGTCCGTAGAAATGAATACATTCATACAAAATTGAAAAATGAAATGGCCTAGAATAGCAGGGACAGAAGGGGACCATTTTTTTTGGCCTATTGGGGAAAAAATGGTCAACAAATTGGTGACTCCTAGGGGAAGCATGCCTACTATGCTTAGAAGCCAGTTTCCTTAAAAATCCATTGGGCACGGGGTCAAATTGTAACTTAAAGATCAGCAATAGCTATAATAAATCTAGAACCAATCACGTAGATTCACCTCAAAGGGAAAAGAGAAAACACACAAAAGGCTAAGAAAACTACTAACATGTGTAGAAAGCACTTAGGGAAAGCAAGAGAAAAAACAAGGGAAAATATATACATGATGAAAAGAGACTCAGTGGTAGTGCTTCAGATGTATCCCATTAGCTGGGATATACAGTTCTTCACCATCTAACTTGGAGAGTTAGAATGCATTATGCTACTTGCACTGAGTGATTATGTATGGGCCACTCCATAGGGCATCAAACTTTGCATGCTTTCTAGGCTTAGCTTATTCTTCATCCCATTTCAAGACAATGTCTCCTTTAGAGAAACCTTTTGATGAAGATTTCTTGTTGAAGTGTCTCTTCACTTTCCATTAGCTACTAGCCATAGAAGCCATAACCTGGTCCCTTGCCTCTTGGAGTTCCATCAACTCGCATAATCTAACCTCCACGCTAGTTCCTTCCTCTAATTATAGCTGGCAAGTGAGATCCAAGGTTGGCAACTTGAGTGAAATGGGGAGCCTAGCTTCCCTTCCATAGATGAGTGTGTATGGTGAGTTGCCAGTTGCCCTCTTTGGGGTGACCCTATCTACCCACAAGGCTATTTTCAACTTGGCATGCCAAGTCCTCTAATTTTCTTCCATGGTCCCCTTAATGATCCTGATTAAGTTCTTGTTGGTGGAGTCAGCCAGCCCATTCCCCTATGGGTAATAATTAGATGAAGTGCTGAGATATATACCATATTTTAGTGCCCATTCACTTGTTTTGGTTCCCAAAAAAGCTAATGCATTATCTGAGATTATGGTTGCTAGAACTCCAAACCTCACCACTAGGTCCTCATAAAACTCTAAGACCACACTTTCATTTGCCTCCTTCAAAGCAACAGCCTCCACCCACCTTGTGAAATAGTCTGTGGTGATTAGGACCCACTTGTGTCTAACACTGGAGGGAGGATTAATCATCCCTATGAAGTCCAGGGCCCACTGCATGAATGGCTGCTCCACCTGAATATATTATAGGGGCATGGAAGCCAACTATTGCTTCCCATAGAAAAGTGCACACTTCTGGCACTTTCTTACCTAGGCATGGGTGTCCCTAAAAAGAGTAGGCCAAAAATAGCTAGCTCTCATTATCCTTGCTGCAGTATCCCTAAGAGCAAAATGACCACCTACTAGCCCATCATGGAACTCAGACAACACCTTGTCAGCCTAATTTGAGTTTATGCATCTTAGAAGGAACCCTAAGAGATCCTTCCTAAACAATACTTGATCAACCAGGACATAAGGGAGAGATTAGAGCCTGAAGTACCTTCTTTTGGTCCCATCAAGACCCTGTGGGCACTCACCAGTGAGAAGAAAATACCTCAGGTTTGATGTTTAATCCTTCATGATAGCTAGTTCTTCTACCATAGTTACATCATGAATTAGTAAGTTATCTTCCCTTTTCTACTTGAAGTCCATAGCAAGGTATTCACATAGGCCTCTTACCCTCACTAACTTGGTGATCTTGATGTCTACGTCATATTCCATCACCTTGGTGATCCACCCCTCTTTTCTCATTTAGGTCTCAGTTGGTCAAGAAATCCTTGACACCAGGATGTGAAACCATGAGGTGAATCCTATTTTTGGATAACATATGCCTAAATTTATTCAAGCTCCGTACTACTGCCAAGACTTGCTTCTCTACATACGTGTATCTAAATTTGAAATCATCTAACCCTTGGCTAAAAAATGTAAGTGGTTACTCAAGGTCATCACCATTTTCTTGGGTTAGCATGGTAGAGATTACCTCATCATTTCCAAAAGTGTAGAGGTTAAAGTCTTTATTGAAGTCAGGGATGATCAAAGTAGGAGCCCAGGTTATAGCCTGCTTGATGGCTTCAAACCCATCTTTCCTTTGTGTTGTCCACTTGAACTCCTCACCCTTCCTCAACATAGAATTTAGTGGCTTGACTATCTCTATGAAATTTAGGATGAATCTCTAAATGAAATTTATCCTACCAAAGAAGCTCTGTAGGCCTTTCTTGTGCTTAGGTAGGGACATCCCTAGGATAGAATGAACTCTTTTAGGGTCAATGGATAAGCCCTCCTTGGACACAATGTGGCTAAGGAGTTTCCCCTCATGAATAGAAAACATGCATTTCTTTGAGTTAAGAGATATGTCAAACTCCCTACACCTTTCAAAGATCTACCTGAGGTGTTTCATGTGTTGGCTCGCTTCCTTGGAGAATATCGTCACATCATTGAGGTATACCAGCACATTATTGTTTATCAAGCCTCAAAAATCCATGTCCATGGCTCGCTAAAAGGTAGCACCAGCATTAGACAGCCTAAATGGCATCTTCTTATAGGCAAATGTTCCCTATTTAGTAGTGAAGGTTGTTTTGTGTTGGTCATAGCCTTGCACCAAAATTTGATTATATCCTAAATATCCATCTAGGAGGGAGAAACACTCACTGCTTGATACCTTCTAAAGGATCCACTCCATACTTAGGAGAGGGTAATGGTCTCTTAAAGAGACTTTATTAAGGTTTCTGAAATCAAACATAGCCTGATCTCCCCACTCTTCTTTCAGATAGGAACAAGATTGGCTAGCCAAGAGGAATGTTTGATTGGAAATATAATCCTAGACTCAATCAATTTGGCCAATTCCTTCTACATGAGAGGCTCAATCATTAGGTTGATAGGTCTCTACTTCTACATGATTGGCTTGGTGCCTTCTTCTAATTCAATGGTGTGCTGGGTGAGTCTTGGGTCAAAACCCTTCAAATCACTATAATCCCAAGCAAAAACATCAGTAAACACCTGACACAACAAAATGAAAGTCTGGCTTTCTTAAACCGTGCAGACTTTTCCAAGTGCAAGCAGCTTATCCTTGAAGATCTCAACCTTCTCATAATTCTCCTCCTTAGTTGTCATGCATGCCTTGTCTCTTCTCAATTGGTCATCTCCATTGAAGATACTCTCAAGAGTGACCAAACCTTTAGGGAGCTTATTGTTCTTCAATTGAACAATCTGGTTGCCATATTGCTATTGCAGCTTTGCTTGGTTCTTTATTTCAAACTCAACTTCTTATAGGAAGAATGTTATTTATTGGTCATTATTGAAGACCTAGAAATTTGTAATGTTGTCAGGGATAGAGGGCTGAACTACCATCTTCAAGTAGCATGAAATGTAGTCTCAGCTTATCTCCCTGGAACATTAAACTAAGCACCAATTACTGCTAACCTATCTACTTGTTTATTCTGCTCTCTGGGAATGGAGGTGGTATTGAAAGTGAGGAAAACTTCCACCAAATCCCAAACCCTATGCTTGTAGGACTTCAACAAGGAATTTTTTGTCAGATTTTGGCCTTTCACTTGATTTACAATCAGCTCACTGTCTCCCAAAACATGCAACTCCTTGATCCCTCTTTTCCTTACCCATTCCAGACCATGGATAAGGGACTCGTATTCTGCAACATTGCTTGTGTAAGAAAATTGGAAATGGAAAGTTTAAAAGTATCTCTCCTTTGAGGGGGAGACTAACATCTCTCCACCACCCACTCCCAACCTACTTCTGGAACCGTCAAAGTATAGCTACCATAGACCTAGGTCCTCTTGGCTTGCCTTCATTATATTTGGTATGAAGGTACCCTCTTCATGTATGCAGTAGACCCTAAGGCCTACCTCCTCTATGAACTTGTAAGGGTCATGCTCAAAGTTATCACTTCCCCACTCATCCAAGAGTAGGTCTGCAACTCCTTCAAGAGTAGAGGATGGAGATTGGTCTATTTGGGACTCATGTGGGTTGATGATGGTGTAGCTAACATTAACTACCTTAAGTGAAAATGGTTTTATATGGTACTTGTAGAGTGGCTCAGATTTGATCTTTACCTTGGTCCCATACTTGGTTCTAAAAACTAGATAGGACCAATTCACTACTAGATAGCCACCTATCTTGGAAGTGAAGTCCCTGGATAAGCAAATTGTGAAATAAGGAGGGACATCTGCCACTACTATACTATGGGGAATTGAGAAAGTTGAGCAAGCATGTAATGTCAAGCTTAAACCCTTCATTATCCCAACTATTTTTTTAGGTGTCCCATCTAGCTATAGGACTCCCTTATTCATCTCTTCATATTGCAGTCCCATCTTGTCAGCTATGAACTTGGGCATTATTGAGGTACTAACACCACTATCAATGATGCAATTGTGTACTAAGAAATCCCCTATAACCAAGGACACATAGAAAGGGGGAATTTTCTCTTCTTTCTTGACCTAGCCTAAAGTGGAAGGTTTTCCATTCATCATCAAGACATTATTGGTGCTCACTGGGACAACTTGTCAATCCAACTCATGCAATTACATTTGTAGCATGTCTTTTTGTCCTAGTAGAGATAATGAATCCCATAAGGAGATGTTCGTATGTAGCTTCTTCATCTGGTCCACCACATTGACTTGAGGACTGCCTCCCTTCAAGCTTTCTTTGGGGGTAATTCCAACCTAAGGTACAGGCTGAGGGGATGAAGGTATAAATGGTAGTCTAAAGTTTGGGACCTTTTGATTTGAATGTGATGGAGAAGGTGATACTTCTATTGGGGTAGTAGCCTAGGCTTCTCCCATTACTCTCCTCTTAAATCTTGTGTTGGCTGTAACACAGTCAGCCTGATTGTCTATAGCACCAACATAGTTGATTCCATAGAACTCACCTTTTAGGTGGTTCATAAGAGTAGAGTCAAGCTGACTCTGACTGTTGCTTGTGCTGGGTTACATTAGAGCATCGAAGACCTAGGAATGAGAAATTAACTGATTGTCTACATTTGGGTAATAACCCATCATCTCATTTGTATAAACAACCTATTCTTAACCATATCCCATGGTTGAACAACTTGGTTGTTCCTATACCAGGTTGTTCTAAACAGGCACCATGACCTTAGATGATGAAGGGGGCCTCAGTTGTAGCCTTGAAACAGTTTGGTCTGAGTAAGTTAACCCCATCCTTGATTATAGTTTTGGAAAGGGGGTCTAGGGGCTTTACCATAATGTTGGTATCCCTGATTCAATCTATTGCTCTCAGCTTGTTGCCTTTTAAAAGCTACAAGTTCATTTGACATGCTCTGCAATGGACTCTTAACTTCATGAAGCTCATTGGATGGAGTAATAACTAGTTTCTCTATGATAGGTAGAGGGGTTAATGTGGGAGCAATAACTTGAATTGGAGGTAGCATTTCAAGGAAAAGTGGCATATGGGGTCTAGGGGCTATTTTCCCAGCATGTACTAAGCAATTTTTAGCTTTTTTGGCTATGTCATATGTAGCAGGTAGCACATGCCCTCCCATGGATTGTATCATAATAGCAATATCACTATTTAATGCTCTTAAATAATACATGAAAGCATAGCTAGTAGTTAGTCTTACCAGAATGGGGATTCTATCCCATGTTTTCTGAAATCACATGTTGAAATCTTGCATATATTCATGTGGGGCTCTTTTCATGGTTGTTAGCTACTCAGCAAGCAAGAGGTGGTCGCTCTTTTCTCCAAAATAGTCCATCAATTGAGTACCCAATTCATTCCAGGAATGGATTGAATTTATAGGCAAAGTCCCATACCAGTCAAGAGCTTTGCCCTTGAGAGACAATGCCATCAATATGATTACAACATTTTTCTCCATGACATTGGAATATTGTAGAGGTTAGCAATATTTCTAATGTGCTTGATGACTGTAATGGGCCCCTCTCCATTGAAAGAAGGGACATTTTTTAGGGCTGCTCCCAGAATTGGGTCATAATGTGGGAGATTCAAGGGGCTTTGACTGTAAAAAGTCGTAAAGGGTAATGTCATAGCTGGGATGGGATGTAACTATGGCCTTGATGTGTATGCATTCCTTACAACAAATCTGGGAGGGTGGTTTACTGAATAAGGATGGGTCTTCTCAAACCTCATTCTTTTTTTTGAGTTTAAAGGCAATTCAACAAATTTGAAAGGGATGCCCTTAGAAGTAAACCGTGTGGTGACTTTAGGCATATGAAGTTAAAACTGGTCTTTGATTGGAAAATTGAAGCTCTTACCAATGGAGTCACCAGATGTTATAAAAATTTAATTTGCTGTAATAGGACTAGCATCAATCCTAAAACCTTACTGAGTTATAAAATTGGGTCCCACCAGGTATGCCAAAACTGTTGATGTAGAAGATTGCAACCTTGGAAGGAGGCTGAGCTCTTGCCTTCTTCACGCAATGATGGAAACTCCCCTCTCACCTATGGGACTAGAAAATCTGGAGGGGAGAGTCTCTAGGTAAGGGATAGCTCCCTTTGATGCATCTAGTTTGTTCCAATAAGTGCTAACATATATATATATATATATATATATATATATATATATATATAATTGGGGGGATGAAAAGGGAGAAAGATTGTAGGAAAACAAACTACTCCAATGGAGGTGATGCACCAAAATGATCCAACCTTCTCACACTCACACTTGAAATTAGACAAACACATACATACACTTCAAACTGGTAGAAAGACCAGGTTGCAAGAAGCTTGGCAGGGAGGCTTTAATGGAAAATATAGAAAATAGAGATTCACCAAAGGTGCTATGAAAGGCACACTATATAGTAATTTCTTTTATTTTTGCACTTCCAAATACAACTCTCCTTATCAGCTACAAAAATGGCACCTTATAGACACCAAGTATGTTGGTGTTGAACCTGTGGAAGCATCAAGGAGCAATGACTAAACACAAACTAACACTCAGACATACACAAAGATATATAACCAGGATAGAGGTAAAAAATGCATTTATTGATTTAGGTAAAATTTTTCTAGGGCTACACCTTACAAATGTGGAAGATTATTTCTCAAATAACAAGTCTTCATTATATAGAGGAAGAAAAGGGGGCCTTTAGCACCCTTTTTGATAAGTGACCCATGCACCTTTCGAGCATTAGGATGAGGAAACTATTTGAATATAACACTATGCAAGCTCCTATCAGGACTTGAATTTATGAGTCATACTGTTTGGCTGCTCTCTAATGCATTTTGAAGGAAACCAGTCACATCGACCACTATTTGTGCCTCTTTGATGATCGCATGGTATGCACTGTGTCAACCACTGAAATAACTTCTTGAATTAACACCTTCCTACATCACTTGGATCACTTCATCTGCTTTTGCGTCATGGCCATTCTACTGTCAGGATTTGAATTTATGAGCTACACCATTTGATTGCTCTCCTATGCATTTTTAAAGGAAACCAATCACATCAACCACTATTTGTGCCTCTTTGATGATCACATGGTATGCACTGTGACAACCACTAAAATAACTTTTTGAATCGACACCTTCCTGTGTCACTCAGATCACTTAATTTGTTTCTACATCATGGCCATTCTACTGTTAGGATTTGAATTTATGAGCTACACCATTTGCCTATTCTTTGTTCTCTAGGCTCTTTTTCCTTTTCTACTCCTTGAGTCCTCAAGGGCAATCTTCTAGCAGGTCACTACATTCTTTGGGCTCCTTCCTTGATTTGGCACTCAGCCAGTTCAAAAACAACTGCTACTTCATTGTGTTAAATTTGATGACTTTTGGGATGTCACCATCCTTGGCAAAGTCATCAGGTCCTTTTCTATGGCTTTTCTGCTTCATAGGCTTTCATTTCAATATTTTTTCCCATGAACAAAAGTCTATAAGAATTGGCCGCTCTTTGTCTTTATCTTTCAGGCTCTTTAGAACTCTCTCTGCCCTCCACAAGGGCTTCTAGACTTTGAACTACCCTCTGTAAGGGCTTCTGGACCTTCGGTTGTGTCCTTCAGCTTTTTGTCTTCTTCACACTTTGAAAATCCTTTGGCTACCTTTTGAAATCTCTTTGCCCTCCATAAGGGCTTCTCTCCTTGAACTATCCTCTATAAGGGCTTTTGGACCCATCACTGCCCTTTAGCTATAGGGCACACCCTTGAACCAAGCCATTGAACCAACCCATTGAACCAAAATTGGTTCAATGGTTTAATTGGTTCAATGATTCAATGACTGTGCGCATATGCCATTGAACTAAGCTTTTGAATCAATTCATTGAACCTCCCTATTGAACCATCTATTAAACTTAAGCATTGAACCAAATGATTGAACCAATTCATTTAACCAGTTCAATGGTTCAATGAAACACACCAAGCCTATTGAACTTTGGCATTGAACTATCTGATTGAACCAGAAGCCACTTTGAACTAAGTGGTTAAACCAATGCCATTGAACCAATCGCTTGAACTAGTTCAACAGTTCAAAGCTACACGTTGAGCCCTATTGAACTAAGCCTTTGAACTTTCTTTATTCACTTCTCTCATTGAACCTACACATTGAACTAGAGGCATTGAACCAAGTGATTGAACTGGTTCAATGATTCCATGCTATGTGCTAATGAACTCACTGAAGGACTGTAGACTGAAAACAAGTGATGCACCATTCATTTGAACCTACCGAAGTGTTAAGCTAAAGTGCCAAGGCATTGAACCAATGCATTAAACCAACCCGTTAAACTGGTTTAATGGTTCAACGGTTCAATAGTTCAAGCGACTGCTGAGCCAATATCGTTGAACTCTTTACTAAACCAAGCAATGAACTTAAATATTGAACCAAGGCTTAAAAATGAAGTGATGAACTAGAAACGATGATCCAAGGCTTGAACCAAGATTGGTTGAACTACCAATTAAACTAAACCATTGAACTAGTCTGTTGAACCAAACCATTGAACCAATCTATTAAACTTTGCTAATTGAATTCTGCATTGAACCAAAGCATTAAACTAAAGTATTGAACCAGTTTAACAGTTCAACACCACATGCCAAGCTAAGTCTTTGAACTAAACACTGAACCTGAAGCTGGTTGAACCTTTTGTTGAACTTTTTTGATGAACTAAGCACTGAACTTAGCTGATTAAACCAAAATTGAAGAACTTGAAGATTGAACCAAGGCTTGAAATTGAAGTGATGGACTTGAAGTGATGAACTAAGGCTTGAACCAAAACTGATTGAACTGTCGATTGAACTAAAGCTTGAAATGAAGCGATGGTTCAATGGTTCAAAGATGCCAACCTTATTAATTTCTTTACATGAAAATCTAAAGAATCTTTGTAAAATCTTGCCCTTTTTTCCTAGTCCTTCAACTGCCAAAAGAAAACCTGTAGAGTTTTTAGAAATCTAAGCTCTACAGAGTCTATAGAAATGAACTTGCAGAGTCTGTAGAAATCCAAAACCTATAGAGTCTATAGAAATAGACTAGCAGAGTCTGTAGAAATATAAAACCTATAGAGTCCATAGATTTAGACCTACAAAGTCCATAGAAATAGACTTGCAGAGTCTATAGAAATGAATAGATTCATACAAAACTAAAAAATGAAATGGCCTAGAACAATAGGGACAGAAGGGGACCCTTTTTTTTGGCCTGTTGGGAAAAAAATGGTCAAAACTAAACACCTTCACTTTAGATCTCTTATCAAACCATCTTTTCATAGTTTATTGGTGTTTACTAAAGTTTATAAATGCCTTTTCTTTGGCATCTTCCATTTGAATGATGTCTAATAGCCTAAAATTAGTAAGTTCTTGACTATCTTCCATGTATTCTTGCATGAATGTGAATGTATGAAACTTTAAGGTGATGAGAAATATATACTCCTAACCATATACCAACAAAAATGGTGAAGCCTTGAGAGCTTGTTTGATCTTGATTTGATCTACCCATAATGGAAACTTAAGAAGTTTATTGCATGTTCTAGGTCTATCTTCAATAGATTTCTTGATATATTTCATCAAAAAAAAAATTTGTGGATTTAGAAACCCCATTTCCTTAAGGTTATTGATTGGAAGAAAACTTGAGTGCGATACCTTGGTCATAATCCCATTCTATCATTTCAATATAAATGAATGCATATCCATTGTCATAAACTAAAGAACTAGGGTTTCAAATCTAGTACAAATATTTTCCTCTAAGAAATTGACCACCTCTTCTATTCTACATTACTTAGTTTCTACTACCTCAATCCACCTAGTGTAATAGTCTATAGCAATTAGGACATACTTATGACCTTTAGAAGAATTGGGGTTGATTACTCCTACAAAGTCTAATCCCCATTGTTCAAAATGTTTATCCACCATCATGAGTTGTAAATGCATGGCTTCTTTTGGCTCTTTTATGATAAATATATAGCATGAATGACACTCCCTCACATGCTTATAAGCATCTTTGAAGAGGGTGAGACAATAATATTTATCATTGAGAATCTTGTGAGCTATTGTTTTTCATAAAGGGTTTCCACTTCCTAGATTTTCATGGAAGGTAGTCATAATCCAAGTTATTTCTTCCTTGGACACACATCTCAAATAAATTCCATAAAAGTTCCTCATATACAATAATCCATTCCTAATGAGGTAATGAGCTAATTTGAGCTACAATTCTCTCTTTTTTTCTCTTATAAATCCTAGGGGACAAACACCATTGACAAGTATATGGATAATAGAGTCATATCCACTCATTGGGTTGGAAGTTTCATTGATCTACTTGAATGACATGGAATTTTGGGTCAATACTAATGATCATCTAAGCTAAACTTTGAAATTTCAACAATTTGGCTATTTTCATCTCTATATAATATTCTTGTAGAATTGGCATCCACATGCCTCTTCTTTCTCTAAGCTCATTCTAACTCAACATAAGTTTTTTAGCTGGATTAGGTAATACGGCATGTACCTTGTTTCTAAGGAGGTAATGTCTAAATTTTTTTACTTCCTTTACCAATGCATAATCTTTATTATCAATCATAAAATAATTCACTTCTACATTTTTGAGTTTGGTGCTCATAAAAGCTATGGGATGATCATTCCCATCAAATTTTTGAGTTAACACTGCATCCATAATATGCTCAAAAGCAAATGAATATAGAGAGAAATATTTTGAGAAATCGAGACTTATGGGGATCAGAGCTTCAGTGATTGCCTTCTTAATTTAAATGAAGGCCTTATTATATTATTCATTCCAAGAAATTATAGAATCTTTCTTAAGTATAACATTCAAATATTTGACAATCTTAGCAAAACCTAAAATAAACTTCCTCACAAAGTTAATCTTGCCAAAGAATGACTTAAGTTCTTTTCGGCTATTGGGCAACCCAATTTTAGAGATGGTCTCTACTGTATTAGGATCTTTAAAATAACATTTTTGGTAATGATATGTCCCACTAATTTTCCTTTAATGACACAAAATATACTTGTCTTGGGGTTAAGAGATACACCATACTTCCTTCATCTATCAAATACTTATCTCAAATGTATGAAATGTTCCTCTCTATTTATAGAAAATATTGTAAGATAATCCTTATATATGATGATACACTTACCCACTAAACCTTGGAAATCATGGTCAATGGCCCTTTGAAAAGTTTCCCCTACATTAATTAATCCAAAAGGCACTCTCTTGTAAGCATATGTTCCCCATTTAGTAGTAAAATTTATTTTCATCCTATCTTCTAGAGCAAGAAGCACCTGGTTATATCTATAAAATCCATCCAAAAGGGACATTATGGAAGATCCTAAAATAGTTTGGATAACCTGGTCCAGAGAAGGTAAAGGATAATTATCCTTTTTAGATGCTCTATTCATATTTTTAAAATCTATGCACAATCTTATTTCTCCATTATTTTTTTTACTGGGACTAAGTTTGCCACCCAAGTGGAATGTATAATAGGAAACATTGTCCTTGCATCCAATAGCTTATTGAATTCTTTAAAAATAATGGGTTCTAAAATAGGTTTGTCTGGCATTTGCTTCTATCTAAAGGTTTTGTAACCTTCTTAAAGAGGTATAGTATGAGTAATGACCCTTGGGTCAAATATTTTCAAATATTCATAAGACCAATAAATTATATCCTTGTATTTTGTAAGCATCTCTCTAGCTTTTCTATTTTCCATTTCAGTGTAAGCCTTCCCTATATTTACCATTTAGGGCTAATCATGTGGACCAAGGTTCATCACATGATAATCTCTACCATTTACCTCAGGTTATTTAGGTACTTTAGAAATCTTGTCAATATCAAATAGTATTTCCAATTAAATCATCCCTCTAGGTATATTATTATCACTTAGTTGGATGATTTTACCATTAAGTTCCTTCTCAAGAAAATTTTCATCAATAATGTGAGCTTCAAAAGATCCAAAATTAGTTAATAAATCTATGATTTTTTGATCATCATTGAAAACTTGGAAATGATTTACATTGTCAAGAACTAAAGGACATGGTATTATCTCAATATTGGTGCTTTTAGAATCATGATTAGGTATGGAGTTATTTGTAGCATAGGCAAGCTCATTAGTAGCTTTGTTTTCTTCTCTTGGAATAACTAAGATGTTGAAGGCATAGAAAGATTTGATCAAGTCCCATACCCTAAATTTATATATCTTTAAGCAAGACAATTTGTACTTATATTTACTCCTCACTTGGTTAACCACAATTTTAGAGTCTCCATAGACAAGGCATTCTTTAAATTTTCTCTTAATAGCAAACTGTAATCCAAGTATGAGAGCCTCATAATCAGCTAAATTACTAGTGCAAGGAAATTGTAATTTATAAGTTATATGGTATTGATTTTTTGAAGGATCTATCAATACAATACCAGCTCCTGATCCTGATTTGCACTTGACACCATCAATGTATAACTTCCACAAACCAAAAATTAGATAACTCTTAGAAACTAGTTCTTTTGTAATTTCTAAATTAAAAATTCCCAAATCAGAATCTAGGAAATTTACCATTTTGTTAACAACATTATATTTTGTTATCATGTGTTTCATTTGAGGTTCCCTTTCCACTCTTATTTTATTTGGCACACCTTTCTGAGGAATACACAAGTGTGAGAAATCAGTAGACATATAGTCATTTAAGGCCTTAGTCCATTCTCTACTCAAAAGTAAACCATAATAACTAGGCATTTCTACCACTTGGATATCAATGAATTATTGAACCCTAGGTTCACTAGCTAGCTGTATATGCACATTAAATAATTATCCTATAACCTTAACTCTAGATTTATCCAATTGAGTGACTACCCTACTAGACTTGATTGGAGTTAACTTGAGTTGTTCACATTTCCTAGTAGGCATAATGTTGATTAAGGTTCTAAAATCTAAAAGACAATTATTAACATTCTTCCAAAATATCTTGACTATAAGTAAAAAGGGTGGAGACTCTACTTTTATTACTTACATAATTACATTTACACTATCATTCTTAGGGGGCTTCCCAATTTTCTTGGATAAATATTCCAAGAGTAAGTATCTTTATTCTGTGATCTAAGTTAGCTCATGTAGAGTGATATTGACTTTAATATTTTTCATATCTTCCACAATATTATAGCTATTTTTTCTTGGAGGATCAATAGTTAACTTATAATAACTTCTTTTAGGGGGTTCATGATTATTATTTGATGCAGTATCTAGAGGGGTTCCATAATTATTAGGATGGGTAGAGGTAGTCAATGGTTGTTTTTGTTCCCTATTTCTCAAAGGATATGTCTTCAAAAATTATTGGAATGCTTGAATCTCCTCAGGAATATTCTTAGGCTCATTATCCTCTTGAAAATGGAATTGAAAAGTTTCCACCATATGCACCTAGTCAGATGGTTTAGATTTAAAAGAATTTATAGAAACATCTTTGTTTGGAATCAATTCAAATGTGTCAAGTTCTTATTGAAAAGCTTCAAAGGATTTATAAAACTCAATGAAATCAATCTCATCATGCCTGGAAGTAGCATGCACCCTACAATAATTTGGTAAGGCAATATCAGTGAGGTTTATATTCATATTCTTTTTTCTAGAGGAAGGCGCATTAGATTTGTTATTGTAAAAACTATCATTCTAAAGTATATTCCTAGGCCTATTGAACTTTTGGAAAGTGAATTTCCTTCCATAGTTGTCATTAGCATTACCAACTTGTTTTCGTAATTGTAGAAAATTAGTGATAAACTTCTATACCATTTTCAATATAGACTCATTCTCATTTTTTGGAACCTCAGCATTTTGACCTCAATTAGTGTTAATGCCATTAATAGCCACTAAAGCATCTCAGTCAATGTCATGAAATCCATTAGTAAATTTATGGATTAAGAAACCTAAATTTTGATTAGGGGCAACATGACTAGTAGGCAATACATTCAAAGTAGGGAACTAGGTTAATGCTAGAGTATTTTGGCTATTATTTAGAAAATGGTTTAATATAGGAATTTAAGGATTAACATTAGGGATAGAATAAGCCATATGTCCTTGGGGTTACATTTCGTCATTAATAACCACTAATTTAGAATATTATTGATCCAATATGATGATAATTAGAAGGGATCTCTTTAGAAACATAGAAGTCATGGGGTCAACAACATCTTTATAAACCTCTAAGCTAAATCTTCGTTAGGTTTATATGGATCCATGGTCTGACTAAACATATTTTGGAACCTAGTATTAAAGGACATAATATTTTCACTTGTATCTCTCTTAATAGTTGTAAATTGATGATAGATGACACAAGGGCTTATGATCTTTCCAAATTAATCAATAAAAATAGTGTCAAAGTTATTCCATGAGATAATACAATTGTCAAGAAGATTAAGGAACCATTCATATGCAACATTTTTAAATATAAATGGGAAAAATCTACATGCTACATATTCATGAATAACATTTAACAATCTTAATACAAATTTGAAATATTTAACATGTTCTTCGATAGTCATAATGCCAGTTAGAATAAACACTAGTAAATATTTTTCAAGATTATGTAGTAAATCATGAACTGCACATGGTATATTGATAGGGGAACTTCATAGCCATGCCATATTTGGATGAAGATCAATCATAAGAATCCCTTATAAAGGTGATGATGGTAGATATTTATAATACCTACGCTTACTTCTATCTTTCCTAGTCCTTCTATGGATTTCTAGTTCAACAAAGGGTTCTCTAGTCTCTAAATGTGATCTGGTCCTAATCCATGGTAATTATAGCTTGAAGATTAAGGATCCTATTTTGAAACATGGTGTAACACATTAATTTCCAAAGAATGACAAATAATATACATGCTAAGCTTAATTTGCAAAAAATTATTCATAAGAAGACAAAGGACATCAATTTTTAACTAAACAAGTTTAAAGATGTATTGAATTATGCAAAGATGAGAAATATTTACAAATTATGACTCAAATAAACCTCTTATTGTCAAATAATTCTCAATTTTGAACAAAATAAGCCATGCTAACTCCAAATACTAATAAAGTTTTAGCACTAAAATCCATATTTCTACAAACATCACCAATCTTTACACAATTTATGCTAAAAGAAACATAATCATGTAAAACGTAGAGTAATTTTGACCAAATACACCCCAAAAATATTAAATATCTTGAAAGATGGGCCTTCCTTCTAGCACCAGTAGAGCTTCTCCTATTTATGCTTCAAAATGTACCACATTTTCTCTTCAGTGTTGATGAACAATACTCATTTTAGGATTTGAAAAATCCAAGGCATGAGTTGTTTGTGACAATTCAATGATGTTTGCAGTGGAATAGAAGCAGAGTATGAGAACTGTCCACAATATTTATTTGATTTAGTGGTTTGGAACCACTAGGGTTTAAATATTTAGATATTCAATAGTTTTTTATGACTTAGAGGCTAAACTAAATGAGTATTAACAATTATCTTTAAGGTAGAGTGAATCTTGGTAAAAATAAGAAAATATAAGGGTAAAGTAAGAAAGAAACGTGATTACAAGTTTTCATCTTAAATATTATGACTAAATTCCAATTACTTTGAGCATATTTGAACCAATTTATGTTATAAAATAGCATAAGCTCAAATTATATCACAAATCAAGCAAAATTCAAAGGAAAAATATGAATCATAAGTAAGGACCAAATTTACTTTAAATATTTGCTATTATGATCTAAATAACCTAAATACATCCAAATACAGATTAAAGAAAATGAATTATACTTGAGATATTTATAGTCAATTTATCATTTAACAAAAATTAACAACCCTATGACAAAGATTGTAATTCAAAACAAGAAGAATCATTCATATTCAAGATGACTATCTAAAATTGAGAGGTAGCATAGACATTTAACAAAACTATACAAATAATCTTTTCAAAATTCCTTAGTTATATTAAATGCTCATGGTATACAATTGCTTAAAAATTCTCCTCTACAAATGGTAACTATCTACCTATTTATAGGAAACATAGGTAGTTAACTATTTAACCTTTAAAATATCCACCTATGAATAAGGATAGTTGTCCTTCATATAAAGATACAATGTGGAAGGTCACACGTCAACTTGACAAGAAAGAGTATATGCTTACAAACTAACATATACTATACAAAAGAAAGTCTCCCTACATATAAAAACACTAGTGGGTCCCTCAATTAGTCTTGTCTAAGGAGGTCTTTCACCATGGTGTATTTTTCTTTGATTAGTTCAAAATCCATTATAGGCTTCATTAAAAAATCCTTTTTTTGACCTGTCAATTTGTTAAATGCAATTTATAATTGAGATAAAAGTTCCTTGATACATTATGCTTCTACAGTTTGTTTCCCTATAGAAATAATGATATCAAGGATCTTATAGTTATCCTTGGTTGAATGGCCTTTATTGTCTCTAATGTCATGGATTTGAACACCAACTCTTTGCTTGAATATTTCATCACTAATCAGGCCTATAGTAGTGGTTTGAGAAGGGTTATATAATAGATTCCCCAAAAGTTTCTCAATTTGGGTTACCAATCCTTTGTCTCTCTTGATGAATTTATTGGCATCATTTCTCTAGTTGATCAAATCCTCTTGTTTATCCATCAAAAATACCATGAGGATATCCATATGTCTAAGCTTAATAATCTTGAAATCCAATGCCTACTTTGTCTTATGTATTTTGATGAGCTCCTCTATCAGAGCTTGAGAATTTTGTCATTGAGTGATTAAGTCTTGTGCCATATTAGTTTTGTGGGTTAAATCTCTCAATCTAAGCTTGATTCTTTTCAAATTCTTGAATGCATCCATCAAATATTTATTCAACACTTGTAATATGTCCTTAGGAATTGAAAGGAGGACCTAAGCTTCTAAATCTTGTTTTTCTTTCTCCAAGTTGAGAATATTCTATTTCATTCCTTGAACTCTAGCTAAGGACATTGTTGACTAGGATAAAACCATACTAGATACATCCTCTTAAAATATAGGATGTTCCACTACTACCTACCCTGGAATAGGAGTTAATCCTACAAATGGTTCCACCTTTTGAAAAGTGAACTCCTCAGTACCAATAGTAAATTTCTTGGTCACTACTCTCTCAAGAGATGATATATCTATATTGAAATGGACCTGAGGGTCAAACTCCTTTACCTGTGGCTATTCAAAAATATCTACATTTTAACTTTTAGAGGCTCTTGGGGTGTCAATCCATTATATTTCCTTGTTGTGAAGGATCTGGATCCTTCTCTTTACTTGTCTATTTAGAATATCCTAAATCAAAGGCTTGACATTATCCTAAACATCCATGTCAACTCAAGTCAAAGCCAATGAAGGAGAAAGAGACAAGATTTTCTTCAACTTCCCATAAATAAACTAATCAAGAATAGTTGGTTCATAAATAGGATTCTCATCATTGAAGAGGTTAATTTCACTATTAGGGTGAATGAAAGTTAACCTAGGACTCTTTCTTGGTGACACAGAAACTAAGGCCAATTATAGCTATCTCTTTCCTCCATCCAATGGAACTAATTGTTTTCTTTCTTCCTCAGATGGATCCTCTTCCTTATCAGAACCATAGGTAGTTATGATGTTACTAAGGGAACTTTCAACTATTTCTCTAGTTTCCAAAGCAATCATGTTAATAACCTCTACTAGGGAAGAAGGCCTTAATGGGGATG
Organism: Torreya grandis; assembly: GCA_037957365.1. Lineage (NCBI taxonomy): Eukaryota > Viridiplantae > Streptophyta > Pinopsida > Cupressales > Taxaceae > Torreya > Torreya grandis. Next base: position 1,011,735 of record JARHVA010002825.1, on the reverse strand, counting down.
CCTAAATTTGGGGACCTTCACTAGGTTTGTGCTCTATGTTAGACTCTTGAATCCCATCTTTACCTTTTCCTTTTACATCCTCAAGTTGCCCAACCTAGGGTGACTTTGCCAATTCTCTTTGCTAAGGCTCAAAATATTTTCTTGCAATAAGTGGTTGTTGATGTGCAATCCTAGATGGTCTTAGCAACAAGTGATAATACAAGGGATGTAGTTTCCATACTTCTCCTGAAGGCTTATTATCCCTGACTAGCCTATGTTCTAATTTGATGTTGTAGTTTTTAACCCTAGACAAAACTTCTTTAAAGTTACTTGCCTTTGTGTAAATACCATCTCCCACACCTTGTTGATGTTTGTACTCAATATTATGGACATTTTTATCTTGAATATGGTTAGCCACTCTATCATTTGGGTCCCACATCTTAAGGTCATCTAGTTGTAAATCAAAAGAGTTCCTATGCACCACCATGATCTCCAGTTATTTCCAATCCTTGATTATAATTCTACCAATGTCCAGTGGAAAGGGATGAGCCTAATACTTATTATTATTGCATATCCAATCCATTCCCTGGATGATTTGATAATAAATTTCTTATTCTACAATCTTAATGAGAACATATATAAGAAATATGTGTGGTTGGAACATGATTCCTTCTATCCTTATTAAAATGCAATATGGATAGAACCACACATCCCCCATGGTCTCCACTTGTCTTTTGATTAGATGATGAAGCCTAGGCATAGGGATACTAGGGATTATCTAAAAAATAAATAGGAATATACCATCACATATGAATTGTATTCTGTTCCTATATTTGAATATATGTAATTTGGAGTAATGATGGGAAATGGTAGTTCTACCATCAGGGGACCAATTTCAAATGCTAGGGAAATTAATAGAGGCTAAGTGTGAATCCAAGAGGTAAGACATCATAAATAATTTCTTGGAGGTCTTTCTCTTAATGGATTTAAATTTTTTGGCCAAGAAAAAACTTGTTAGGTCTCTAATGGGAAAGGTTAAGCTCTGCTCTAACATGCAATGGACATAAGACACCTAAACCTTACTCAAATAACTACATGAAGAGGCAACAAAGGCTTTGTTAAATAAGTTTATAACTAGCGTAATGATCTTCCTAAATTATTCAATAAGAATCTCACCATTAGGTGAATTTAAAACATAATAACCTTGGATTAACCAAGGTGAGAGGATTGAATCTAAGTTTTTGGAATTTGTCCATTCTCTCAAGGATGGGAGATCAAAATGATGCAAAGGGAACTTATAGTAAGCCTCAAAGGCCATGGGAGATATACATGTAACTTTATTGGTACTTATTTCATGAATAATCCATTCCCCATTTATTATATAGTTAATGAAAATAGGAACAATAAGGTCAATACAATACATTACCTCTATTTTAACAGTTGCATAGTGAAGGCCTACCAACTGAATTGATACTAGGTATTTTTATATTTGGTGCACCATAGCATTCATTTTTTCTTTGTGGGAAATTGGTTACACCATCCTCTATAAATAATAATAATTCAAACCAATTCCTAATTCCATGTACATTCAAGGCTATCAAATCTAACTCTATGTCTTTAAAGGCCCTTCCTTCACCATCTAGTTAGATAGAGCTCCACTTCAATTTTCATCTATTGCCTACCCACTACCATTGATAACATTGAATTTTAGTTGATGAAAACAAAGATATAACTAAGGTAATTTATATAAATTCAATTTTCACTTACTTTGATTACTATGTGATCAATTGAACTGAATTAAGTCCTCTTTTATAGAGGGTTCAAGGTTTTTTACCTTTAATGGTAGAAATATCCAACTCTTGATCTCATACATGTCTTAGATTTTATGGGACCTCATTCTCATGTCTTATACATTTTGTAACATAAGATATATTTCATTTTTATCCTCCATGCTTATGTGTAGCCTATGTGGTGGGGTTTAATGCCTTTCATGGAAATTTTCATAAATGCTAGTTGAAGGCTACTTATTAGCTTTCAAAGTCCCTTATTTTTATTTGAAAATATGAATCCCTATCCTTGAATTTCATTGGTATTTTTATCTTTAATACCATTAATTATGACATGTATCAATATTGTGAGGCCTTTGAAAAGTCCTCAACTTCATTGCACCATTGGATCAAATCCAGTGAGGAAGCGATCACCATTGGAACCTACAAGATGAGTACCTTTTAAATAGTTCCATGATTATATGAAAATTATGATTAAATATGTCATTTATAATTTTATGTTAAAAACACAAAATCACTTAGGTTGAAGTCTTTATATGCTAATCTTGCCTACATAAAAAGACAAGAATTTCTTAAAAGGTTCTTTAGAAATGCCCTCTTTGTTTAGGTTTTAAAAATTATCTAGGTTAAATTTGATGGGTTGTATCACATCAAATACATCCTCATAGACATCAAATGATGGGAGAAAACCTGTCAAATTTAAGATAATGGAATTTATTGATCTAATAATTGAATCCCACTTGTAAGCCCTCAGGAGTTCCCAAGGCTTTAGGGATTATCTATGTTAAATTTAATGGGTTCGATCACATCAAATACATCCTAATATATGTCAAATGATGAGATAAAACCTATCAAATTTAAGACACAATGGAATTTAATGATCTAATAATTGAATGACATATGGAAAGCCCTCAAGAGTTCCCATGACTTTAAGGATTATCCAGGTTAATTTTGATAGGTTCAGTCACATTAAATTAGTCCTCAGACATAAAATGATGGGAGTGAACCTATCATATTTAAGAAAATGTAATTTATTATTCCAATAATTGAATGCCATATGTAAATCCCTCAGAAGTTCCCAAGGCTTTGAGTATTATCTAGGTTAAATTTGATGGGTTTAGTCATGTTAAATACATCCTCACATATGTCAAATGATGGGAGTGAACTTATCAAATTTAAGACAATGGAATTTATTGATCTAATAATTGAATGCCACATGTAAAGCCCTCAGAAGTTCTTGAAGCTTTGGCTTTAAGTCACACCATTAGATCAAAACCTTTGATCAAGCAATTGCCATTGGGTCTTTTTTGGGGCCCAAATCATTAATTGTATGTCTTTCTAAAATACTTCAAGATTGATACACCATTGGATCAAATCTAGTGAACAAGCGTAAAGCATTAGATCTAAAAAAGTGCACAAACTTTAAGTTAAATTCTGATCATGTATAAAATTTCTTACTAGATTTTCTCATGAATTTTCAAATTTAAACCCTTAAGGTTTACTATTTGGGATCCCTGACTTCTTCCATGGAACTTGTAATTAATCAACATGCATATGATTATTAACAACATTAAACCCTAACATATGATCATAATCAGATATACCAAAACTCATAGCTTTTTTAAACTTTATTTTCCTTTAAAATTCAAGATAAAACAATCTTTCACACTTTTTCCAGAATACAAAGGTTCTAAAAACAATTACAAGGGTTCCCTTTTCAAAAAAAAAAATATGGGGGGTATTGGTCTCAACAAATCTATTATTTGATGAACAATCCTAAGACTTCACACCAACATATTCTAATCCTCTTACTTAATTACCTTATAACTAAGTTATACACAACTTATGAGATCTCTTATGAAGAATAATATAGTTTAGATGACTCCCATTTTGAGAGTTACTAAATTTTATCTAGTGAAGGGGGACAACTATAACTCCCATTTCTAGTGCCATAATACATTCGAAATGCACCTACATAGCCAAAAAAACCTCTACCAAAATGTGTTCAAAAAATTTTCAACATGTTTTTGGAAATCGTAGGGGATATAAGAGATTAAATCATGATGATATCACAACATCTATATGTTGTTACATTTTTTGTATAGTTAGAAATGACACAAGATCTAGAGAATTATCATCAAGATTCCAAACATCTTGAATGGTAGGTAAATATGATATAATAAATAATTTATCTAAATAAATATTAAAAAACTAGATTTGGTAAAGAAAATAAGTGAGGTGAAAGTGGGTGTAACAATTAAGTATGTAGCATATGGGTCCAATGATAGATACAAATCTTGACTTATAGAAAAATGTTTTTCATATGTTAAAAGTTGTTAGATACCATGAAATATTTTCTACAATTTCCAACATGAACTCCATTAGGCTATTAATCCACTTGGTTGTAACATAGGGATGGTAAGAACATCAAATGTATGTCAAAAATGCCTTCTTACATGGAAACTTGTAATAATAAATCTACATGTCCCAACCTGCCATGTTCATAAGCAATGAGAACTCTATATTTTGGCATAGATTAAAAACCTCTTATATGGTTTGAAATAAGCTTCTTAAACTTAGTATGAAAATATCAACACATTATTAATAAAATTTATCTATACATAGAGTCCTTTCAATCCACAATGTACACTAATAAATTAGATCATAAACTCTTAATTTTGGTCCTCTATGTTGTGACTTAATCATCACAAGGAGTTACACCAAACATATTCATGTTTTAAATGATCATAAAATGAAGTATTTTGAGATTAATAATTTTTCATTATTAAATTTTTTCTTGGTATTCATATTTCATAGTTTGAGAATGGATTTTTTGTTAATCAATCCAAGTGTACTCAAGACAAATTCAACTACTTCAACATTAAAGACTACAAGTCCACACTAACTCCTTATCAATCTCAAGTGAATAATTTTGCTAAGTGTTATTCTCCTTCAATTGATGGTACAATATAAAATAAATTGGTGGGTTTTATTCTATAATTTAATAATAATAGTCATAATATTTCATTTTATATGAACTTGGTATCGCACTATTATCAAGACCCCCATGAAATCTATTGGCAAGTTGTAAACCACATTTTGAGGTGCCTTCGTAATAATACAAACTATGGAATTGATTAAAATCCAAGAGGAAAATCCTCAATTTTTGGGTTGCACTTATATTTGGAACACAACATTTGTCAACTATAAATACAATGATTGGGTAGGATATCCAGATGATTTTAAGTCAAGTGCAAGATATGTCTATCATCTTGGGGTATGTTGTGCAACTTGGTCTTTAAAGAAGTATAATACTATTAATTTTTCTAATACGTAAGTTGAGTAGAGTAGATTTTTATATGTTTCTCATGAGTTATTTTAGATCCAACACTTACTTTTAGAATTTAGATTTCCAAAGACCCAACCTAGATGACTTTGGTGTGATAATTAGAGTGTTATTCACATTTATCACAACCCAATGGATCACCAACACACAAATATAATTGAAATCCACATTAATTATATTAAATAATTTATATATAATAATTTCATTGATCTTTTTAAATTAATGATTAGGTTACAAACATATTAAATATACCCTTGCTTGAGGCTTGATTTGTTCATCTTAGGCAACTTTCATGAGTGAAGGAATGTTTCATCAAGGAGTATATTTCAATGATTAATCCATCATTCCATTCATATAATTACATCTTAATGGGGGATGTTAGTGTATTTAATTACTTGTACATTATTTTATGGTTTTAATATGTAATTAGAATATTTATTTGTATTTAATGGGTAGGCACTAGTTGGTGCATACTTATTCACAATCTATTATTAGAGAATATTATTAGTTAAGTAATTACTTAATTATATTTTTATAACAATTTTTTTTCTTATTCTATTTCTAACTACTCTTAAAAACTCTAAACCTAACCCTAGCCTCCTCTCTTATCAATATAAGAACATGTAGGGCTAATTGGTGAGGAATATTTTGGATAAGATTTACTATTATACTAACATAACTAGGCCAATGTTCTTAATCGAAATAGGTAGCTACACTACTTATATTAATTTGTGTTATCTTGTTTTTAAACTTTCATATATTTATTTATGTATATATTTTAGGTTTTTTTTTTATGGTAGCTAACACAATTCTAGACCCTACCTAGATAATTTAATAATAAGTACTATAACTCCATTGTGAATTTATTATAAACATGTGGTATATGTGACTTCAACACTCAATGGGGCCATGTGATTTTAATACACATTTATTTGGTATTTTGATGTGTTTCTAGGTGAATTATATTTACTTAACTAAGAGAAATAATTATAATATTTCCTCATCCAATTCAAAAATCTGAGAGAGGGACCTATGAATCTACTACTAATGAAGGGTTCTAGTAAGTTATAGAATAAACTGATTAATTCCACCAAATATCATATCATGTTTCCACATTCAATAAAATCTTACATACTTAGTTGTATATAAGTGTATAGACTACTATTGGCATTGCTTTAAGTGGACATCTATGAGAAACATATTCTAATCTATGGGAAGTCTTTTACATAGATATAATACACTCTCCTCTACATTTCTAAGCACTTTTAGAATCTATGTGCTTTTTATTCATTCATATCTATCCTTTTATTTCATTTCATTTTCATTAATTATTTATATTTCATGGTATTTTTATATTCCTATATTATCCTTTTTTGATAGATAAATGAGGGATAAAGGGTCCCCCACCCATAATAAATATTGAACCCAAACAACCCTTGTTTACTTCAGATGAAGATCTACGAGGGAACAATGATGCCAAACATTGGCCAGACTAGCCTAGGTCTACCAAAGGGATAATGAAAAGTAACATAAAAAAACTAAGATAATTCCAAAAAATATCCAAACCAACATAGATGAAAACTAAAAAACCACAAAACTATAGAATAGCCAAAATAATAGAACATATAACAAACCTAGCCAAATGCAAAGGAAAATCTACGAAAAACCCAACCATCACAACCTCTCAATATATTTTTATTATGTGAGTAAAGAGTTCTAGATGGATGATATGTGATAACCTACCATTTTTTATTTTTTCAAACAATAGTCCACTCATACAAACTATTATGATTCATGTTAGATGAAGATGTTTTACCACATGAAAGACCTCCAAAATTATCATCCTTCTTAGCTGAACTCAAAATATCAAGAGCCTTAATATTATTCACTAATTTGAGCCACTCAATAATAGATAATGAATATAACACCTAACTCTATTTAAAAATCTAAGGGGTCACTTCAATATATCAATCACCAACATTACCTAAAGGGATAGTAGGAGTAAATGTAGGTAAAACTATAAGGTGATCCTCCACAGTAGTTTTCCACCAAGAAGAGTCCATTTTATGTTGGATGAGTAGTAAGAGGAGGCTAAATTTCCTTGTATAGACCACCTATAAAATCTAAAGGGAAAGACTTCATAGTCAAGGTTTCAAGACAGATCTGATAATTAATTCTTAATTCATTAGATGTTATGAGGTCTTGAGATAAATCTAAGTCAACAAGAATCTATGTAAGGTGGTTTGGGTAAATCTGGAAGTAGAGATGTTAATTTATAGATTTTCTCCTAGATAAACACTAATGTTTATGAATTTGAAAAAGGATAAAAACTAAAGTGGAAGATAATGAAAATGATCTTAGATAGGCCTTACAACAAGGTTTTCAAGTAGAGAATTGAAAGAAGTGCACCAAGGTTTATGAATGAAGACATGTTGATTCTAATACCAAGGTTTATCCAGATCCACCATGTTATGATTAACCAATTTTTCAAAAACAAAAATAAATAAGCCTCTTAGATAGGGATAAATGTATAAATTATGTTCTAGGAGAGGTTACAAAGAATAGAAAATCCATTAGTGAAGGGAAGGAAGGCTCAACAAAAAACTATCATATATACATATATATATATATATATATATATATATATATATATATATATATATCCATGATTATCAACCCAAACCTCATTATGAATCCACACCTCCTCTAGGGTGTTATCCTCAAATGATACCACTGGAGTGTTCTTTACCACTACCAAGATTTTTAAAATAGGATACACATCCTTATCTCCATGAGAAACTACCTAAACAAAAGCTTTCATTAAATTCAACCTAACCCCATCCTCAACCTACCTAACTAGATTGTAAGCACCAGTGGATAGTGTAGAGAGACTGATAAATCCCCATATAGTCCTAGTGAAGTATAGAGGTCCAACTACCTATATTCAAAGAAACCCTAATTTGGCCCTAGAGTGACCCCTAATCACCATTGATGATGGAACAACATCCACTTTTATTAGCTGTATAGAATAATATAGGACAAAATCATGATCCCACATAAATTAGTCATAGGATACATAGCATTAGGGGAATCAAGGAGAGAGGGCATCATAGTGAATAATTTACACTAAGAACATGATTTATTCATTAGTCTTCTAGAGTTTTGTAGTATCTCCATCTCTCTCCTCCCTCAGCCTTTAATTAAATCATAATTATTATAATTTATTTTAGTTTACCTAATTTATCATGTGCCATACTTTTACCTAATTTTTGAATTATTTTTAACACTTATGCACCCTTATTATAATTTTTTGATGAACCCACTATTTTTTATCACCCTACCTAGGGTTTGTTTCTCTTTTTATCCATATGGTTTTCTATTATGCTTGTTTTAACTCTAAATTTTAGGGCTTTCTTTCTTTATTTTTTAATTAAGGCTTGTTATTGATTATTTCACAATTAGTGCTATTGTTTCTATTATGCTATGGTTGATTTTATCAAAATGGAATGTTGGAATATGAATGATAAATATTTGTTGAATGAAAATATGCATACTTTGAATGGTTAAAATTATGAATTTACATGTGATGATAAACATGGTGATGATATTATTAAAAATATTAAGAAACATAATTTTCAAAATCATTCCTCCTTGGATAAAATTATGAAAATGATAAATTAAGTACCTATTATACATTTTTCATATGAAATTGTTTATCATTTTATGCCTTGTTATTATTATCCTCATTCTATCCCTAGTTCTCATAATGTTACTATGTTTTAAATAAATAATATGTTGTGTCTATTGAATGAACCTCTTGGGATTTATATTATTCCTACTCATGAGATAGTTGTTATGATGTGTGAAACATGTGACTCATACAAAAAATTACATCTATTGTAAACAACTAATTTTGGTGCAATACATGTTTTGATCATGTATTTGTAATGATTTATCACACTTGGCATATTTTTTCACATTTATAATTTTTAATACTCTTTTCCCAAACATTGTACCCTTAATATCCTTATGTCATGCATTTCCTTATAAAATAATCATATCTATTAGTTTTTTACATTAAAATTCATTAAGTCATATTCAGTCCATCTTGATATATGTTTTTGATCCCTTTTTTTACATGAACATAATTATCAGTCGATGATTTTGGTATGACCAAAATCAATGGGTGGTTAATTCTAGTCACTTTCCTTTTGTGGGTCATTTTCAAATATTTTGGTTTCTCATGTTTTGATTTTTAATTCTCAATTTTCTATGGTTGACCTATGTGTAGGTGTGTCTTTGTGGAGCCTATATATACACATGCAATTACATTGAGCCTTGATTTTTAGCATCTAATATACATAGATTCAACCCTCAAGTGGGGCCAAATTTCCTAACCTTACACATTTTAGATATGTTTGTGACACTATGGCAAATTAGGGTTATATCAAATTAGAAGTGATTTAGAGGATTTCACATAACTATTTTTCCAAGAGAAGATAGATTCCTAGACATTTGTATTTACAAAAGTAACCAAAATGTTTCAAATCCCTAGGATAAGTAGTTCCATAATCATAGTATCTATCCAAGATATCCAAAAACCTTTCATAATCAACCATACAATTCTAGTCTATCTTAAATTAACAATGGAAAATTTTGGTAATATTTAGAAAGTGATCTATAAACTAGTTGGATATTACACTCTAAGATTCACCAACATGAATCATATTCTCCTAGTTTAAAAAATGAGTGATAATGACTTTTATAAATTAATTAATATGTTAAAACATAGATAAAAAAGTGTATGAATGAAAATTAAAACATATTGAACATAAGAAGGAATTATATACTAAGAAAAAGTATAATATAAACACAAAATATAAACTAGAGAAACCTGGTGTGGGAAAAACTCCATTAGGTGAGGAAATTATACTCCCCTTCTACTATGTATTTCAAAAATTATATAAGGTACTACCAAACAGAGACTTCATGGATAAATATTTCACTATTAAAATTTTCAAAACGTGTTTACATGATTACTTGGCACTTCACAAAAACTCCATAATGATCCAACTTAACTACGACAACCAAACAATAACTAAGAAATAATGAAATAACATGAACAAAGACCCAAACTTGTAAAACATAATGTGAATATAGATTCAATACTTATCACTAACTTTTCTAGTGTCCTCTACCTTCCATAGAGGTTGTATTTATGCCCTTCCACCTTTCGACCTACCACAAAATTAAAATGAATAATCTCTAATAAGTGGAAATTTTCAACCATTCACATTCCCATGCTTTTGCTATTGGAGAAACTATCACTTTATGTGAAATTATTGGGGTGATCCCATAACCATAGGCTAGAGACACTAGACGTTATGAAATTACCACCTAAAAATACCAATGATACATAATTACCACCTATAGATATATGTGATTTCATAATCCTAAAAAAAAACCCTCATTTTACAAGGATATAAGCTGTTGAATTCATCAATACAAGAATGATAAAACCATCCCAACACTAATTATCCCACTATAACTTAACTAATTTTTTTATTTACATGAAAAAAATTGAATAAGTATATTAAATACATGGATTAGACCATTAAGTATAGTGGAAATTAATTAGATGATGTATTTATTAAAATAGTCAAATTTATGGATCATGGCTCCTAAATGTGTGGCTTTTAAACCCCTAAAATAATTAAGAACCTTGTGAGGATATATCTTCCCCAAATATTATCTAGAATATCATTTGGAATTACTAGGTATCTAACACTTATTTAACCCTAAATTAGATATGGATCATAGAAGGACATATTGGGTTAATAATATATAAATGAATAAACATAAGGGTGATAAAAAAATCTAGAGTAAACCAATTAATTTTCAAACTTAGATATAACATATAATGAATGTCTTATGTTGATATATGATAAAAATAGGGAAATAGAAAAATTTTAAATATTATAATAAGATAGCTAGTTTTGATGCTAATACAAATCTAGATTTGGAACATGTAGGAAGTAGACTAGAATAATATTCTGGAATAGTCACCAAATTTTAGATTAAGTAAATATGTGGCCTTGTACACATGTGTTAGCATAAGAAATTTGTGTGGATATTACTATTTGGATCAGATGCAGGTGTCCAATATAAAATATCTACTAAAATTGCATGTTACCACTTAGATTCTTTTGGGTTCTATGTTGCCTTCACTTTGGTGTATTTAGATTTGGGTCATGGACTATCACTCCTTGAAAATGGTAAAACCCTAGTTCTTTATCCTCATATTACCTATGGGGAAATGGGTTGGTTATAACATGGTGTCAATCTACCCTAAATACCACACTATTAATGAGAACTTCCTACATAGCCAATACCTCGAAGAGGGCCTCAAACTTATGTAGTTATCCCCTACATGTTGGCTTGTGTGTGAATCATGCAATGTGTGGTAAACAAGTAGAACATTGACCTAGCTTATAACTTGGAAAATTTAGCTCTTGGGTATATATCATTTAGTAATTTATAGCCATATTTGTTTTTTACCTATTACTGATATAGAAATATGATAAAATAATGAAGTTTTTCTCATTTGAATGTTTGAGTGTTTTTGATAAGTTGACTTGGTCTCTTTAGGTATTTTCTAGGTGATGAATGAATAAAGTTTGATATTATATTTATACCAATACTATTAGAGAATATATCACATTAAATCAATTAGGATAACCTTTATTATATGTTTCATTTGTAAATTGGATGACTTTAGGGCACTAGACACTTACATTTGATAAGGACACTTGCATTGATGCAAGTGTTTGACTAGGATACAAGTAGCTAGGTAGTTAGAAAATAGGTGTAGGTATTAAAATTTAATAGATGTAAGATAAGTAGGTTTATATAATTATAGGAAATATATAAGGCTTAGGTCATCAAAATAATATTGGTTAGACTAAGAGATAGGCAATACACACAAAGACATCATAAATGCAAGAATTGTAAAAGTGAGAACTGAGAGGAACAACTAAGATATATATTTCACATGTGTGTAAGAATAAGTTAATATATAATTCATAAATATCATCTAAATTTACCCCATTTAATTTATAAATAAAATTGATAGTTTAAAGGAGAAGTAATGTATACTTGGGTGTGTATAATAGACTTTGCCTTTATGTGACCCCAACTTGAGAGCTTTGGTACTGACTAAATTAAAACCAATATCATGTTACAATATATAATTATTTTATGTAATATGAAAGGTAAAGTTTTGAAAGTATTTAATTGAAAGTGTATAAGGTTAAATAGTACACCTATGTATCAATGCAACTATCTTGCCTTTTGGTAATTTAATTTGAAAGATGTAACATTATGAATCATTGAAACTAAGATTAAGACAAATATAATTCTAGAAAGTGCTTATATATAATGAGATACATACATACGTAGAGAGAGAGAGAGAGGAGAGAGAGAGAGAGAGAGAGAGAGAGAGAGAGAGAGAGAGAGAGAGAGAGAGAGAGAGAGAGAGAGAGAGAGAGAGAGAGAGAGAGAGAGAGAGAGAGAGAGAGGTGTGCACATACCCCTAACCTTGGATAAATTATGTAATTCCACCTATCAATTAATACTAACTCAATCATGCAACCCAATCATACTTAGAACTTGGTGAGCATGAGTGAACCTAGTCAAATAACACTATAAAACTAGGAAAGGTAGATGATACAATCAAGTATAACTTAAACACTTGGAAAGATTCATTGATTTAATCACCTCAACCATACCAAATAGTGAACCAACTACTATGACAGATTGGCTCAATATAGTCCTTAAAAGTCCAACCTAGTGGGTGATGATAACTCATAGAATTTTTTTAAATTTGAAACAAATTTGGATTTTTTTAATATTATGTGCACATTTCATAACATATACACCTTAGATATGTATCATGTTTAAGTTGTGTATGACAATGGTACCAATGTATAAAATTATACCACAAATGTGTATTTAAATCATATAATTGTGTAATGTGGACAATTTTGAACAAGTGTGGAGGACATGTTACCATACCATGCCCCCACTATATATGGAGAAACTTTGAATATTGATATAAGTGCTAATTTGGAGGACAATTTTCCAAAAAATTTCCCCATTATAATTTAGAGATTCTAGATAGTAAGTAAATATGGATAACATGTTTCCAAAGCATGCCCACACTAAATTATCAATGATGAAAATGTGCAAGCCATTCCTCTATGACATGCCTCCATTAGTATTCCCCCATTTGAGGTGTTTAAAGATAGAAACTATTAGTTACCTTACCTCAAAAGTATAAGATAACCATATAGCTATGAATGAACCATGTAGCATATAAAAGGAACATGTCTAGGTAAATATAACATTGAAGCACAATAATCTAATCACATGAAGGTTTAATATGCACAATAGAGATCATGGAAACCTCTAGATAGTAATATTCAAAATAAAGTCAAAAGACAATGGTCCAAGGAGATATCAAGATCATGTCAAAAGACAATGGTCCAAGGAGACCATAGATAAGGGGCATGTTTAAATGTTTCATAATCAAATGGACATGACTTAGTCAAATGTACATAAAATCAATAATGACATATTTAAATTTTTACACAATAATAAATGACATGTCAAATGTCAAATAAGTAAACAAAGGCATGTGGGATAGAAATAATGAAACATATTAAAATTATCAAAAAAATAAGATAATAATAATGTAAGGCACTCAATGAAGTGCATAAATGAAAGCATAAGAAACCATCATAAACATAACACAATAGCATAGGGATCAAATGTATTATCAAAAAAATTAAATTACATAACATATAAAGTGCACTGCAAAAGATGTCAACATAAATATATGCACATGTAAGTACATAAACTCAAGCATGATAATGTAAATTTGCCATAGAATGATATAACCTAGATGTATCATTATTTAATATTTTTTATGTCCCAATGTCATAGTGATGTGAGAAGAAGGAAGGCCCAACATCCACAAGTGCATTAATAATGTATATGTGTATGCATGTGTCACACTCAAATGGAAGTGTGAAACTCATGTATATGTATAAATAACTAATATTCTATCCATCAACATGGAAATAAGAGCATAGATGCCAAGGATCCAATCATATAATCACATGTTTAATATATTTTTCTATTTTTGAATGTTTTAATTTTTTGGTATTATTGGAATATTTGAAATTGAAAATACTACCCTATGATCTCATCCAATGGATGTTCATAGGTATATCCCCACTTGGTACCTGGTGTAATAAACTAATGATACTACCAAGGAGTATGCATAGGTGTAATATCTATCACTATAGTATATGTGATTCTCTATGTATTATTAATATGACTATGTGGTCATGAAGGGATAACAAAAGTAGTATGGATTTGTGGTACCCATTTATGAATAGCTTGTAGTTTATTTGGAAAAAGAATAATAACATGTGTAAGTTTTATAGATATATTAATGTGGTGTGTAGTAGATGAGGATTCCATGTAACTCCCTTTAGATCTCTAATGTAATGGTATCTCAAGTACCATATGCCTAGTAAAGGGGATTTCTTATTGATTACCATTTTATGGTGGATTAACCTTAGTAGGTTTGATAACTAACTACCTAGGTATAAATTTATCTTTCTCAAGAGGATACTCATATGGAACTCTAGAAATTATAATTACTCTATTGGAATGAATGTATTTAACACACCCATACACTATAAAATTTAATGATCAAAGTGTATGTATCCAAGGTTGTCCTAATGAAATACCAAAGACACATGTAGAAGGTATAATTGAGAAAGTAGTAACCACATGTGTGGTACCCACCTATAAATATAAGTCAATCTCATCAATAATGTGTTGTGAGGTCCCATAAATTGATTAATTTGATCTATTATAAGGGTGTAAATCATTATGAGTATAACCTAAATGTGTGATTAATGTCATGGTGTAAACATTCTCTCTTTTACAATTATCAATCATAACATGAATATATGATGATTATTAAGGTATAATCAAATGAATAAAGAATGAATATCTAAGTCATCATCCTTAATCTCACCATCATCAGAGGTAATAGAAGGTATCTCAACCATATAATTTTTATGCCTTGTGTAAGTACTGATAATCCCATCTAGTGGGTACTCATAGTGTGATGGAGGAGGATGTACATTATATACCATTTTAACTTCCACATCCTTCTTATAATGGTCTTGAAAATTATTATTGAATATCTTCTACTTCTATTGATCACTAGGTTGTGAAATTAAGTCCTTTAGAGGATCATCAAATGTAATATTTTGGTCATCAATGTGATCTTGGATCTTATGTTTTAAATTAAAACATCTATTTTTAAAATTATTAAGGCCTTAGTGAAAGTAACAATAAGAATTCACAACAAATACTTTGGGTAGAGGCCTACTCATATCAACTTCTATAGGAATATGGATAGATATAAGGTGACACTCTACAAGCCATGAGAGTAATGAAGTAGGAGCCTCAGGTAAACATGTAAATTGCCTCTTTGGTGCATTCAATAATACCAATTAATTAGACTATTGTGAAACTATATTAACCATGGTAGTTGTTTCCTTTTTAGGTTTATGAGGTTTTACCTTATAACTTTTTTTGATAGTAAACTTAGTATTAAATGCATATGTAGTTAGTGTGTTTGTTACATACTTAAGCTTATTCAATGAAATAAGATTCATTTCAAGGTCCCTCATAACATGGCATAAGTCATCAAAATATTTGGAATTTTTGAAAGAAATGGACTCATGTAAAGAAGCAAGATTTTTTTTTCTTAAATATATATTAAAGTTATTTATCTTCCATTGGATTGGTCATTTTAGCCAACATTATCATGTACCATCAGACATATTCATTGATAAGTTCATTGGTTCCTTGTTTAATTTTTTAAAATTGGGCATAGGAAATATCTTCACTAATATTAATGTAAACATGTGCAAAAAATTGATTTATAATAGGTTTTAATGTTTTCACAGATTGAAAAGGTAAATCATAAAACCACATTAAAGCATAATCTTTGAGGCTCCTTAGAAATAATTTGGTCAAATTTTTTTCATTGGAGGAATAATCAAGGAATGCCAAAAATAAATATTAAATATGATACTCAAGATCACCTTTGCCATCATAAAATGTTAACTTAGGTGCAAAATAACCAACTAGAAAAGGGTGCAAAGATATCTTAGGTGAAAGGGGGTTATGAAATACATCTTGTGAATCAATAACATGGGGATACTTTAAATACTATTTATCAATGTTTTTAACCTTGTCCCTAAGTTATTTATAACTTGAAGGAGTGTTTAAACTATAGACCCATTGTGATTTAGATTAATAAGTTGAGTAGTTACCAAAGGGGAATAAACATGGTTTGAATAGGAATAGAAAAAGGTATTTGAGTTGAATAATTTAGTAACCCCATGTTATATTTAGTAATATTAGTTTGGATCTTAGTTAACAATGATCTAAAAACATAACCTATGCCCCCAATAGATGTAGGAATCAATGAATTATCCAAGAAGAGAGATGTTTTAGTTATGCCTTTAGACTTCTTAGTTTCCAATATAGTCTTGAAGATCTCATAAATTTCTTTAGGATTTTGATGAATATGCTCAAAAAATAATGCAAGATATTGCACTTTCTCATGATCTATTTGCTCATGTTCATTATTTTCATTAGACTCATGGTTTTCATTATCAAAAAAAATTTCTATGATAACTCATCATTATGTTTCTCATTTTGAACATTGGTATCAATATGATCTACAATATTAGGTTACTCATTGGTTTTAGTCATCTTAGGTGGTATATGAGGAAGCTCAATGAGTTCAATAGGCATACCACCCATTCTAGGGCTATGCCTAGGTTGCATAAAAAATAATAGTAGAAAGAACTAAAAAAGTACATCAATATAAAACCTTAGTTGATTGAAAACCTTAGGAATTAGTAAAAAATGTATTCACATGAATTGGGTTCACCAAATGTTTAACCCTAAATTGGATATGGATCATATAAGGATAGATAGGGTTAAAAATATAGAAAATAATAAACACAATAGTGATAAATAGATCTGTAGCAAGCCAATTAATTTGTAAACTTAGATAGAATAAATAATGAACTTATTATGTTGAGATATTCTAAAAATAGAGAAACATAACTATGATAGATATGAAAATTATAATGAAAACAAGATACTTGGCTAGTTATAATGCTAACACAAATCTAGATCTAGATTAAGTAGGAAGTATACTAGAATAATATTTTGGAGTAGTCACCAAAATTTAGATTAAGTGCTTCTATGGCCTCAGACACATGCATTGGCCTAAGAATTTGGCATTGAAGGTGTCTAATATAGAATATATGATAAAAATATATGTAATAACTTGTATGCTTATGGGTTCTATGTCACCTTCACTCTAGTGCATTCAGATCTAGGTGATGGACTATCACTCCTTATCAAATATTAAAACCCTAGATCTACATATTCATGTAAGATTTGGGGAAAATGGGTTAGTGGGAACATGGTATTAAGATAACCCAATGACCCCTCTATAAATGATCACTACCTACATATCCAATACTCTGAAGAGGGCCTCCTCAGACTTAAGTAGTTTTCCCCTATGTGTTTTCTTGTGTGTGAATCATGCAATGTGTGATAAGCAAGTACAACAGTGACCTAATTTGTAACATGGAAAATATAGATCTTTGGATTATCTTTAAATAATTTATACCTATATATGTGTCATCCCTATGATTGATATGGAAATAGGATAAAATAGGGAGTTTTTCTAACTTGACTGCTTGATTGAGTAATTTTGATAAGTTGGCTTAGTCTCTTTAGGTCTTTTCTAGATGAAAAATGAATGAGGGTTCTAAGAGGACTATAAGGCTTAACGGGAGGAAGATTTATTACAAAAGATTATAACAAATGACATAGGAAAAATCTTTGAGAGCCTGTGAGTGGGCTTGAACTTGTTGCGGTAATAGGAGTGGACACCTTATTTTGTTTAGGAGTCATAGGGGTGATTTTGCATGGTGCCTTGTTTGGTGGTGGTGGATTTACATGTTTTACTGACACTTTCTTGGTGTTAGGCATCATTGTTTTAGATGTGAAAGGCCTAATAGGTGGAAAAGGTAGTAGTGGAGGTAACTTAGCTTTTTGTTTTTCTTGGATTGGTGATAATCCAACTAAAGTAGAGGGGTGAGGTCCCAAAATTTATGGTAAAGGTGAGGGTTAAAGAGGGAAAGATCAGTGAGATCTAGGAAGCTTAACATTTTTTTGTAGTTCAGGTCGAGAAAATCTAACTTAAGGTTGGAGAGTTAGATCTAATTTCACCTATTGATGAATTAGATTAGAGACATGGCATACACCTAAAGGCATGATCTACTTTAATGTGGTAGATGACTATGAGAGTGAGGGTTCTGACATAGATGGGTAAACTTTTGGTGATTTTTGTGAAGAATCTCTAGCTTTGTCAAAGACCTTAGGGTAAAGGGTAGTGACAGGGTTGGTGGTAAAGGTCAAAACTTGTTGTGTTGGATAAGGAGTTTTAAGTCAGTCCCAAAATGCCACATGATCTAGCTTCATAGAGTCAAAAAATTCTAAACTTTTCACCAACCACAAGAAGGGTTTAGATGAAGTTGTTGTAGGCCTTACGGTTACATATTTAAAAGGTTGAGGTGTTTGGGAAAGAGGGAAATTGTTGGTCTCTGCTAATTTGGGCCAAAGATGAGAAAGAGCCACAATAGGGTCATCTTTAATAAAGATAGGAGAAGAGGTATGGTCTTCCATGGGTGGATGAGAGGTAGGTGAAGAGGTTTCCTCAAGGGGGTAAAGCATAGGTATTATTTCTCCCTCAACATGGGGGTGAGGAATAGGTAAAGTATGATCCTCTATAGGTAAAAGAAGTGGTAAGAGTGGTGGAATTGGAATAGGCACAATATGTCTCTCATCTAATGTAGGAGTGGATAACACTAAATCTTCAAGGTGAAAAGGTGGAGTGGATTGGGTATTACTCTCTATCAGTGGAGGAGAGGTAGGTGAAGAGGGTTCTTCAAGAGGGTATAACATAAGAATGATGTTACCCTCAACATGTGGTTGCATAATGGGTAAGGTATGGTCTTCCATAGGTAAAAGAATAGGTAATATTGGTGCAAAAGGAATCGGAAATACTAGCTCCTCTTGTGGTAAAAGAAGTGGTAAAGGAGGCATTTCCTCACATGGGAGTGGAATGGGTGAAATAGGCTCTTCTACTTGGGGAGAAAGAATGGGTAAGACAAATGCCACTGACTGTGTGGGAGGAGTAGATAAAATGGGTGCCTCCTATTAAGGGGGAGGTTGAATTATAGGTAAAGGAAAGACCATATTAACTGTATGGATATTATGATCACATGAGTTAGTCATGGTTTGAACAATATTTTGATTGGGTGAATGGTTAGGAAAAGGCTATTTGACTACATCCATATTTTGATTAGGGGGTGCATTAGGATTATCCAAGATGAGATCAACCCTATCAAGCATGTCTTAAACAATGTTCTTAAATGTCTTACAGTTATTAGAATTGTGGCCTTTAACTCGATGGTAGCCACAAAACTCAGCTTCCTTGTACCAAGTTAGAATAGGATAAGAGGGTTCAAATTGTATAGGAGGTTTGATTTAAGGAAAGGCTATGACACCTTGTTGCAATAGTTTTTCCAAAATGGATGTATATGACTCCCCAATGGGAGTGTATTATCTTTGTTCATATTGTTGTTGGAATTAATTGGTCAGATTTTGGGAAGTCAAGGAATTAGATTGGTTGGTGGTTATGGAAGAAGTTGATTTAATGACCACCACATTGGTAAAGCCTTTAGATTTTTTGTTAGAAGGAGAAGTTTTAGAAGAGGAGTCATTTGATTTATAATTGGTGTTCTTACTATGTAACTTGACTCTACCTTCATCTATAGCCTAAACCTTTAGTTTCTATACCATTATAAAGGTCTCATCAAATGTGAAAAAAGTTTGTACTCAAAGTGTGGATGAAATGTGTTTAGCACATGCCCTTGAGAAGATCTCAATAAGCTTAGGTTGGGGTAAGGAGAAAGAGAGTTGATTGATCAAGCCTCTCCAATGAGTGACAAAATTTACGATGGATTCATCATCAAATTGTCTAATATAATAAAGGTCTATAATAGAAACCTTTTTACAAATGTTAATAGAGAAATGGTCTAGGAATGTCTGTACAAGTTGGGTAAATGAGAAAAGGGAGTGCTAAGGTATAGAGTTATACCAATCCAGGGTAGCACCCAAAAGAGACATAGGAAAAGTGCAAAGTAGTAATGCATCATTGTGCCCTATTAAATAACAAACATGTCTAAATGCTAGTAAATGCTATTGTGGGTCCCCTTTACTTTAGAAATGAGTAAATTTGGGGAGTTCCCATTAGCTTGGATAAGGGCGAATAGGTATAAAAGGATGGATGGGTTCATTACATATATAATCATAAGATAACACATTATTTGAACCAGAAATGGATGTCTCTAGATTAGACATCTGGTCCATCAACATCTTAATGAGGTCTAGAGGGGGATTAGTCTGGGAGATACCCCCTAAGTTATAGGGAACCTAATAAGAATTATAGGGAGCGTATGACATAGCTTGCTGAGGTTTTGTCAGTGTAACATAAGGATAATGAGTCAGGTTGGGGGGTGGAAAGAAAAGGGGCTTGTCCCATTAGGTTAGAGACTATGCTTTGGTTGGATGTTGTTATTATAGGTTAGGTTATTAGCATGGTTATATTATATGAAGGGTGAGTCATAAATTGAGTAATTATAAGTGTGAGAGTAGATGGAATAGATAACACCAAATTCTGAAATGGGGTGAAACTTGACTAAACTACTTATGGTTGTGAAATCTGGGAAGTCATACCAGGATTTAGGTGTGATTGGGTAGTTGGTGATGCTAAAATTTGGAAATTATTTATGGTTGGGTTACTTATCGAGGTAGTGGTTTGAGTAACCATAGGGAAAATAGTGGAGACAATTGAAATTGAAGTTGTCTCCATTAGAGAGGTTGGCATACCATAGATTGGGTCACCTGAAGAATTGCAAGTTTGAGTCATTGCAAGGTAATGCTGAATGGCTGCCACATTATGATCAAGAAATTTAGAAGAATCTTGATCTCCTTTAGGCTCAATGGGAATTTGGTTGAGGCTTGGAGTATGTTTTATATCTGAAGTATGCTTCATGATAGAATTAGAAGTAAGAGGGGAAGGTGGAAGTGGTTGCTAGCTTGCGTAATCAATAATAATTTTAGCTTAAGCTCATGTTAATACCATGCAAGAAGTAAGAATAGTCTTAATACTCTATATTAATGATAGAATAAGGAAAAACTAGGTTTGAGTGCAGGTAAGTGGGTTGTTTTAGCTTGCTATTTTGAGAAAAAAAAATTACATAGTCATTGACATTAGTCACTTGATTGATGTTGGTAGTAAAATTTTGATGACGTTGGTGGGATTAACTGATGTCAGTAGCTAAATTCTACTGATGTCAGTATAATTAACCAATATCAATCACTGTGATAACCTGGGAGATGGAAAATCTAATGTTTTAGTAATCCAAAGGTATAATTTAGGTAAAATAGAGGATGGAAGAGGTCTGTGTAAGAAGAAAGAACATAAAAAACTTGATATAACAAGTTATACAAACTGAGTATTACAAATAGTGTTGATTTTGTGAATCAATGGAAAAACATCCTTACCAACTCCAAAATATAGAAGGCAATAAATAATTAAAAAAATAACATACAACCACTAATTATTAATTGTTAGAGGTTAATTTTAGTCTCGTGTTGGCTTATACCTTAGTAAGATAGTGAAAAGAGGATTTGGTTAATGAAGGTAATAGAAAGCAATCTAGAGCTATTTTTAGGTTATTTTTAGTGCTCAAGAGGAAATCTATGTTAGACTAGGTACATGGCTTGTTATAGGATCTTGATCCCCACACTTCATGGACCTAAAGCCAAGCTAGGCCACTTAGCCAAAATATACCTTCTGCCTAGAGTTTATACTCTGCTAGAGAATGGAGTGGGTTCTCCTATTGGTGGTGAAATCTAAGTAGGATAGTCGGGTAGGGTAAGGTGATCCACCAGGTGATGAAATCTTGATGGGACTTCTCTCAAATGAGTTTATATGTTTATTTTTGTGAGTTTGATTTGGTTGTGTAATGTAGTTGCACTATAATTCATTCATAATTCTTGTTATTAACTAGGCGAGCTAATATGCAACAAGCAAATAATGAAGTGCAGTAAGTTTCAAACCCAAATATAAAATGTTTAGATTTAAATGAAAATAAAGATAAAATAAGAGTAGAGAATGAAATTCACTATCCTAATGTGCATGCAAGAGAGAAAATAAAGAAGATGTTCTTTTAACTTGTAAGAAAAATGATAAATTGCTTTTAAAGGCAAAGAGAAAAGAAGAGTGGCAAGGAAGAAGAAATTTTAGTTTATTGTCTTTAAATAGAAAATAAAATGTTGATTTTTTTCAATTTGAGAGAGAAAATTAGTAAAAAGTGCAAGAAATAAAGTTTTCACTAAAATACACCTATATGAATGCTTAAATCAAGTAATGAACCCAAGGAAAACTCTAGGGTCCCACCGGGCGTGCCAAAAATGTTTCACTAAAATTTGTCTATTTCAAGTCTAAAGAAAAATAGAGAAGGATAGGGATAAGTGATTAGAATGAACCTGGATTGGTTTGTGCACCATATCCAGATGTTGTGAGCACTCCTCTTTGGCTAGGGAGGACTACCTAAAAGTAAGAAAGCACTACCAAAAAATGTTTGTTAGTAAATAAATGAGTGGGCTACCAAGCTACATGCTTGTTCTAGGAAGTGTCAAACTTCCTTAGAGATGATAGTCCACTTTTGAGAGACAAGAGTAATAAATAGACAAGAGAGAGGAAAAGAGAGATAATGTTACCATTACTCACAACTTGAGTGCAACAAAAAGTAATAGAGTGTAGGTGGCATATTTAGTTTGTATTTTGGAAGTTGTTTGGGTAGGTCTTACAAGGGTTACTAGAAATCCATAGTTGTCAACATCAATTAGGCTACCGAGTTTAGTGAGAAATTAAATGATATTAGTTAGGCTACTGAGGTTGGTGAGGAAATGTGACCGATATCGATTAGGCTATCAATGTTGGTAGGGGAAATAATTGCCTAAGAGTTTACAGAAGGCTTTTGTAGGTCTAGGAAATGGTTTTGGTCAGGTTTGGAAGGTTGGGGGAAGAGTTATGAGAGAGAAAGTATTGTTTGGATGGATTTTGTTAGAGGTTTAATGTGTTGACAGAAGGGGAAACAAGTGGGGAAGCTTTATAACTCCTTCACGGGGTTCAGTCAGGGGATGTGTAAAGTAATAAATAGTAGATGTAAAGGATTTTCAAAGTAACTGTTGAAAGACTTATAGGATAAGTGATGTACTTAGCTACAGTGGGGGCTAAATGATAAGTGCCAAATGGATGGCTCCTATTAGGTAGTTTAAATTTATTCTTTGAATAGAGACAACATGTGGGTGATGTTGGTTCTCAAGAGCTTGGTTCCTAATTTGGGTTGACTTATGCAAGATAACATTAAGCCAAGATGTCAAAAATTGAATGAAAAAATACTGTATGTAATTAAGAATGAATTTTCTTGATTTTTTTTGACCTAAACATAAGTTTAGAGTTTGACTTATATAACCGATGTCAGTGATCCCACCAATGTCGGCTATGGTTTGAATGATGTTGACGACATTAGAATAGGTAAAATTAATATCTATATCCTATTTTTTGTTATTTCTTGTGCCAAGTGTGGTATCTATTACAAAATGGTATAAATAGGAGGTTAAGAAGGATGTAGTTGGTTAGGATTTTATTTTTGAGGTGAGAACAAGTCTTGGGTAGTTAGGATAAGGGACTAAGTCTTGAGGTGACTCATCAAGTGAGAATTAGTCTTAGGATGAGGTGGCTAGGTAAGGTGGTAAAAGGGGTTTTTAATTAACTTAATTAAATATTTTAAATTAATTAAATATGTGGGGTAAAAGCATGGGTTAGGGAGGATAATCATTATTATTGAAAAAGGCTCAAGGGGGGTTTTGACATAGGGAGTTATGCACGTGTGTGACATAATTTTGGTATCTGAAACCAAATGTAAGATTATAATATTAATCACATACATTCACCTATAATTTAATAACCATCTGACTCAAGAATGCATCACCAAATCATTACAAATAATTAAGGTGATGATACCAATTGAGATTCTATAAATGAATCATCAATTTGAGGTCATTGCAACACATTTCCCATTAGATATAACTTATAATTTAAGAACCATGCTCAACTGAAGATAACATAATAACTGTAAATAATATCAAATATTACCATCATTCTATTATTCAAGGGATAAAATATGAATATTCAAAGTCATAGCCGACATGAAAAGTTGAACAATAACTTTCTAAAACTTCTAAATGATCTAAATCACCAAGTTATCCTCTAGGGGACTAACTGTAATCAAGATTACTGAGATCATAGTAGGGAATAAATATGCAACAATGTCAAGTTATGATATGTTTAGGAATCTAGATATAATCTGTAATTAAATTGTATTCTATTTCATTGCTTCACACAATAGAAATACACTCGATAAATGGAATCACTAACATGAGAATAACCATCAATATGATAATAATGACTTTCTTAGAGAAAAATATATAATTAATGACATTAGTACAACTAAAATATAATAACAACATATTGTAATATTTATTACCCATAAAGTGAACCAATATGTTAGTCATAATTTCTAGGTGCAACATACACAACATAACATCAATTTAGTAATGATTGTACCTCCATATATTTAGGAATAACCAAATTTGTATAGATTCACCTTACTTCCGTTGTTTGTCATAAACCATGAATTTATGAACTCATAAATCATCATAATAATAACTTAAGGGAGTATGCATTTATCACATAATTGGATACATAATTTGTTTATGGATGCTGATTTAAGTCAGAGTTTAACATATCACTAGACATGTTTTAAAAATGACAATGCGTCTTGGTTTAATGTTTCCTCTCAAACATAGTTATATAACATCAAGTCCTTGTCAAAATCAAAAAGTAAATAAATATGCTAAATTATCATTCCATGCCATAAAGATGTCACCAGATGATGTTTATCATAAAATATATATATTCTCAATTCCATTAAGGGAATTAAAACCTTTAAATGTTTTTTAACATGCAATAATATGATACCAAATTGATTTCATATGAATGTAAGGGTTAAAGACAATATAGATACTGCTATTCTAATAGAATTTTTTACAACTTCATGAATAATTCATAACAATAAGTATATCACTACGTTATTCTAATGAGTATATAGTATCATATAAAGATCAAAGCATAACATATTATAATCAGAGTTACAACTACAATTTCAAATATAAGAAATAAAATCCAACATATATACATATCAAGAGGAATAATTATAGATGGTTAGATATCTAAGAACCAAACTAACATCTTCATTACCACCACCAATAAGCACACCATAAGCTATATTGTTCTTTCCAACTTAATAAATATTACAAAACTACATAATATAATAAGATGGAACCTGTACATAAAATGAACAACCATGGAACAATCCAAGCATGCCCACCAATAATCATATACCAAAAATCATAGATAAGAGACATGTTTCCACAAGAAGTCCAGGTGTATCAAAGGAAGAGGATGAACATGGAAAAGAGAACACCACTTCAAACCATCCCTATGAGCCCAACCATCAGTGTCCCTTCTCACCCCAACCATCATCTAGGTGAATGGTTTCAAAAATCATGTACTTGGGTGAGGTAAGAGGTATGTCAAAGATACTGAGCCACCATACTAACTTATAAAAATAGTCAACTGACAATAAAAAAATTAATATAATTGAAAATAATAACACAATACCAAAATGAAACCAATGAATAAAACCAACTAGTTAACACTCAATCCTTTGACAACAATCATATAATAATGAATTATATTCACTAAATGCCTCAACCCAACCATCTAAGAGGAGAAAGGTACAACTCATAAAACATAAAGAAAACAACTTGGTTGAATTTGAAAATTCCAAAGTCCATTTGAAATAATTTTAAAACTACTATACACCAAAATCAATAACATACAATAACAATAGAAAAATTCAAAACATTTATCAATACAAGAACCAACTATAATGAAGGTGGTTATTCTAATAGCCTAAGGCTCTTTAATCAAAATAATTAAGTCGATCAAGCCTACCATTATCCTAATAACTCATGAGCCACTCCTTAACCAACAAGGTGGATAACCCCTAATTAACAAGTACCCAAACATCATCCAATGGCCCAAGGCCAAATAGAAAGGTAATGGAATCAATAGTTAGAGAAGAATAATAGGTTAATAAGGAAGATTAAAAAAATTGAAAATGAAGTAACTAACATTCATGATCCATCACAACCAAAGGAACATCCAAGGTTTGAATACCACATAATGCAATGCAAAATGTAATTCAAACTAGGTCAAGATGCCATTCATATAAGGGAGGTTGAATAAAGCTGATTGGGTTGAGTCCACTTAAAGGCACAAAATTAAATAAAGATAAAATTGGGTATATAATATTATTGGCATTGTCCATCTAGGGATTCAATAAGAACCCATCATGCCCAACTCTTACAAATCCTTATCCACAACCAAACAAAACTCAAATTACCTTAGTTATAGGCCATTATACAAATAAAAACTAGATCATCTCCCAAATAAAAGTACAGGGTCAAACTAATAGAGTTTCCATAAACTAGGGTTTACCCATTTAAGGTCTTAACCAAAAAATAACTAGTCCAAACCCTCTTATTTGGGCAGGCTTAACATTTGAAACCACAAATATACAATAGGGTTCACTTAATTAAAAAAAAACATAGTTATATAAATAAAATTAAAATCACCTATTTTCCCAAATTAAGCCAAAGCTTTAAATGCCATGAAATAATGAAATCCCCATTTAAAAAATGAGAAAATCAAATAAATAACATTATAGGTTCTTCATGAAGTCTTGGTGACTTCACGATGGAATTTAAACATCCATATAGCTCCAAAATTTATCTCAACAAAAGCCTACATTTGTAACACATCAAGAATAAAACTCACTTACTTATTGGGACTTCGTAGGTCACCATGGAAGGAGGTAAGGGTTTCAATATTTATTTATACCTTAAGAATTCATATTGACTACTCAAGAATACATTAGTCTAATGGAAGAGTTTTGGACACCATAGGGAAGAATGCCCCTTTTCTCTTCTCTCTTGATAGCCTTACCTAAGGAATGGATCTCCTTACCTTCCCTAACGTGCCCTCCTTCATTTAGCAGGCTACCTCCTTACCCGACTGAGCTCAGCTCTAGCTAGCTACCATCTCCAACCCTCATCTCCCATCACATACATAACTAAGATTTCAAGCCAAGTATCACTCCTCCAAAAACAAAGTGAAAAGATAAAAAAAAGGAGTGGGAATCAAATCCCAACTAAACAAATACAATGATCAATAATAGTATTAATAAAAAAAATTCATTAAGTTGACCTAAGATTATGGGTAAGTCAATTTGCTATGAAGGGATCCCTAATGGTGTTTTTCCAAGGTAAAAAGACCCATATGTGGTCTACTCAAACCCAAACATAACAAACTAGTTCCCCAATATACACCAAAGACATGAAGATATCCACAAGCAAATTTATAACATGAGAGTCACCAAGGAGATCACATCAAAGACATAGAAACAATGAATCATGATAAACTAACTCCAAACACATCATGGATAGACAATAACAACAATGATACCAAAGCTTGTTAACTTCAATCATTACAAGAACAAAAAAACACATGCACAAATATAAGGCAAGACCAATAAATGATGAAAACGTGATCATGAGAAAAAAATATATAAGACAATGTTGTCTCAATTTCTTATCATACACATTATACTTGTCAGAGTGACTTCCAATTGCTCATTCACCCCTTGAGTGTATATACCCCAACATGTCAAAACCCCCTACCAGTCCTAGCTCACACCCTGGTTCTTAAATCCACCAAATAAGACATCAACAGTACCAAAATGATGTTCATATGAATAGTAATAAATTTAAAATGAATCATTAAACATGCAATAATAAATTAAGCATAGACATCTATAGTTATAAATAGACCAGAATTAATACTGATGACTATGAACTAGAGCATACCCTATGAAACATAATAAATAACTATAAGAGTAGTCAATGTCAATCTGTATTTAGTGAAAGATGCTATATCAATAACATATAATAATGTAAATAAACTAAAACAATATATATATATATATATATATCAATATAAAATGAATTTAGTATAAGCATCAACCATGATATAGACATAATCATAACAGCTACCCAAGATATCTCACATCCCAACCATTTGAAACATAACTAACATCGATAGCCATTAGTCCAAGTGCTATCAAAACATAATGAAACAAGATATTAATTAGGCATCTACAATAGGTCACAAGGTCGGGTATTGACATCCTCCCCTCCTTAAAGTGGAGCCATCCTGATGATTTATTGATAGTCAAGAAATAATATTACTTGAAGATGTTCAATTGAATAATTATCACTATTTTACAACATTCCCACCCATTGTGGGGTAGAAATACCTCAGCCTTATATTGTTGGCATTCCTATTTTTTCCCATTAGGACAACCACATTTTTATTTACATTAGGATAAGTAATGACCTCCTTCATTCATGTGTCCTTTGTGACACTAATATGGTAGAATGACATTGTTATGCATCATTTTTATAGTAGAATATTTGACCAATATCCTAACTTGGTTGGAACTTTTTCCAATCTCATGCTTTAAAATGCCATCTATTACATTATAATTCATCAAAACCAACTACAATCAGGTTCACCAAATCAAATATGCCTTCATTAATCAACAAAATTTCATGGAAACAACTATTAATTTCCATACATCACTGCTGATATTAACCATTCCAACCATTTGTGAAGGTAATTATTTAAACATCAAAAAATACAATGTTTCAAAACATAACTTACACTTACCTTAATATGCTTTCTAAAAAGGGTGCTATTATCATTTCCAAGCAGGAAATACAACCATAGTTTGACAAGTTATGAATTGATTATTTAAATTAGGTTAGCAGTTAAATATCAAAACTTTACTAGGGTCTTTATTCACTTTTGTGTCAACACATAGAGACCTTCAACTTGAGGTCAATGATTGTAATCATTCAATCCAACTAGATTACAACCAAATTCCGAGTTAAGAGTGGGATCTACCATTAAAAGCATTATGCCACATGCATAACCTTAAGAACATTCATTATATAATGTTGTTTCACAAAAGTAGTAATCCATACTATTATGGTTACTCTACTTCATCATCAACCATTCATAGGTTAGTGCAACGTCCTACACAAACCACATTGCACATTAGAGAAACTATTCTAGTCATCACATGCAACCCCAAAGATTACAACATGTTATTTATTACCTGTGATCTCATGATGGTATAGGGACACCAATCCCACCATCCAAAAATCAGCCATCTGAGGGCATTACGCAACTTTTATCACTCTATGCAAGAGTTAAGTAGGTACTTAGGATTTTTAACATCCCTTGATCAGGGCTTTATGTTACTCTTTCAGAGCATTAAATCAGCATACATTATAGTCATGATTTTAAAACAAATCAAGAATATTCCTCCCAAGATATCTCTGTTAGGTATAACAAAAATATTACCTCATTTATAGAATATTTGCACTTACAGGCTAACACATGCATGCATTTTCAACAATTACCACCTTGCTGATATTGTAGAAATGTCAAAATTATAGACTAGTTAGTGCTTCCCAAGTATATAATAATAAAATTCCACAAGGGTTTCTTTTACAACAACCTCTAAGAGGTGGTTAAAGGAACACTTAACCGTAAAATGACCATTATACATTAAGATCCCATGACCAACTTGTGGCACTCATGATGCACATGTTGAATGAACCAGGTGGTTACTTAGTGCAAAGGGGAGAAGTGGGTTTTAATCCTATGAGAGACTCCACTTGTTGCCACATACATGGTCTAAACCATTATAGATATAGTTCTTCTCTACCCTCAAAATCATACTTGTTCTAAGGATCATTACTAGAGTAGTGATGCAAAATTACACCACACACTACAACACTATACCCTGGTAAATTTCAATTGATAGAGGTTGGTTTTTAATAGAGGAAAGTTACATCATAAAAGTATCTTATAGTCACATTACCACATGATAATATGTTAACAACACAAAGTCACTCTTATTCCTGACATGTACACAAAATACTCATACAACAATTTTGAAAACATAAATCAAAGTAAGGTTCACATGGTTGATTTTAAAAGTGGGAGATTCCTTACACATGTGATTTATCATCATTCACACACTCCATGGTTAACAACATATAATCATGTATATAAATTGTTCATACAATAATGCTAATATCAAGAAGAAAATGTTAAAGTACACAAAGTTAACTATATTCACACTATTTAGTGAAGATATAAATTACATGGTCTAACATAATCAATGAAATGTAATAGTCTACATGACATATAATAATTTTCCATGCAAAGGAGGAACCACATGAAATAGGTCACATATACTTAGCTTAGGTGTTTTGATAACTTATGCCAAGGTACTTTCATATCACAATAATTAAACATACATATTGGTGAAGTAAAAGAGTCTATGATTCCCATTGATCCATTTGATGTCTTAATGTCATCCTAGTGACATCCAATATCCATCTTATAATACAACATGCTCAGTCCCAAAGATCTCAAGCTTATGATCACCTTCTTTCAATGAAGGTTATGTCCCAATAAGGCCTATAAAATCTATTTTCATGAGATTTAGAAATTTACCAATAATGTTCATGTGTCATAGATAGATGGCTCATGCTACCTGATAACAATAAGAAATCCCCAAAACTTTATAACTTTCCCAAGTAAGTCAGTCACATTCATTCCACTAGGCCTTTCAAGATTGAGCTACACCCTAGGACCTCCTAAGATGTTATACCTTATCATCATTAGATGGCTCACCGATGAATGATATCAATTACCACAAAGGCATTATCTCTTGGTTCCAAAAACAATTTTATATTACTATTCTTCTAATTGACTTGATCTAATAAGTCAAAGGTTGATTAATGATGCTTGTTTCAGTGCAACATCACTTTGGGAAAGGGTTAACTTAGCCAAGGCACAAGGTGAATGCTATATCACTAACATGGAAATTATAAATTCTCATAATCATTAAATTCAATTAAAACTCATAATAAACATCTTCATGGATGTAAAATATATCCATTATCACAATAGATACCCTCATAGATGCCCAAACTTAGCCTAAGATCAATTAAACATTCTCATGGATGTAAAACACTTCCATGATAATCAGAACATCCTTATGAAATTAAAACATATCCATGTTCAAAATAAAAATCATCATGGAATAAAACATATCCACACACTTAATAGATTCTATAATTTTGGATTTACACCACCATAAGATTCTTTGTTCAACTTGAAAGAGGCCAAATGCTCATAATAAGTCAAGATTTAATTCAGCTCAAGATACTCCTACACAAGCAGAGATCTCAAGCCTTATTGATTTACCAAAATAAATTAGATACTCTCACCCTATTCAACCTTCCAAGTTTAAGCCTAACCCTTGGTGTTCTCAAGGTCATAATCTTTTAATCATCTACTCATGACTTGCCCATACAAGTCAATAATATATACCAAACATCATTTCCTTAATTCTAAAGATGAAGCGATTATCACCAGTCTCCCATCAACTTGTCCATACAAATCAATAGTTAATAGGTGATGCTTTCTTTGACACAACTTGATTAGGGAAGGTTTGATCCAACCAAGGCTATGAGTGAGTATCATAATGTTATTGCATAAATTTAATGAATTTTGAACATACATAAATTATATAAATGTTGGAATTTACAACACCTCAGTATTGAATAACAAAGCACTATTTTATTAAGCTCAAGAAGATAAGTGCCCTTATAAAATCATAACACAACTCTTTTAAAACATATAAGACATAATTGGCCACATAAGGTATGTAATTTCACCCAATGTTTTGTATGCACTCAATCATACAATATTCTAGTTTAATCTTTGCAAGAGAAAGAATAGTCATACAAGTTTTTTCATCCATCTCAAAGGTATACACATATATGCTAATATAAAATAAGCTTTCATAAGAGTATGTACATCCATACTATGTGTATTTTCAGCCATCTAAATGTATACTATACAAACATAAACCATCACAAAAGTATGTAAAATCACACAAGAGTTCAATTAGCCCTTTAAAGTATATAATAAAATCCATTCAATGTGCCCATAAACTCATCTATAACCTTAAATAATAGGCTATAATACTAGATGAAATAACCCATACCAAAAAAAAATTGGAATTAATTTTTAGAGTACAAAATAGAACTGCATTTTAGGCCCACTACACAACTATAGTGATGCATGATGCTTCTAAGTAGACCTACACATAGTGTGTGAATAACCAATAACCATATTGGTTCACCTTGGATGCTTACCTAGGGATAAAATCCACTAGGAAGTTACATAGAGAAGTATGTTAGCCTAGGATGATATGTTGTTCAAGGGGGTATTAGTATGTGAATCCATATTGATAACCTCCAAAATTTGAAAAGGAACCCATCTTCTATATAAAACCAACTAGGAACCTTTATCCCTACCTAAGTGTCTAATTATCCCATTAGATCATGGTTTGATAGTTCAAGAGACTGAATAATTCATTTTTCCTTAAGATGCTAATAATAATTTAGCCAACATCCTTGTTATTCCAAATAGATAATGCTAAGAACAACAAGAATGAAATTAAGCATACAAATTTTTATCTTATTATCCATTTGATATGTATGCAAATAAGATAAAGGATAAGTACAAATATTAAGCATGGAGGTATGAAATGATTAAACAAAAGAATCATCTCACTAGCTTTACTTAGGCAAAGTCTTATCACATTGTGAGGTCAACAAGTGGATGTTTCTAAACCAATACTAAAACCAACATGACATAAGCCTTTGAGTCACCATAATAATTTAGAATTTGCACAAGCAAGGGATAGTCCTTGTACTACCCCGATTAGATCACTATACCATGATCTAGGGTTCCTTAGAGATCATGGCACCATCATTCTCTTGGCAAAGGCCACACACTAAGACATAAATCTATTATAAGATAATTTTTCCTCCTTGTAATTAGATGAGTCAAAATTCACTCAATTCAAGGTGGATGTCATCACACATGTGAGCATCCTATTGAATAAACATACAGATGGCATTAGAAAAACCAAATTAATTCTCATGATATAAATATACCATCCCATAAATCATCCATATAGGTCTTGCACATTTATTGCTGCTTACTTGTCCTTTGGTTATAATATCATGCTATTGTTAATAACATAGGCATTTACATTAGTAAATTAATATGTGCATGTCTATGAAATATTTCATTACTGAAGTAATTTTAACCATTAACTTAAGTGTCCTGTTGGCCATGTTTGGCTCACATAAAGAAATTTGCCTAGGCAAATCAATTTATAGAAGATATTGGATGGATTATCAAGATAAATAGAGTTGATAAATAAGTGGTGATGAAATAATAAATAATAAGATCAAATATCACTTACAAATATTTTGAAGAACTTTAAGCAAGCTTAAAGTGTAATTTGTTGATCTTTGGGAAGTATGCTTAGAAGCAGGTCTAAGATTGCAAAGTATGAATGTCAGAAAGTTCCCATGATGATCATGACCTTCATAGATATAAATTAAGTTTCACAGGTCTTAGGGACTCATTTTGAGCCTTGAAAATTCAAGCACAAGCTTTGAAGAGACAGACCATCATTAAGACATCATGCAGAAAAGGATGGGTCAACTTACTTGTGAATTTAATAAGTATGCTCAAAAAGCCTTGTGGGGCTGAAGGATCACATTAAATAAATGTTATTAGTGCCAAGATTGTACTCTATAAAATTCATGTCTTGATGAGATTTATATCTTAAAATCTAATCATTCAAAGATTAACTTGTAGAACAAAATGTTCGTGTAGACATCAATTTTAAGCCATGACAAATAACTATTTGGATTTAAAAAATCCTAAGACATTCATGTGGATGTCAAAAAAATTCATGAAAACATCAAATGAAGGGTGTGTAGACATCAAAATTAAGCACAAAAATTAACTGTTTGGTTTTTAAAGTGTGACGATCACACATACATCATTGACGATCACATAGACATCATTGACTGTCATATGGATGTCAAAATAAATCTCAACAATTATCTATTGGGGTTAAAAGATTGACGGTCACATGGATGTTAATGATGGTCATGTGGACATAAAATATAGGCATGCAGACATCAATTTTGGGCCTCATGCATTAACCATTTGAGTTAAAATGATGGGTCCCAACAAGATCAAGGGCTCGTATTCAATTTACATCAAAGATCTATGACACGTGAGAAGGTAAATGAGTGTCCCTAAAATAGATCTAAAGATATGTATTTTATCATACCAAAGGGTATCAATGATGCAAGATGGGTCAAAAGGTCAATAAATTGAGTCGATAATTGATAGCTAATGAGCAAAGGCAAGCCCAAGATATTTTTGATGAAGGTTGGTGAAGTAGTTTTTGACCTGAGCAAAGCAAATACAAAGGAACCAAGCTTGAATAGGATCTAGGTTAAACTAGAATGGGTACACTAAGACTAAACATCACCATTAGAGTTATATAGAGATAAAATAGGTATTTATACCTAATACAGATCAAGGGTTGACAACTTGTTATGGAAATGTGACCAAACCACATGGTGAGCTTTATTTATCGATATTAATAGCTATAAGAAAACCAATAAAGGAGATTGGTTTTCAAATTATAGAAAAGGACCTATGTTCATATATTAAAATGGGGTAGATTAGTTACTATAAAGTAATGTCTCATCTTTTAATATGGCCCCAAATTTGACAAATAGTCACAAAAAGTAGACTTGGGCATGGCTTTGTCAGGTACATGGATATAAAGACCTTGCCCTCATAATGAAGTAAGTAGAGATGGCATGGAAGATCATAACAAGATATCTAGGGATTTGAGTATCACAATGGAAAATTTAATTTTGTTCAAAAGATTTGAGGATCTTCCTTCCTAATAAGGATCATGACCCATCATCTATAAAACAAACCCTTGTCTTCTAGTGTAGATTTCTCAACCAATGAAAAGAGCTTAAAGACTATTAGAGAAAATAAAGGCTATCTGGTCTATGATGTATTAGTCCTAATTGGATCAAAGGTGGTGGAACATCCCTTTAAAGGTGGCATCTCATTAATTTTTCTTATAAAACATGATCCCTCTTCTCTCTTCTCCCTCTTTTTATATGATCCCATTCATTTTTCTATGATAAGGGTTCTCAGATTTTTAGAATTTTTATCTTTCTAGGAGACAAGGATACTCATTGAGACTATTTCAAAAGGGTGCTCATTTGATAAGGCTAAACCCTATCAAAATATTGTAATAACTACCTCTTGAATCAATAATATTGACTCTTTGTCTATCTCTTGCATTTGATTAGTGCTTAGTATGCTTGTGTATGATGAATTCATGAAGGAGAATCTTCCTAGTTCATTGTCCTTTTGTTTGCCTTTTTAAAGGTGTTTTCAAGCTATTACAGGTCTATATTAGTGTTCTATTTGAACCTCCTGTATGAAATACTTATGTAATTAGCAAGATTGTGAGGTTATGTGAGCTATAGTTGTCTTATGCTAATCTATTGTGGGTTCAAGCTCATGTGAGTATCCATATTTTTTGGTGTATCACCTTTTAGCCTTATTAGGATCCCTTTCCCCCTTTCTAACCCTTTTCCCTATGACAATCATTAGTTTAGGTGAGCATCAAGAGGAAGTCAACCTTCTTTAGAGGTTCAACCCTGCCATATGTTACCCACAACTTGGGGTTATCCCAATATTATAGCTCAATTGGAAAGGGCATGAAGAACCCTCTATAAGGGTGAAAATTAACACTATAAATTTTTTTGGCATGCTCAGTGGGACCTAATTTAAAAAAAAGATTGATCAAGTTTGATGCTAGTTTGATTAGTTTATATCAGTTATAACTTCACATAACAACATCTAGCAACTCCAAAAGAACAATCAACACTCTACTATAGAGAAATAGTTATCTCTCATGCCAAAGGTGATAACAAGGTCAACTTCAAGATGTATTCCCTTTTAGTTTGTTGAATTACCTTTAAATTCAATCAAAAATTCAAGGTTTGCTAATACACACCCATATAAAGGCAAATTTGTTCCTAAATCACTTTCAAGGCCTGCCCTTACAAGAAGAACTTTGTTGAACCCTTTCATATCTATGGTAGTCCCTAGAGCTTTTATGGCTTTTAATGGCCAAAGTCCTTGGTACCTCCCTAATTATGATCCTACTTCAATATCAGCTCTCAAAAGTGTCCCCTATTTTACTGGAGACCGACCTACAACCCCTTCTAGACACCTCATGGATACAACTAAATTTTATAATATTCATGATATCTATGAGGAAAATGTGGCAATTAGGTTATTAGACATTTATTTCAAAGGTAAATCCTTAAAATGGTATAGAAGCCTTGCTATTAATTCCATTTCCACATGGGACCAATTAGGAGAGGCTTTGTGTAAAATATTTGAAGATAAAAGTGACCATTTCTCACTTGTAGAGTAGTTGACCACAATAAAAAAAGCCCCTCTTGAAGTCATGTCAGACTTCAGTACAAGGTTCCAAAAAACTTGGGATAAAATTCCCAGTATCTATTAGGCCTAACCCTAAATTTGCCTTCCTATACTATTTTAAATCCCTTAATAGTGACATTGTAGGAGTGATCCAATTTATGAGAGGAAACACAATGCCAAATGCATGAGGTGGCAATCAGAGTAGAAAATTATTTAGTCCAAGTTGACAAGCTAATACCTAGACCACCAATGCCTTTGTTCCCTGAGATAAGACCATCCCTTGTTTCTATTCCTCCCCTTGATGTCATTCTTCCTATGCCTATAATTACTACTATAACTTCACCCAAGTAAGAAAAGGCCTCCAGTAGTGGATCTAGTGATTCCCAAGAACATAAGAACTTTCAAGAGCTCAAGAGCATGTTTTAGTCTTTGGGAAATGAACTAGTGAATGTTAAGAGGCAACAAGATTTCAATTGGCCTCATCAAGCCTTATATCAAAATCAATAGTAATATTATTAATAAATAGGCCACCTTATAAAGGAAACTTCCAAGGCTATGGCCAAGGTTAAGTCCAGGGACAAGGGCAACCTAATTATAATAGGCAAAGTAGTTATAACCCTAATGTAGCAAACACTTCTAACACATTGGTCCTTGTCCATAATAATTTTTCTCAAGAAGATGAGAGTACCATACCTTGGAATAAATCTTTTGGGCAATCCATTGTCCCAAAGATTGACTTCAACCAAAATTTTAATGATCAATGGTAGTAGGCTACCAACTGTGGGTACAATCAAGCTCTCATGGCTTAGAACACATAGGTGCCCATGATGACAAAACTAGAAGAGACTTAATAATGTAACACTTGGTTAAGGACCAATCCATTTGGGTGATACAATAGTAAACTATGATCAAGAAGTGTGTTATGCACTCAATCAACTTACTTGTTCTAGATAAGCATACATCCCAGTGGTAGTAAATATAAAGTTCAAAAGAAGGAACATGGATGGTAATCAGGAAGAATTTAAATAGCCTCCTACCATTAATCCTTCAATATCAAATCTATATATACTTACTACTATTCCAAAGGTTCCAATAGCTCTAGGGAATCAAAGTCAAGGGAATGCCTTTGTTCCCCAAAACTCACAAACTAAAGGTGCAGTTATGGCTCCCAAAGTACAACCAAAGGTTGGTGGTTCAATCATAAACATTATGGAACAAATGAAAAGGTCCAATGTAAGTGTGCTAATGTGGGACATGATATCCATACCTAGTCAGGTAGACATCCTCCAATAAGGGTTGTCAAGGATCAATGTTTTTGAGAAACCACCAATTAAGGAGAATGTGGTTCTCACTAATGTAACCAAAGGAATTAGTGAAGGGAAACAAGGTAAGGTGGTCAAACCTCCTCCCTTCTACATTTTAGTGATCATTGGTGACTCCTTAGTACATAATTTCTTGGTAGATAATGGGGCTAGCACCTTAATAATTCCAAAGTCTATAGCAGAGCAATTTGGTCTAAGATATGAACCCCAATCTAAAGGAGTGTTGTAGCTAGATGGATCTTCCACCAAGCAATCTAGTATCATAAAAAACCTCAACTTGACCTTGCATGCTTATCCTAGTGTCTCAGTGGTTCAAGATGTATTGATCCTAGATGTACCTCATTTTTCCCTATGCCTATCCAAGGAATTCACTACAAATATTAGAGGCTATCTTGTAGCAGATTGGTCATACATAACATTTAGAATAAGATATGGGACCAAAGTGTCTATCAAGGCTGAGCCCATTACACAATTCCACATAGAGCCTTATAGACCAGACATCATAAAACTCAATTTTATCATTCTTGATGAGGATGAACATATAGTTGGTTAGGAGTTAAACACTCACCTTGAGGAGATACCAAACATGATCTTAGATGAGATATGGAATGAACATCATCTAATTGACCCCTTGGAATGAGTTAAAAAGAGGGACATAGGTGTATAATGTTTACATGAAGAGGATTAGTCCATGCCATCCCTCATTAGACCTCAAGAAGATCTTAAATAATTATGGATATTATTCTTTGATGGTTCTAGGAGAAAGCATGGAGAGGGTGCATGTGCAATTCTAGTGTCCCCCACCAATAACAAGTATTTATCTTCTTACAAGTTTTAATTTATTTGCTCTTATAATACAACATAATATGAGGGCCTTATCTATGGCCTTCAATGGGCCAATAAGAGAGGGATCAAGTAACTATAAGTTTATGGGGATAGTGAATTGATAGTTTACCAGGTTAGAGACTAGAATATCACCAAGAATCCCTTGATGAAGTCTTACAAACATAGGGTGTGGGACCTAATTAAGTATTTTGAGGCTTTTAACATCTAAGCAGTGCCAAGGGACCATAATGGACATGTTGATAGGTTGGAAGCTATGGGATCTTAGTTTAATATCCCAAATGATTTAAAAAGGGCCAAGGTACAACCATATGTCAAAGTAGTGGTAAGACCATTAGTGCCAGACAATAAAGCTCATTAGCGGGTCTTTAAAACTGACAAGCAAATTGCCTATTTATTATAACAAAAATAAAAATTATCTTCAATGAACCAAGAAAATTTTTAACATCAATATGAAGAGAAAATAGTTCAGTTAATATCTAATAAGCTTCCTAAAGGGCTTGCCACCCTTGAAGGTCTTTTCCACGAGGGAGACCATATGAGAAAAGATAAGGTAGTAATGTCAACAAATGAAGAGAACTATGAAAGAGTCATTATCTTCAAGGACAAGATCCTCAAGCTTGGGAAGGTAAGTAATAAATCTCAAAGGAATGATTTCGTAAGACTTTGTAATACATCTTTGCTTGGTAATACAGTGACTTGAGAGGTTTTGATCCCAAGTTGGCCCAACACATTATAGAACTAGAGGATAATGCCAAGCCTATTAGGTAGAAGCATAGGCTTATAAACCCCAAATAGAAGAGCTTATGAGGAAATAATTGACCAAATTGATTGAATCCAAGATCATCTTTCCCATTAAGCACTCCTCATAGGTAGCCAATTTACTACCTGTGAGGAAGAAAAGTGGGAAGATCAGATTATGTGTTGACTTTAGGGATATGAATAGGGTCTCTTTGAAAGATTACTACCCCTTACCATCCATAGAGTAACTCCTTTAGGTAGTTACTAGTTTAGAATGATTCTCCCTTTTGGATGGGTATTCAAGTTACAACTAAGTGTTAGTGAGAGAAGAAGATCAATATAAGATTGCCTTCACCACCAAGTGGGGCACATATGCTTACCAAAAGATGCCTTTTGAATTTTCAAATGTGAGGGAAAATTTCCAAAGAGCCATGAACATGCCTTTCCAAGGGTTTCTAAATCAAATGGTGCTAGTCTACTTAGATGACATCATACTTTTCTCCAAGAAAGCCTTTGACAAGAGAGCCATAGCAAAGGACTTCAAGGAAGGGGACTTAGAACTTAGGTGGGACTCAAATAAGGCCAATCTAGGCAACCAAACCAAGTTTGATAGCTTTTAGAGTGGTACTTATTTGATCCATGGATGCAAATAACATAATGCTTTTCAGCTTGCCTAACTAGATGGAGAGGTATTACCCATCCCAATCAATGTCATTCATTTAAAACTTTGTTATCAAAAAATTTGCATCTGCTATATAATATTGTAACATATTAGAATAGATTTAATGTTTTCCTTGAAGTGTTTTAAACACATATATTTTATTTATGTGTTTCCCTTTCAATAAGTGCCTTGGGAACATTTGTTGTTTTGTTTCTTTTTAATCCTTATTGGTTCAAGAAGAGGTTTTCTTGAAATGGGTCAGCCTTGAGTCAATTTCATGACAATTGAGGAAAATACTATGACTCCACATGCCCAATGGATTGAATTAAGGCTAATAGTCTTTTACATAACATGCATGTAACCCCAAGATGTCACCAGAAATATTGGCTTATTTTGGATCACATATAGAAATTTACCTAGGCAAATTAATTTTTGGAAGTTCCTAGATGGATTATCAAGTTGAACAAAGCTTATGACTAAGTGGATGATGAAATAATGAAGAAAAAGATCAAATATCACTTTAAAATCATTTGAAGCACTTTAAGCAAGCTTAAAGTGCAATTTGTTGATCTTTAGGAAGTAGGCTTGGAAGCAGGTCTAAGATTTCAAAGTATGAAGGTTAGCAAGTTCTCATGATGATCATGATCTTCATGGAAATAAAGTAGGTTTTGTAGGTCTCAGGGACTCATTTTTAGCCTTGAAATTTCAAGCACAAGCTTTGAAGATTTAGACCATCATTAGGACATCATACAAAAAAGGATGGGTTAGCTTACTTGTGAATTTTATAAGTATGCTCAAAAAGCCTCACAAGGCTAAAGGATTGCATGGAATCAATGTTCTTGATGCCAAGATCATAGTCTACAAAATTCATTTTTTGATGAGATTTCTATCTCAAGATCTAAGCCTTTAAATATTAACTTGCAGAATGGAACATTTGCATGGACATAAATTTTAAGCCACAATAAATAACTATTTAGATTCAAAAAATCCTAAGACATTCATGCAGATGTCAAAGACATTCATGTAAATATCAAATTATGGGTGCAAAAACATCAAAATTAAGCAAAAAAATTAACCATTTAGTGTTCAAAGTGTGATATTCATGCATACATCAATGATAGTCATGTAGATGTCATTAACAATCATGTAGATGTCAAAATAAATCTTATCAATTCTCCATTGGGGTTAAAAGATTGATGGTCATGAAGACATTAATGATGGTCATATGGATGTTAAATATAGGCATGCAAACATCAATTTTGGGCCTCATGAATTAGTTGTTTGAGTTTAAATGGTGGGTTCCTTTAAGATCAAGGACTGACATTCAATCATGAATTGAAGATCTATGACACATGATAAATTTAATGAGTCAAAAAGTTCCCTAAAGTATATCCAATGGTACATATTTGTTCATACCAAAGGGGATAATGGTGTGAGATGGGTCAAAAGGTTAATAAGTTGAGTCGATAATAAATAGCCAATGAGAAAAGGTGAGCCTAGGATATTTTTGATGAAGGTCGGTGAAGTAGTTTTTGACCTGGGTAAAGCAAATACAAAGGAACAAAGCTCTAATAGGATCTAGGTTGATCTATAATGTGTAAACTAAGACTAAAAATCACCATTATAGCTCTATAGAGAGAAAATAGTTCTTTATACCTAATATAGATAAAGGGTCGACAACTTATTGTCAAAATGAGACCATACCACATGGAGAGCTTTATTTATCAATATTAATAACTATAGGAAAACCAATAAAGGAGATTGGTTTTCAAATTATAGAAAAGGACCCATGTTTAGATATTAATAATGAGGCACATAGGTGATTATGAATAAGTGTCTCATCTTTCAATATGGTCCCAACTCTAACAAATTACCACAAAAAGTAGACTTGGGCATGGCTCTAGCAGGGACATGGATATAAGGACCTTGCCCTCATAATGAAGCAAGTGGAGATAGAATGGAAGATCATAACAAGAGATATAGGGATTGGAGTAACACAATGGATCATTTTATGTTTTTCAAAAGCTTTGAGGATCTTCCCTCCTAGTAAATATCATGACCCATGATCTACAAAACAAACCTTTATCTTCTAGTGTAGATTTCTCAACCAATGAAAAGAGATTAAAGACTATTGGAGTAAATAAAGGTTATCTAGTCTATGATGTATTAGTCTTGATTAGATCAAATGTGGTGAAGCATCCCTTGAAAGGTGGAAGCTCATTAATTGTTCCTGGATGACATGCTCCCTCTTCTCTCTTCTCCCTCTTTCTATATGATCCCATTCATTTTTCTATGGTAAGGGTTCTCAAATTTTTATAATTTTTATCTTTCAAGGAGACAAGGATACTCATTGAGACTCTTAAAAAAGGGTGCTCATTTGATATGGATAAACCCTATCAAAATATTGTTAGAACTATCTCTTGAAGCAATAAGATTGACTCTTTGCCTATCTCTTGCTTTTGATTAGTGCTTAGTATGCTTGTGCATGATGAATTCATGAAGGAGAATCTTCCCAATTCATTGTATTTTTGATTGACTCTTTTATGGCATTTTCAAGCTATTTCAGGTCTATATTAGTGTT
This sequence comes from Torreya grandis, assembly GCA_037957365.1. Lineage (NCBI taxonomy): Eukaryota > Viridiplantae > Streptophyta > Pinopsida > Cupressales > Taxaceae > Torreya > Torreya grandis. The sequence goes on along the minus strand of JARHVA010002825.1, from coordinate 968,467 downwards.
TTATCTGAACCTATTCTATGAAATACTTAGGCAATTAGCAAGATTGTGAGGTTGTGTGAGATATAGTTGTCTTATGTTGATCTAGTAGGGGTTCAAGCTCATGTGAGTATCCATATTTTTTGGTGCATATGTTTTTAGCCTTATTAGGATCCCTTTCCCCATTTCTAACTTTTTTCCCTATGAAAAGCATTAGTTTAGGTGAGCATCAAGAGGAAGCTAACCTTCTTCAGAGGTTCAACCTCACCATAGGTTACCCACAGCCTGGGGTTGTCCCAATATTATAGGTCAATTGGAAAGGGCATAAATAACCCTATCCAATGGTGTATATTTAAGATATAACATGTCCATTAAGTAAATCTATGACTTAATAACTCATAACCAATGTGGACTATTAAATCATAGATCATAGTGTAAAAATTATGATTTCATGTAATATATTTGATCCTCATCCCAATTTTGTGACTATTGGTAATTCATAAGGATTATTCATTATCTTACTGATAATAATATATAGGGCACTAAGAAATTAAATACCAAAGGTAAGATTATAATATTAAACACATACATTCACCTATAATTTAATAATAATCTGACTCAAGAATGCATCACTAACTCATTATAGACAATTAAGGTGATGCTACCCATTGAGATTCTGTAAATGAATTGTTAATTCAAGGTCCTTGCACCACATTTCCCATTATATATAACTTATAATTTAAGAACCACGCTCAACTAAAGAGAACATAATAACTGTAACTAATAACAAATATCACCAACATTATATTATTCAAAGGCTAAAATATGAATAGTCAAAGTCATACCCAACATGAACAACTGAATAATAACTTTTTAAAACTTCTAAACAATCTAAATCACCAAGTTATCCTCAAGGGTATTAACTATAATCAAGATTACTAAGATCCTACTAAGGAATAAATATACAACAATGTCAAATTATGATAAGCTCAGGAAGCCAGACACAATCTGCCATTAAATCATATTCTATTTCATTACTTCACGTAATAAAAATACACTTGATAAATGGAATCACTAATGTTAGAATAGCCATCAAGATGGTGATGATGATGTTGATGATGATGATGATGATGATGATGATGATGATGATGATGATGATAATAATAATAATAATAATAATAATAATAATAATAATAATGCCTTGATTAGAGCAAAAATATATAATTAATGACATTAGTATAATTACAATATAAGAACAACATGTAATATTTATTACCCATAAAGTACACGAATATGTTATTCAAAATTCCCAGGTGAAGCAAACACAACATAAAATCCATTTAGTAATGATTACACATCCATATATTTAGGAATAACCAACATTATATAGATTCTCCTTAGTTCCTTGGTTCATCATAAACCATGAATTCATGAACTCATAAAAAATCATAATAATAACTTTAGGGATTATGCATTTATCACATAATTGGCTACATAATTTGTTTATGGCTGCTAATTTAAGTCTAAGTTTAACATATCACTGGACATGTTTTAAAAATAATAATGCCTCTTGGTTTAATGTTTCTTCTCAAACATAGTTAGATAACATCAATTCCTTTCCATTATCAAGAAGTAAATCTATTTACTAAATTATCATTCCATGCCGTAAAGATGTCACCAAATAATGTTTATTATGAAATATATATATTCTCAATTCTATCAAGTGAATTAAAACCTATAAATGTTTTTAGCATGCAATAAGATGATATCAACTTGTTTTCATATTAATTTAAGGGTTAAAGACAATATAGATACTGATATTAAAATAAAACATTTTACAACTTCATATATAATTCATAACAATAAGTATATCACTATGTTATCCCAATGAGTATACATTAGCAAATAAAGATTAAAGTGTAACACATTACAATTAGAATTAAAACTATCATTTCAAATATAAAAAATAGAATATAATATATATGCATATCAAAAGGATTAATTACAACTGATTAGATATCTAAGAACCAAACTACCATCTTCATTACCACCACCAATAAGCACATCATATACAATATTGTTCTTTACAACATAATAAATATTACAACACTGCATAATATAAGAATATGGAACCAATACATAAAATGAATAGCCATGAAACAATTCAAGCCTACTCACAAGGAATTATACACCAACAAGCATAGATAAGAGACATGATACCACATGAAGTTCACGTGCATCAAAGGAAGAAGATGAACATGGTAAAGAGAACACCACTTCAAACCAGCCCTATGAGCCCAACCATTAGTGGCCCTTACCACCCCAACCATCATCTAGGTGGAAAGTTTCAATAGTTGGGTACTCGAGAAAGGTAAGAGGTATGCAAAATATACTAAGCCACCATACTAACTTATAGAAACTATCAATAAAAAATAAAAGAACTAATACAATTGGAAAGAATAACAAAACACCAAAATTAAACCAATGAATAAAACCAATTGTTTAACATTCAATCCTTTGACAATAATCATATAACAATGAATTATATTCACTAACTGCCTCATCCCAAACATCCAAGAAGAGAAAGGTATAGATCATACAACATCAAGAAAACAACTCAATTAAACTTGAAAATTCCAAAATATAATGAACACAATTTTACAACTACTATACCCCAAAAATAATAACATACAATAACACCAAAAAAATTCAAAACATTTATCAATGCAAGAACCAATTATATTGAAGGTAGGTTACTCTAATAACCAAAGGCTATTTAATCAACATAACTCAGTTGATCAAGCCTATCATTATCATAATAACTCATGAGCCACTCATTAACTAGAAAGGTGGATAACCCATAATTAAAAATTACCCAAACATCATCCAATGGTCCAAGGCCAAATAACAAGGCAATGGAATCAATAGTTAGAGAAGACTAATAGGTTAATAAGGAAGATACAAAAAAATTAAAATGAAGTAACTATCATTCATGATCCATCACAATCGAAGGAACATCCAAGGTTTGTGTACCCCCTAACTCAACCTAAAATGTAAGTCAAACCAAGTCAAGATTCCATTCATAAAAGGGAGGTCAAATAAAGATGACTGGGTCGAGCCCACTTAAGGGCACAAAACTAAATAGAGATAAAACTAGGCATATAATATTGTTGGCATTGGCCATCTAGGGATTCCATAAGAACCCATCATACCTAGGTCTTATAGAGTCTTATCCACAACTAAACAACACTTAAAATACTTTGGCCATAGGCAATCATATAAATAAAAACTAGATCATCTCTAAAATAAAAGTGTAGGGTTGAACCAATAGAGTTTCCATAAATTAGGGTTCACCCATTTAAGGTCCTAACTAAAAAATAACTATTCCAAACCCCCTTATTTGGGCAGGCTTAACATTTACAACCACATATATACAATAGGGTTCACTTAATTCTAAAAAAAATAGTCATATAGATCAAACAAAAATCACTTATTTTCCTCAAATTAAACCAAATCTTTAAATGCCATGAAATAATGAAATCCCCATTTCAAAAAAGAGAAAATCAAATCAATAACATTTCATGTTCTTCATGAAATCTTGGTGACTTCATGATGGAACTACAACATCCATATAGCTCTAAAATTTAACTCAATAAAATCCCACATTTGTAACACATCAAGAATGGAACTCACTTACTTGTTGGGCCTTCATAGGTCACCATGGAAGGAGGTAAATGTTTTAGGATTTATTTATACCTTGAGAACCTAGCTTGATCTCTCAGGAATACACTAAGCTACTAGAAGAATGTTAACCAACACAGGGAAGAATTCTAATTTTCTCTTCTCTCTTCATGACCTTACCCAATGAATGGATCTCCTTGCCTTCCCTAATACACCCTCCTTAGTAAAATATGATGCCTCCTTGCCTAGCTGAGCTTGGACCCAATAGGCCACCAACTCTAACCATCATCCCCCATGTCCTACATGGTCTAGGGTTTTGACCTAGATAGTGCTCCTCTAAAAACAAAGTGAAAAGATTAAAAACAAGGAGTGGGAGTCAACTCCCAACTAAAAAATATAATGTTCAATAATAATATTAATCAACAAAAATCATTAAGTTGACCAATGATTAAGGGTACGTCAATTGCCCACAAAGTCTTCCCTAATGGTGTTTTTCCAAGGTTAAAATACCCATACATTATCTATTCAAACGCAAGCATAACAAGCTAGTACCCAAACATACACCAAAGACATGAATATATCTATGAGCAGAAATTTATAAAATGAGGGTAACCAAAGAGATCACATCAAATGCATAGCAAGAATGAATCATGATAAACTAAATCAAAGAACACCATGGACATAAAAGAGTAACAATGATACCAAAACTTGTTAACTCCATGTAGGGAACAAGAATAAAAATACACATACACAAATATAAGGTAGGACTAGTAAAACTTGAAAAAGTGATCATGATAAAATATATAAGATAATTGTGGCTAGGTATCTTATCATACACATTATACCTATCAGAGTGGATTCTAACTACTCATTCACCCTTCAAGTATACCCCAAGATGTCAAAACCCACTACCAAGCCTAATACATGGCCTGGTTCTCGCATCGACCAAATAAGACATCATCAATACTATAATGATGTTGATATAAATAATAATAAATTTAGAATGAATCATTAAACATGGAATAACAAATTAAGCATAGTTATCTATAGCTATAAATATACTAGAGTCAGTATTGATGACCATGAACCTGAGCATACCTTGTGAAACATAGTTAACAACTACAAGAGTAGTCAATGTCAATTCGTATTTAGTGAAACATGCTATATCAATAACATATAATAATGTAACTAAATTAAAATAGTATATATATATATATATATATATATATATATATATATATATATATATATATATATATATAAAAGAATCCAATGTAAGCATCAATAATGATATAAACATAATCACAATACATACCCAAGATATCTCGCACCTTAACCATCTGAAACAAAACTTAATGAAACAAGCTATCAATCAGGGTTCTGTAATAGGTCACAAGGTCAGGTCATGATAGACAATCTTGCATAGAGGACATTAGCACTATTATTAGGACACTAAAGCCACATGACACCTTTACCCAAATGTGGCACTACTATCCAAGAGAGGTTCTAATAAATGGATCTAGTTGATGACACTCAAACCTATTCCTATCTCAGTTTTTAGGACTCAAATCATTCATATCAAGTGTTTTCTAGGTAATCTTTATTTACACATATTTATTACTATTTTAAGAAAGTCAAATTTAGTCAAAAATTTTAACAAATTAGTGGTTATTTTATGCATATTATTTCCCTAATTTAGACTACTCAACCCTTTAATAAAATAAAGGATTTACATAAGTAAAACTCTAAAAGGTTAAAACATAACCTTAACTCAAAAGGACAAGATAACCATGTTCTATCTATATGAATTATGTAGTAAAGAAGCATATAGTGGTATCATGTCTAAGTAGATGTATCATTGAATTTGATAATATATTTAACCCTAAAAAAATGATTGTATAATCTAGGGTTAAAGGGGATAGAAATATCCTAGGGCACAAGGGTAATAAACTATCTCTATAACATCCCAATTAATTTTTAAACTTAGATAAACAATATTCTAAATTTATACCCTGATATATGTTAAACATAGAAAGTAAAAATTAATAAATATATATACTGAAATGATATTAAAAATAATATAATTAGCTAGATTATGGGTTGGGAATAAACTATACCTAGATTTTGGACTAGTCATATGAGTCTCTAAATTATACCTTTGTGGCTTCAGACACTTATATTGACCTTGGACTATTATGTCAATGCTTTTTTATAACCTAGATGTAAGAATTCAGTATAGAATACTTATTGGATCAAGATGAAACCACCCAAAATAATCTAGGCTTTATGTCACCTTCACTTTGGTGTGCTTAGATTTGGTTCATGGACTATCATTCTGTATGAAATATCAAAACCTTAGTTCTTAGCTTTATATTGACTATGGGAAATATGGTTTAGTGGTCTCATGCTATCGAACTAACCCTAAATAACCCTTTGTTAGTGAGTGTTACCCACATAACCACTACTCTAAAGAGGGCATCAGACTCATGTAGTTTTACCCTATGTGTGGGCTTGTTTGTGCATAAGGATACAATGTGTGATAAGTAAGTATATAGAGTGATCTAGATTTTAATTTGGAAAATGTGGCTCATGTGATGCTCCTTCAATACTTCAGACTTATAGATGTGTTGTCCTTATGATTGATATGTAAATAGGAGAAAATAGGGAAGTTTTTCTTACTTGAATGCTTGATTGAATACTTTTAGTATTTTTACTTGTGATTTGTTGGGTCTGCTAGGTAAGGAATGAATGAGGGTTGATATTCTATTTATACCAATCATTTTGGAGAATAACTCACATTAAAGCACTTAATTTTACCATAGGTATATATGTCGTTTATAAATTAGATTACTTTAGGGCACTAGACACTTGTGTTGTGTAGAACACTTACATCAACATAGGTGCCTAAATAGGATGTAAGTGTGTAGTCATATAAAATGTGAAAATTGGTAGCTTGAGTGTGGATTGTGACACCCAACCCATAGGTCCCTCTTACATGCTCTCATGACCCTTCTATTCACCTTTTCACTGATTCCTAGTCATCCATAAACTTCCAAACCCTGATTCTAGCTTAGTCAAGCTACTTTTTCCATGACAAATCCATCCCCCTAGGTCCTATATCCTCAAGATAATAGCACCCAATTTGGACTATAGTGTTATACCCTAGGGTGTCCCATTTCTAATGCTCTTATCCAATCACCTTTTCAGCCTAGATGATTGTTTCCTCCTAATTCCTCTTCTTTATTATGTCATCCTAACATGAATGCATCTAACCCATGACCAATAAATCTCTATAAAATCCCATTCAAATTTCATTTAGAAGAGGGTTGATAATTGTTTCAAAAACAAGAAAGAATACAAGCAACACTACTCAAGAATATTTCCCTATTCTCTGCATACAACCATCTAACACAACCATAAGCTTATTCAAACCCTCACACCAGTCCCTAGCCACCTCAATCACACCTAATTTAGCATTTTTTTCATCTTAATTACACTATTTCACAAAATCACATCAAGTGGGAGAGCTACATATGGCTTGATCCCTATTTAGAGTATTGGTATGTAGGCAACGTGAGTACACAAGGGGTGTGGATACATGTTTAGTGCATCTTACACACACTAACCCCCCCTCTTTCTCCAAGTTTTCATTCAAGTTTAAATAGAAGGAAGACCTAGGGTTGGAGATTAAATAATCTCTATAAATATCTTCATCGACAATCAAGACTTGAAATTTCATAGGTAGACTGAAACAAGGAAAATAGATTAAAAAAAAAAACTCAAATCTCTATGACTAGTTTGGGTAATAGCAACAGGACCTGGACTATAGTGTTAGACCCTGAAGTGTTCTATTTTTGGTGTTCCTATCCTTTCACTAAATGAAAATTAGGTCCTAATTTATGACAGTGTCCCAATCCTGCACAGCTAGTACCATCTTATGTCTTAGTCATCTTAGTCCTATTTAAGCTAAAATACATTTCTCTTCAAATATTACTATTTTTAGAAAGGTTTAAATTACAATCAAATTATAAAAATCAATAAATTAATTATCCCAATATTATTTACTAATTTAGTTAACTTAAACCCTTAACTAAATTAGGAATAAGAATCCAATATTCCTAAAATTGTTAAATCATTTGGTGAATCTGACTTACTTTGTTTGCACATAAAAATTGTAGAAACCCTAGGGTAGTTTCCTTATTGATTTTTCCAATATTTTTTTGATTTTTTACTTGCATATTTAAATCATAAACTCAATTTAATTATTAGAATTCCATAGTAATTTTAAAAAATTATTTTTTCTTATAAACCCTAGTTGCACATACTAGGTCCCTTTAAATCAAGAATTTTCCAATTTTTTTTTACTTGCATATTTAAATTTTAAATTCACATTAAATTTTAAAAATTCCTTATAAATTTTAAAATATATCATTTTTAAAAACTCTATTTGTATATACTAGGTACCTCCACATAAAAACCAAAATAGATCTCACTTATTTACACATATTTCTTGCAAATAATAGGGAGACCATACTCGGTCCTATCATGTACATGAATGATAAACTTTACCATATGTTAGTACAAATATTCATTATTTACATTTCATGCTTATTTTTTATAATATGGGATGATATTAAGAAAGTTATTGTTAAACATAGTAAGATCCCTCTCCTTCAAAGCGATGTTTACTTGTCTTTAATACAAATTTTCATTACTTACTGTTTATGTCTCATATTGAATTTTTTTCAATTTTATATTGCTAAACATATTATAAATATTATAACACATCAAAGTTTTTTATGCATTCATGCACCATTTCATGCTCCCTATCCCTTGCTCTATATCTCTCATACATTTTTTTTTCAAGTTTATCTTGCTAAACATATTAGAAATATCATATCACATGTCAAATTTATTTATGCATTAATGCAAAAATTCATGCTCTCTCTCCCTTGATTTCTATCCCTCATGTCAAATTTTCTTTATAAACATATTTTTATATAACCTATAACTCTAATTTTATGCATTTTATTTCATATTCATGATTTATACCTAGATGCATAAACTCATTGGCAACTTTTGAGTATTTCCATATGATTACTAGATACAATCAAACACTATTGGATATATATATATCCCTCCTCCCTTCAAAATTAGTACATCTAGCTCTTATCCTACACCTACTATCAGATTTATGCATATAGTAGATCATGCGATACATCTTATCACCCAAGTTCATGAAGATAGGTAGTTTGATTATACCCATGGGTATAACTTTATAACTTAGGTTAGCACCCCTTTTGATAAAGTTTCAATTCTCAATATCCTTTAATGATCAAATGTTTATAAAGATGTATTATATGCATCCCTTTACAATAATAGATTTCCTATTTTCTCCAAACTAGCTTATGTTACCTCTATCCTCAACACAATGTAATAGACTGAAGAACATATTTCATTTGAGAAAGAGGATTTACCCCTATGACACAACATTGAACAAAATATACCTCTTTATATTCAATTAAGAATCAATTATGTGTGGGTAAAAAGAGTGTTAGTTGATAAAAATTTAGGACTCAACATTTGTAACATTTCTTTTCTTAAACATCTTAATATACAACCTCAAGATTTAAACCATTTTGACATGAACATTAGAGGTTTTGACAACATCCCATGAAAAGTCATGGGTCAAATAACACTCAATATTACCTTAGGGCCTAAGACACTACCAACTACTTACCAAGTCATGCCAAATGATCTTAATTATAATTTATTACTTGGTTGGCCTTGGATTCATGATATGCATGTAGTTCCTTCTACACTCCATGCTTGTCTAAAATTTAGTCACAAAGGCTATATCTACACATGCCCAATAGACAATGAAAATTTTAAATACTACCAGGTTGTTGAATCCCCATAGAATTATATTCCATACTTTAATCTTGGAAGTATACCTACATACCCCCCTACTCATAGTGCACCCTCGAACCATGTAACACATCAGACAATTCTAAGTTCTATAATAGTACCAACACCAAATCACTAGTTTATTCCCCCTTTTGTAATTAAATGTAATAATAATATGGGATATCATGCCAAAGGTCTTGAAAATAATGAATAAGGAATCATCAATCCTGTTGAGGCATCCACACAACATAAAAAGCAAGGGCTAGGATATCAGTTTACCTTTCTTCATGATAAACCTTCTTCTATTTATTCAAAGCATATAAGGTTTTGTCCACCCATTACATTGGTAGACCACATCAATAATCATAATTCAACATTATCATTGATCTATGTTGATCTTATTGATGATATAGTTTCCCTAGATATGTTCACCTTAGATGAATTCTATAATGATGAATCCCTCTTACAATTTCTTGGAGCATATGAGGACCTCCCATCTTGCTATCATAAAAATAGATTTCCTCATCACAAAAATGCCCACACATACTTTGGAGAAAATCTAGACTTTCCCCAAGACACACTAGTTAATTCAAATGATACTATTCCTACAACCCCATACATACTAGATCATTCCACATTGCTTAACAAGGAAATAATTAATTTCAATTTTGGAACCGATTAGGATCCCCACATTGTCTTGTTAGTCATTTCCTTTTGAAAGGAAGAGGATACAAATATTCATGAAAATTTAATAGATTTTATAGAAATCTTTACTTGGTATTAATCAGATATGCTAGGAATTGATACATCTATAGCATTTCATTAGATTCCCTTTTACCCAAATGCTAAACCAGTTAAACAAAAAATTCACAAAATGCATCCTAAGGTGGCTCTCTTAGTCAAAAATGAGATCCAACACCTCTTAGATGCTGGTTTCATTCGAACCATAGCACACCCTAAATGGGTTTCCAATATAGTCCCCATGGTAAAATCCAATGGACAAATTTAGTGTTATTCTGATTCTCAAGATTTAAATAAAGTATGCCCAAAAGATGATTTTCCTTTACCTAACATTGACATGATCATAAATTCCACAACCAGATATAAAATTTTATCATATATGGTTGGATTTGAAAGATACAACCAAATCAAAATCACCAAAGAAGATCAAGAGAAAACATCTTTTACAACACCTTGGGACACATTTTGTTACATTATCATGATTTTTGGATTAAAAAAATGCTAGAGCTACATATTAGCATACCATGATGCATATTTTTCATGACTTGATTCACCATATTATTGAGGATTATGTTGATGATATATAGATAAATCTAAACAATGACAATATCATGCTATGAATTTATGAAAAATATTTCAAAGACTTAGGTAATACAGTATTTGATTAAACCCAAAGAAATGTGTTTGGAGTTACATCAGGCAAACTCTTAGGTTTCATTTTTTCTCAGTGTGGCATAGATGTTGACCCTAAGAAAGTCAAAGCAATTATTGACATTCCACATCCCATGAACTTAAATCAACTTATATCCTTACAAGGTAAAATCTAAGCAATCCACCATTTTGTAGCTCAACTTGTTGATAAAACTTAGTCATTCACTTGATTATTAAAGAAAGATACAAAGTTTGTCCAGGATCAAGAATGTCAAGAAAGCTTCGATATAATCAAGTAATATCTTCTTAATCCACCTATTTTAGTACCACCTATACCTAACAGACCTTTCCTCCTATATATCTCATCAACATATCATACAGTAGGTGTACTCTTAGCATAACACAATGATCAACATGATGAGAAAGCAATTTATTACATCAGTTACAAATTAGTTGATTACGAAATTTTTTATTTCTAATAAAAAATTATGTCTAGCATTAGTTTTTTCCACATAAAAACTTCAACATTACATGGTAAATAATGAGACTCAGGCTATCAAAAACTTATATCCCTTGAAGTTTCTCATGGAAAAACCACATCTCTCTAGTTGCATCACAAAATGGGTCATGTTATTAACAAAGTTTGATTAAAAAATAGTTCTCTAAAAATCAATAAAGGGCCAAATCATTACAGACCATTTGGTAGCCACACCACTCCTGGACACCAATCCTATTAGTGACACATTTAGAGATGAACTCACTACCTATTATACTCATTCTGATACTTGTACTATGTTCTTTGATGGTTATTGATGCACATCTAATGTAGGGGTAGGCATTATCTTTGTTGACCCTTATGGTCACATAGTTCCTATTGCATATCGATTAAGTTTCTCCTACACCAATAACACCATAGAATATGAAGCACTTATCTTAGGTCTATTTTCCACCTAGTCCCTCCAAATGAGATTTATTCAAATCTTTGGTGATTCCCAACTTGTGGTCAATCAAGTTAATGATGTATGTCAGAAAAAAGAAGAACATCTTATCCCATACCAAAATATGGTATAATGGTTATCATCATAGTTCAACTACTTTTCTATAAAAAGTATACCAAGAAAAGATAACTAGCACACAGATGCAATGGTAAGTGTCATATCTTTGATTCCTATTGACATCAATGATGATTAAGATATTTTCATAATTAAGTGATTATAATCACCATCAATATCTAACATGGATTTGATTTCACTATCTATCTTAGCCACTACACATAGTTCTACAGATCTAGAATGGTTCTTTATATCTATAACTTTCTAAACAAAATTATTACACTAGACACTTTTTCATGAAATGACAAATTCAAGTTACATAAACAAGCACTCTATTATCTAATCATTGGTAGAGACATTTTTAAACTATCCTTCGATGGATAATTGCTTTGAAATTTGACTTCAGTAGAAGCTAAAATTTCTCTTACATAGATACATGTTAGTGAGTGTGGTGGTCACTTCAGTGGAAATACCATGTTACATAAATTGCTTCAACAAGGGTACTACTAGCCCACCATGAAATATGAATTTTCACAATATGCAAAGCTATGTGATAAATTCCAATGACATAGTAACCTACAACATGTACCATCACAATAATTGCAACTTATTATCTCTCCATGACCATTTATGTTATGGGATTTGATCTTCTTGAAGAAATTAACCTCAAATCTACTGATGGGCATAAGTTCATCATCACAACTAAATAATATTTTTCCAAGTGGGTGGAAGCCATTCCACTCCAATATACCACAGGGGAGGACATTTGTAGCTTCATCATGACTCATATTATTTCACGCTTCAGCCTACCCATAGCTATCATTTATGATAATGAAACATAATTCACAAATAAAACTATTAAGAAATTTTACACAAAATATAAGATCAAGCACATGTTCTCCACTCCATATTACCCATAGGGAAATGATAAATCAGAGGTTACTTATAAAACCATCAACATCTTGAGAAAAAAAGTGACCAAATTTGGAGATGATTAACACAATCAACTAGTTTTTGCATTATGGGCTTATCACACAAGTATTCGTACACCCACAAGATCCACTCTTTATTTACTCATCTAATACACAAAAGTAGTTTTACCATTGGAATTATAAATTCCATCTCTATATGTATCCCTTAAAGGTATCCTCACTAATGACTAGTATCATGAAAAACATCTACACCAACTCAAGTTGTTAGACCATACATGTATTTAAGTACCTTAACATCTCAAAATATAATAGCAATGTATAAAATGGTCCTAAAACAAATGAGTTCATACTAGATAATTCAAAGTTAATGATCTTGTTCTCAAAGAAAATCTTTACAATGTTAATGCCAAAGAAGAAACCAAAGGAAAATTTAAACCAAATTAGATAGGTCCATACATTATTACCAAAAATCTTATCCCTAAAGTGTAACATATAACTACACTTAAAGGAAAGTAACTAAAAAATCCAATGAATTTCATGCATTTACGTATATTCCATGTCTATCATTTTATTTCATACATTCTACGGTACATAATTTTTCAAGATTACTTGTATATAACTGCCTTTCATTTACTTGTGCATAGTTTCTTTTTGTTTACTTGCACATAGCTTCTTAAAATTTACTGTACATAGTCTCCTTATGATTGATTGTACATATCTCATATCAAAAATACTAAAAACATTCAAATATGTCAAAAATATAAAAACATTCAAATAATTTAAAAACACAAAAACATTTCAATTGTATGCATTATCAATGCTTTACATTTCTACTACCATGCTAGACTTACATTCTACAATTCTATGCTATTGTTTATCAATTTATGTACATTACCATGCTTCACTTGATATTATTTGAGTGTGAGTAGTGACATCTAGATCCTTGATTGCTTCACTTTGCCCATTCAGGGTGCATCCTACTTCTACATTTGAGACATACATTGATATCTATCCCCTGGGGGCATCTTCTATATGACTACACCATCTAAGTTATCTCATTCCTACACCACACATTCTAGTTATTATGTTGATACCCATTAATTATTAGCTTAAATATATTACTCAATTGACATTCACTAGTATATAAAACTTATGTATTTATTAGCATATACCTAGTCTTGTACTCCATGTCTTGCATACTTTCATTTCTTGCTTTCATTAGTTAAATGCGATTGTATTTCCAGTAGTTACATGCTTTCCTTTATTACTTTATGTATATAGATGTGATTGAATTTCTTAGTTTCTATTTTTTCTCGTATATATGCCTTAGGACATTTGCCAATGTCCTTTGCTTCTATTCTTATGTGTGCCTTAGGACATTTTCTAATGTCTTTTGCCTATACTCTTCTATGTGATTGTGGACCTCATGCCAACCTTGCTTGTTTTTAATTGTATGTGTATGTGGAATTTGAACATGCCTTGTATGATTTATTTCTATTTTGAGTGACATGTGCCCATGTCCCTTTTTTTCTTGGCCCCTTGGCCACTCTTGTATGCATCTTGATTTTGGCCTTGTGTGTTTGTTTGCTTGTTGCTTCTCATTGTTTACAATACCATGATACACATCATGCATTATCTTGATTTCTTGGATTCTATGATGGATATCATGCTCCATCCCTCCTTGATAAATAACAACTAACATTTTTAGTTTCAATTTAGTACATTGCACATGCTATTACATTGTTAAATCTATCTAGGCATACCCTTGTTGATCTAACAATCTCTCTTACAAGATATGCTATATCTTGAGACATCATTTTGATTATCATTATTATATCATGTATTTCATATCATAACACACTTATAGGGATATTTATTTTGAGGGAAATTATTGTAGGGTCTTCATTCCTACCCTCAAAAGAGGGGGTAATAAATAAGGGTTTTGTCATAGAGATCAGAGATCCTACCAATCAAAAAATTACTTTTTAGAACACTTGAAATAGTAATCTAGACCTCAAACCAAGTAGAATAGACCAAAAAATAGTGATTATTCTAGAACAGTCTTCAATTTTAGCAAAGGACAATAACACCAGATATAGATAATAGTGTTAGACACTAAGGTGTCTTCTTTTTGATGCTCTTATCCAAACAACAATAAACCTAGATTTTCTAGAAATAAAAATAAAGATAAGCTCAGCTATAGTTTTGCACATATAAGCCAATTTAGTTTAAATAATTTTAGTATAGTTTTTCTTAGAAAATCTATATATAGGGGGCATCATGTGTGACATGATCGCTGTCACTTCCAATTTCAGATTGGGTAGTTGGTATAACTTCTAGATTAGAATCCATGTTATAGACACCAGTGATTGGGGGAAATGTGTGTAACACATTGGTCTTATTCTTTTTTTGAGTTTAGTATATTACGTAGGTATTCTCAGTAGTTGCATGCCTTACTCCATCTATAGGTGGTTATCATCATTTTAGAGTGCCTTTCATATAGGCATAACCTCCACATTTCTGAGTGGCTTTCATATAAGCCTATAGCCTAGATTTGGAGTGGCTTTCATACAAGCCTAATCTCCACCTTTTTCATAAGTTGGCCAAGATTGACCTAGTTTCTAGTACACATTTGGCTATCCACACCACATTGTCAATATTTTAGAGAATTCATGGGCTTCAGGAGCCACCTCATATGACACACATTCATATTGGTATCAGTTTATAGCTTCACTTCATGGGGTAAAGATGGAGTCAAAGGAATAACTAGAATTTATATTCTTGATCCACCTACTCAAAGGTATTTGACACAAATTCTAAATATTGATTAACATATGCATGACCACCTAGCTTCACATAGTAGGTGATAATGGAGCCAAAGGGCCAACCTTTGCATTCTTGAGCCACTCTCATGGAATTGAGCACTCAAATCCATTTGTGATATTACTCTTGGTTCAATACATACCTAACTTTACTTAGCATCATCAAACATCACATAGCATCACAATAAGTTTTATATCGGTTTGCATACCCAGTGAGGTGTATTCATTTCTTTCTCTTTTTCTTTCTCTTACCTACCTTTGTATGTTATTATTTTAGATATAGCATATCTAGTAAGAATTGATCTAATATTTGTTATCTATTATATATTTACACTTCACATCATGATCACTCTATGCACACCTATCATCACATAGATTCATGAGCTTCACCCTTGTAGGTAAGTTTAGGTACACTTCCTATTTTTCCTTTATCCTAGTATTTCACTTTTTTGCACCACTAGAATAAAGGGGTTACAAATGTAGTCATATAAAATGTGAAAATTGGTTGCTTTAGTGTGGCTTATGACACCCAACCCATAGGTCCCTTTTACATGCTCTCATGACCCTTTTATCCACCTTTTCACTAATTCCCAATAATTCATAGACTTCTAAGACCTTATTCCATCTCAGCTAGGCTACTTTTCCCATGACAAATCCATCCCCTAGGTCATGTACCCTTAGGAAAATCATACCCAAGTTGGAATATAGCACTATACCCTAGGGTATCCCATTTATAGTGCTGTATCTAATGACCTTTTGAGCCCAGATGACCATTTCCTCCTGATTCCTCTTCTTCATTATATCAGTCTAGCATGAATACATCTAACCCATGACCAATAGATCTCTATAAAATACCATTCAAAGTTCATTTAGAAGGGATTTGGAAATTATTTCAAAAGAAAAAAAAAATATGAACAAGACTACTCAAGAATATTTCCCTATTTTATGAATACAACCATCCAACATAGCCACAAGATTATTCAAACCCTCACACCAGTCCCTAGCCACCTCGAACACACCTAGTTTATCATTTTTTGTATCTTTATTACACTATTACACAAAATAAAATCAAGTGGGAGAACTACATATGACTTGATCCCTCTTTAGAGTATTGTTATATAAGTAGCATGCCCACACAAGGGGTGTGGATACACATTTAGAGCATCTTACACACACTAACCCCTCCTCTTTCTCCAAGTTTTCATTTAAGTTAAAATAAAAGAAAGACCTAAGGTTGGAGATGAAATAATATCTATAAAGAGTTTTTCAATAGTCAAGACTTAAAATTTCATAGGTAGACTGATATAGGGACATCAGACAAAACCTAGAAAACTCATATCTCTATGACCAATTTGGACAACATCGATAGGACTTAGACTTTAACACTAGACCTTGAAGTGTCCTATTTTTAGTGTTCCTATCCTTTTGTTTAATGAAATATATGTCTTAATTTATGATAGTTTCCCAATCCTGTACAACCAATACCAACTTCTATCTCATCCATCTCAATATTGTTTAAACTAAGTTACATTTATTCTCATTTATTACTATTTTTAGAAAGGTTTAAATTACAATAAAATTATACAAATTAGTAGCTTAATTATCCCAATATTATTTACTAATTTAATTAACTTGTGACCTTAAATAAATTAGGAATATGACTCCAATATTACCAAAATTGTTAAATCAAAGTGTCTAGGCAACTTTAAAATAGGAATAAGTCCAAAACTTGTAAAAACAAAATATATACATGTTTATAACATTTTGAGCATGATATAAGGTTTGATTCATTATAATAACATTGGTTAGACTAAGAGATAAGAAATTTGGCATGGATAGATAGTGTATGTGAGCCTTTTGGTAGTAGGTAAGGTCTAGAAGCTTAAATTACATCTATGATATGTATTTACCGAGTGTATAAGACTAAGGTGATATATAATTTATAAATAATGTATAAATTTCCCCATAATCTAGTAATGATATTTCTAGTTTAAAGGAAAATAAATGCGTACCTAGGTGTGTATAACACCCCTTACCTTTAAATGAGTCCAACTTGAGTGTTTTCATGATGACTGACCTTCAACTAAGAGCACATTACATTATATAATCATTGAATATAATTTAATATCAAAAGCATTGAAAATGATTGAAATTTAAAGAGAACAAGGTTTAGGTGTACACCAATGTATCAATATAACCACCTTGCCTTTTGGTAATTTGATTTGAAAAGATGTATCATTATGAAGCATTAGAGCTGAGATTAGGACAAATATACAATATGAAAAATGTGTAAATAAAAATAATGGAGGACACATGCCCCCAACCTTGGAGAAAAGGTGAGTTACCACTAGAAAATTAAGATTAGCTCAATCATGCAACCCAATCATACTTATAACTTGGTGAGCATGAGTGAACCAAGTCAACTTACACTATAAATATGTTGAGGTTGGGTGATGTAATCAAGTTCAATCTATAAACTTGGCAAGATTGAGCGATTTAATCATCTCAACCATACCAAAAAGTGAGCCAACTATTGTAGTAGATTAGCTACATATAGTCTATAATAGTCCAACCTGGTGAGCTAAAGTCCATAGAAGTGTTTGAAATATGAAAGTTGATATGATTTTTTAATTTAGGTGTAATTTACATAACATATTCACCTTATGTATGTGGTGTGCTTAAACCTATGTATAACAATATTACCAATGTAGATAATTCTATTTTAAATGTGTATTTGAATCATATCATTATGAATTTTTGCTAATTTGAAAATTGTGTGTGGATAATATGTTTTTATAACACACCCCCACTATAATCTAAAACTAAAAACTAGTGTAAGTGTGGAGAAAAATTTGCAAACATGCCCTACTATATATCTAAATCTGTGAACTATGAAAAACATGGAAGCCATGTCTCTATGACATGTCCCACTTTTGAGGTGAGGAGAAGTAGAAATGGGTAGTTACCTTACCTCAAAAGGAAATTATAACCATGTAAACTTTGAATGTATCATGTAGCATATAGAAAAAATATGTCTAGGTATATATATCATTGAAACATGCAAAATGTGATCACATCAAGTCTTAAGATGCATGATGTAGATCATGAAAACATATATATAGTAATAATACAAGCTCAATAAATAATCAAGAACACATAAAATGGAACTCAAAAGTAAATAAAAAATAATGCCAATGAGACCTCAAATAAGGGGCATGTTTAAAATTTTGTACAATCAAAGGGATATGACTTAGTCAAATATCCACAAAAGAAAGAACAAGATACTCAAATGTCAAAGAGGTAAATAAGGGCATAGGGGATGAAAATAGTGGAGCATATATAAATTCTCAAAAAAGTAAGATAAGACACTCAAGTAAGTGTATAAATGAAATCATAAAGAACCAACATAAACATAACATAATAGTCCCTAGATATTATACTATGTTTTTTAGGTTTTTATAAGAGAAACACACAAGTGATAAAAATTATTTAAAAGGAGTAAGACTATATTTAGATTCACATTAATATATAATGATTAATATAAATTTTAATAATTTATCACATGTAATAAATACAATTAAATACAATACAACTAAGGGATAAAAAGATTTTATCTAATTTGAAGTTTGGATCTGAGATGTGATAATGATATGGAATCATTTTAGAATATTGATCAAACCTTGAGATCCACTTGCTTTGTGTTTTGACTTGTTTTAATTCACATGATGCTTGCATCGATCCTAGATAATTATGTCAATGTAGTGTTCAACTTTGACGCATGTGTCCAATTCAAAATATGCACAAGAATAGATAAAAATCTCTTTTAGGCCTCTATTATCACCTGTATAACTCTTTGATACTTCAAAATATGTTTGCCTATGTGCAAGATCTAGTCAATAGGCAAAAACCCTAGTATCAATGCCTTTTGACCTCCTATAACTTAGTAAAAAGGGGTTAACATGTGAGTTGAGCTAATCCTAGTAACTTCAGTTATTTTTAAGTGTTATCTACATAGACAATACTATAAAGAGGGCCTAATAATTACATGTAGGTTTCCTTCTTAGGCATGTATATGGAATTATAATTATGAAACTATATGCTATTTCTCCTATAATAATCCTTGGTATTAGCGATGCAATATTATAGTGACCTTATGAGTGCTTCCGATATTCAATTTAGTACCATTATGCAATTTGATAACTCAAAGTATAAAGTAATTGTTAATTAGAAACTTGTTTGATCACACTGTAAGGGGTCATAACTAAATAATAACCTTTATATATATAGGGATCTCTTAATTTTGAATTAGGACCTAGTGGCATGTAAAAAGTCAACAAAAGAATTAACAAAGGGGGATAAACAAATGGTTAAAAAGGTGAAAGATATGTAAAATGATAAGATTGAACACTTATGTTGTGTTTGGACACTTTCATCGCCATAAGAGTCCAACACAGACATAGGTGTCCAGAGGCTAAAAACATAAAGATAACATAAAACAAAGGTAGGGATCCTTGGGATATATTGGATAAAATATAATTTGACAACATACAATCCCATAGGTGTTAGATCTCCAACTTGCACCCTAGAAGGAGGTTGTTCAGGCCTAACTTTAAGGTTGGAATAACATGGGAATAACCCAAGGCTATGGGTGACCTATGACTAGGTTAAAGCTATAGGTTATGAGGTTAGCTACCCTAGTGCATCTATTTGAGCTCAAGATCAATAAGACATATTAATTTTGGGGTGAAAATGGATAGAGATTACATAAAAGAAACCTAGTATAGGGGTGGTGACGTACCAATATCATCCATCCACTCATTTTGAACTCCTAACAACACTAGTGAACTAATCATGAACTAAATCACTATCTCCAAGGATATTATGCAACAATGTTTTATATGAAGGCCATGATGAATGGATCCAACTAGGAGGTGATGGGTGGGAGGTTTATCTTGAGGCACTTCCAACCAAGTTACACTACAAACATGATCATCAACCTTTGAAACTTCATATAACCTGCATAAGATAACTTATCAACATATAAGTTTGGAAGGGACATACAAATGGAAGATTCATACCACTTATGCACATAAAAACAAACATATACACACTATAAAACAATCATGGATAAGATACAATAGTCCATTAATAGTCTAATAGGTTCATCAAGTACAAAACTAGGCATAGTTTCCTCGTACCTAGGTGAGGTATCTAAATAAAGGCCTTATGGCTTGAATATATAGTAGAATTAAGAGAGAAGGAGAGGAAAAATTTAATGGGGGTCATAAATGAAAAGAACTCACAAATACTATAGTTAAAATAGTTACAATAGTCCTTCAAATGTCTCTCCATGCATTGGTACTCATAAATGGGCCCTTTGGGCATTGAGGTGGAGTGATAGAGGTTTCATCTAATTGTTTTGAATCCCTTAAAATAATTATCACACACAAACATGGTTAATGAATCTTATTATGGTAGTTACATGGTGTAATTAGCCTCTATAAGGTGTTGAGTAACCCACCACCTCTCATGCATGTTGACAAGTCTTGAAACCACCTCTTCTTCCATGATGAATATGAAAAGTGTATCTACCTACCTTTAAAGCATCAGTTACATGGTGTAATTCCATTGAAATAAATCCTATCAGACCCTCAATGTTAGCTTTCATCTCTTCTTTATGATCAAGTAGGTCTACTAGGCCTATTAGACCTAGTAACTTGACTGTTTGAACTTGGTAGCCATGAAAGCCTATATGAGGCCTTAAGATCATATGAATAGGTTAGTTTAATGTTTTAAAAAACATTATATACAATGACATAGGCCTTTATAATAAAAATACACCTAAAACCTTGCCAAAATAGGTGACTAAGTCACCTTCTCTTAGCATCAACAAACTAGCTATTTGGTGTGGACTTTCAGAGGCATTTCTAGGTATAAAATTTAATAGATCATGTCTTTTGAAGATGAAATAAGTCTCAAACCCCCCTCTCTAATGATTTGTAACTCCTTAAAACACATTTTAATTTGTTTTTTCCTTAATTATTTGAAAAATTATTATTTTATGATAAATTTGTACAGTATCTGTATAACTAAGTACTGTGGATGGAATCTTATATGAGTGTAATAGGTGTTTCAAGTGTTTATCAAGTCATTCTAGGGTGTTTGAGAGCAAAAATATTTAATTTTCCCAAGCCAGGTCTATCTTTGGGTTTAAGTAGGGATTTGGAGGTCTACCTTCTTAATGATGGTTCATAAATATTAGACCTCAAATCACAAATTTATGGACATGGATGTTTATTTCATATAACCCCTTAAAAATACTAAAATTATTTGGGTTCCATACATCTTGTATGGAGAGATACTAATAGAAGATGGTGGATCTTGAAATCTCTATAAGCCTTCTAGACATGGTTATAGTCTTAGCATTCATTCATAGAGTTGGGCATCTAAATCCAACTTAGATCCCATATGGGGGACCAACTTCCCCTAGGATCATCTGCCCTGAGTCTACCTATTATGAAATTTATGAGCATTTGGAGTAATGGATCGAGTTGACTACCTAGGACTGTGTAACTCAAGTTAGGCTCAAACACCCAATTTTAACTTCTGATTATATTTTACTATCATAAGTAACCTTTTATGGCTTATACCAACCTCCACATCTTCTCCTAATGATATTATTTATTGGAATGGTCTAGGTGCGCTCCAATGTTGTGATGGGTCTCAAGGCCTAAGACTAGATTTTAGGCCTAATAGGACTCAACTAAGTCTCAGGGGTTTAAATGACTTGTAGATGAGTTGGGGGTTTAAAATAATCAAAAAAACCTCTTAAATAAATTTATATTCTCTTCATCTTCCCTTAGATACTCAAACTTATAACTCTATTTTCAACTCTCTCATGGTATCTTTAGGGGTCTCGTTATTAGCCTCAGTGTCTATCAGTAGTGTAGGGGTTGAGTTTATTGAATTTGATTTTATGGTATTAATTCCATTATGAAAACATCTTCCACCTATCCCCAACCTATGTAATTTATCTTATGTGTCTAAACCTATCTCTGCATCCTTCTTCATGCAAGTCTGTTTAAAACCACTATCTAGTCTGAGCATTTAGGTAGCTGGTGTTAGAGTTATTAATAGTCACCACTCCCCATATTATAAAAATTGATGAGGCTTAGGATATTTATATCATACTGTTAGGGTTTTTATCATTACTTTTATTGATCCTCTCATCATTTTATCATCTGCATATCTTCATCTCCTTTTACTATTGTTTATGCACAATCAAGCTTGTGTAACCCTTGGGTCTGATTTTGGTGTTCTCTCTACCTTAGCTAAGGATATTAAAATCATGGAGAAATATATTGTATTTTATAACTCACTCTTCATGTTTTATTAAATTTCCATAAAACTCCTAACTTGCATGAGCTTCTAATTCTAACACACAAGCCTATTTGGGCCTATTTAGGTCTAATAAGTTTGTGTGGGCCTTCAAGTTATTTCCATGTTAAAGGAATTACTCATCTCTTCCTATAAAATCTTTTAAACTTCCTTAATTCCCTCTCTTTATGTGTTTCTATACCTCCATATAACCTCAAACCTAAATTTGTCTTCAACTTCTCATATATAGGCATGTTTAGGCATATTTAGGCCTAGTAGGTCTGTGTAGGCCATGAATCCCTTATTGTCTTATAGATTTAAACATATTCATGTCGAATAATAAGATATTATTATGAGGAAAATAGATAAACCCACCTTAAATTTCATGTCTCATATTTCTATAGGGTTCTCACTTAAACTCTCATGCTCAAGTCTTGTAGTAGGTGGGTTGTTTAGGTCTAACTAGGACTAACTAGGTCATCTAGGTCTTCTCCATCCCAAGGGTAAAAATAATTAGAAAAATGCGTTTAGGGCCTTCAGGAAATATTATATATACTCTATCTTCCCTTTTCACCATCAACTTCATGTATGGTTGATTATATCCTCTTCGTTCTAACTGTAGGTGATAAACTTACTCCTTGACTATGTATGATAGATGAGTTCCCCTTTGTTTGAATATATTATAATTACTTAACCACACAAATTAACTTGAAATATGTTTCTAAATAATATTTAACCTTATTTACTTAAATATAATTATGGCTCCTTTATCCAAACTACCCTGTTTCCAACAGTTAGCATGTAGGTGATCTTATTGGGTATACTAACTATGAGGGTGTCTCATTTAGGAGGGTTGATGTTCATTGATATCTTGGATGAACTCAATGTGATGATGAATTTTTTAATATTATCTCTATCTCCCTAATATATCTTAAATATTCATTAAAACCTTATAATTTGTTAGGTCCTTTCAACTCTATAGTCATAGCCAATGCTTCTTTAAAACCTAGACTGAGTCACTCTCTTGGGGAGAGTTAAAATGGTGTTGACCCTAACCAAATAATAAATTTGTATTCATGACTTATCCTATGAATATTATGACTTCACAAGACTCTTCTATAACTTATGTATCTCAAACCAACCATAACCATAATGCTTGATTAGTCTGCATTGAAAGGCCTGCATTGACTATGAGAGTACTTATCTCTCAAGGGCTAGAGGATGAAGGATTGATACCTATTGGATTTTTTTTATCATATTAAATATAAAACCATAGGTTATTATGAATCAATTAGGTTTATCCATGTACTCAAGGCTTCATCCCAACAATCATTCATCTGACTAATCTGTCTAAAGCTTGTAGATACCTAGATGAAGGTTCACTTTTGAAGGATTGAGGTTGAGACTATGCTAGATCATATGGTATTGATGGGGGTGTGATGAAAACACCATATAACATGAACATTATATGAGACCAATGCATCTTCCAACTTACCTTTATGTTTCCTTAAACCCCCTTGTTTGTACTTATAAAGGATGAAACATTATGAGCATGATAGTCACACTAAGTTAAGAATTAAAGGATCTATTTAATCATATAGTGGCTTTGTTGAGTTTTAGAGGTAGATAAAATAAAAAATTTACTTACCATCAGACTTAAAACATTTACATTCAGTGCACTAGAAACTCTGTACTATGAGAACTCTATCTATATTCTAAAAATGGAGGAAAACAAAAGATTTACTTGATTTCACACACTCACATGTGTTAAATAGGTGTGGGGGGTGATGTATATGGTATTTTAGGACATATATAACACACATTAAGCACCGTTTCATAAAAACTCTCAACAAATACACCAAAATTGATGCCATTTAAACCTCTTCCATAAATGAAGAAGATCACTAGAGTACCTAGGCCATTAATGTTTGTTTATAAATAATAGGCCATGAACCTATATATAAATTACATGTATGAGAAGGTAAAGATACCCCATTCCTCTTCCCAAGAGACCAGCTCCCCATTTTATCTCTCCTATCTGTACTATCCATAAACCTAAAGGGTTGTCCTAGGCTACAAAGGAGCTTGATGAAAGGGAAAGGTCATTTTTTTAACTATTTGACCTCTTATGATCATGAAACTCCTCTAATAAAATTAACATGAACCTACCCACAACATTTTACCCCCCTCTTTAAGGACGTAATTGTACAAGTTTGTATAACCTACTAAAATACTTGAAAACTCTCATTTTCTTGCATTTTGTCCATATTTCTAACTTTAAACCAACATTGGAGGAGAGAGAAAGGGAAAAAATGAGTCAAATGACATTTAAAATTGAGTGTTATGGTAGGGGTAGCTAAAGAGGTACACTTTTTCCATGTGTGGGACCCATTTGTTGAGTGGGAAGTGAAAATGAGTCTTAAAATGGACCTTTTATGATATGAAATGCCTAGTAAGTGACAATATGGTTAAAGCGAGACTCTTTGGGACCCATTTAAGAAAAATGACATTATAATATTCCTCCCCATTTTAATTGTTTATAATTTAAATTAAGCTTATGTGAGGCATTTGAGGGGCTTTGATGACTCTATGGGGGTTATGGAGGCTTGAAATTGTTTGAATCGATAAACCATGAGAAAGGACATTGAACACAACAATAGACCTTCATATATGACCTTGAACAAGGTTTGAAACCCTTACATCATGCCCATAAAGTTTTATCTTCAAGAAATGACATAAAAAAGGTCTAAAACCATAAATATTAGAAACCTTAGACGTATCAAATTACCTTAACTTTGTCAAAGGATACTTAATCTTATCAAACAAGTTTAAAACTACTCACTAGACCTCAAAATACATCTTGAAACTCTTTTTATCACTTAATGATCACCATGACCACTATCACATCACTAAAGGACCCAAGGCAACCATGACATATAATGAATTCATAAGAAGGTTTTATTACAACATGAAACCTTGATCAATGCTACTAAGGTTCAAATTGAGACCAAAGAGGACATCACCATGCATGAGATCACCATGTGTAGGATTGGGTGGGTGTTATGGATTTTTTTTTGGTTATATGGGTTAGCATTTGATTTGGGAGGCCAAATTTCCAACAATAGGAGCATATAAAGTAAGTGAAATTAAATAGAACCCAAGAGGTCCATATAAGATCATGCCACCAGATATCTAACTCTCACTCAAGATATGTATACATTTAAAAGGATATGAAAACACACTATGAAACTATGATTTTACCAAATATGGGTATCTACATTTGGGCCCCCCTTAATCTAGTAATGCATAAACTAAAATTATTAGTTTAAAGGAAAAGGAAATGCATACCTTGGTGTGTACAAAACACCTTGTCTTTACTTGAGTTTTTATTTGAACCTTTTATTTTAGTATTTATTGAAATTAAGAGTATGCCACAAAATAATCAACATATAGAATCTGTATATGATCAATAATAAAAATTAAAATAAGTAAAGAGTATGGATAGAGTACACCTATGTATGTTTTACATAATAGTGTCTATGAATAACTGGAGACTGGAGAAGTAGAAGGGGACTTGCAACCTCATCCATATTTTAGCCAGGAAGATGAGTGAACTCTTAAGTGGTCAACTAGGTTACACCTTTGTGGTGTTGTACCGAGAGTATTGAGAGTCAGGAGGTATTCATGCCCCCAACCTGGAATATGAAGAGTGGTGTTTTAGCCATCAAGAGTATCATTTCCAAACCAACACAAATCAAGTGCAAAAGATATATATCTATATATATATATATATATATTTAGCCTAGTATAATATAAGTGATGTAATAAATATCATCTAAAAAACTTGGTGATAAAGGATAATTTAATCACTCTGATTAACCAAAAAAGAACCAACTACTATAAACATGTAAGGCTTAATAATAGTCCAAATAGTCCAACTTGGGTATAAATATATAAAATTCCTTGAAATATTAATAGTCAATAATGTGATAAAAGTCCATGATAATCTAGTGAATATAAGGAATAACCCTTGTTCATGCCCCCTACCATATTTGGTGTGAATAAAGTAGTCTATGTAGATTGTGCTTTTTGCCTTGGCATAAGTACCATTCCTATGTAATATATGTATAATGGTAACATCAATAAAATAATAACCCAAATATGTATCCAGACCATATATTATGCCTAATATCTAGAGAGTTTTAACATGACATGAACATGGAGGACATGTTTTAGTAATATGGCCTACTATAATATGAATAATCTAAGAATTACTTACAAATGTGGAAAACATGTTTCTAAAACATGTTCCCACTATAAGTTGGATATGTTGAGTACTAATTAAATGTGGATAACATGTTTCTATAACATTCCCCCACCTATAATATGAAGCTATTACATAATGTAGAGGAAATATGATCATGTCACCCCCTCCCTAAATCTAGATAATGTGTAAACTGTTATAAGTGTGGAGAAAACCCCCTTTTGGGATGAGGGGACATATAATGTATAAATCACCTTATCATGAAATTAAAAAGTGAGGATGTACCAATAGTATGTATAAATATAGAAAGCAAAGATTGTGTCATTTATCAGTGATGTACCTTGGTAAAGTATATAATTTGAAATATAACACTATATGTGGATTTTGAGGGGAAAGATCTTGTCTAAAATATAAAATGTTTACAAATTAAGGTTACAAATATTGAAAAAAACTCTATTAAATCACCTTATGCTATTGATTCACAAGAGGTGTTACATGATCCTCTTGCACTAGAGATATCTTTTCATCCCTTTCCAACTAGTTTTGTTTCATCTAAGTTCACATGCTATAATGGCACGGTTGATCTTGAATAACATATCTGATCCTTTTAGGGCATGCCTTGATTATTCCTCCAATGTTAAATTTTTTACCAAACTATTTCCAAGAAGCCTCAAGCACTATGTTTTAAATTGGTTCTATGATTTACCGACTCAATCAGTAAATGTCTTCAAATGACTTATCAATCAGTTTTTGGCATACTTATCTATTAACATCACCAAAAAAGTTTCCTATGCCAAAATTTAAAAAGTTAAACAAGGAAAAAAACAACCTATTAATGAGTATGTCTTGAGATACAAGACAATGCTAGCTAAAGTGACCAATACTATGGCAAATAAAGAGCTTCATGATATCTTCAAGAAAAGTTTTCTTGCTCCTTTATATGAGTCTATTATATTCAAAAAGTTCAAATATTTTTATGACCTATGCCACATTTTTCATGATCATGAAATAAAACTTATCTCATTAAACAAACTTAAGTATGTAGTAAATACATTAACTACATCTACATCTAATACCAAGTTTACTATCAAACCAAGTTATAAGATCAAACCTCTTGAGCTTAAAAATGAAACAAATACCATGGTTAATGTGGTGTAAAAATAAGATAATCAACTTATGTTGGCCAATGCACCATAGAGACAATTTACACACTTACTTGAGTCTCCCTCTTCATTACTCACATGACTTATAGAGTGTCATCTTATATCTCTCCCTCATTTTATATAGGTTGATATGAGTAAACCCCTACCCAAAAGGTATGATGCAAATGCTTATTATGACTATCACTAAGGACTTATGCATTTTGTGAATAAATGTTTCACCTGAAAGTATAAGATCTAAGACCTCATCAGTGATAAAAATATAACATTAAATGATCCTCTAAAGGAATTGGGTTCACAACCTATTGACCACCATAAACATAAAATATATAACAACCCTTTGCAAGATAATTCAAATAAAGATTTAGAAGTGTGAACGGAGTATAATTCACATCCTCCCCCATCACATTATGAGCACACATTAGATGGGATTATTGGTACTTATACATGGCATATACCTCTTATTTTTTAGATACCTTATATTACTTGTGAAGATAGTGAAATTAAAGATGATGACTCAACTCTTCATTCCTTATTCATTCGATCATACATTGACCACTAACCTATGCAAAATGTTATGATTGATAATAATTAAAGTAAAAATGTTTGTACCATGACATTACTTACACATTTGGGTTATATAAAACATGATTTACATCCTTTGAACATATCCATTAGAGCATTTGATGGGAACTCACAACAGGTTCTTGGTGAGATTGGTATACCTTTATAGGTGGATCCTACCCATGTGTTTATTATATTATAATTTATACCTTCCATGGGTATATTTTATATCTTATTGGGATGACCTTTTATACATACACTTTGAGTAGTATATTTTATAGTGCATGGGTTCATTCATGTTAATCGGATAATTACAATTTCTAGAATTCCATATAAACATCCTTTTGAGCAAGATAAATTGATACCCAAGTAGTTAATTGTAAAAAGGGTAATCAATAGGAAATTACATTTACCAAGAATCCAGTACCTAAGAAACCATTACATCTTTAGACACCTAAAACTAGCCATTGATAACCTTCAACTAGGCTTTTGACCAATTTCTACCAAAGTGTACAATTTGGATTAAAAACACTAAAATGCATTAAAAAAGTTGAAATTTTTATACTCAAGTGATAATTTTTTCCAAGGTATCATTAAATAGGGAAATTAAATTTATGAATTAGCTAAGTTTGATTAGATCATTTCGAGTCAAAATGACATTTTCACACTTAGGTGCTCTAGATTGCTCTTTTCTATCAAATTTATTATATAAGACATGTGCCTTTGTTATTTTACATTGAAACATCCTAAATGGGATAAAATTTACAATGCATCTAACATTAACTTATAATTATAATCCAATCAAATTTTGAGCCAATAATATGATGTTTTGACTAATTTGCACACAAATTGCCATAGTTTTGCGTCAAAGTTGACTAATCATGTTTAAGGCTAATTAAACCAAATCAAGATCTTAAGTTAATTTTATATAGAAATTTTTGAATATTTATTTTTAGAAATTGATGTTGAATATATACATCATCAAATGACATCATTTCTTGGAAAGACATCCCTAGGCTATAAATGCATAAAATATCTCATCAAGCCACCCCATGTCTCATTAAGAACCTCACATGCCTCATCAATGCCTCCCATGACTTTTAAATTACCCTTATTCCCAAATATTTATGGATAATATTTATAAATTTAATTACATAATTTGGATTAAATCATGGCCACACATCTTAATCTTGAGATGGACAGCCATGGTTGATCTTAAACCATTTCAAAAATTTATAAATAAAAGAGCGATGAACATGAATTTTAAGTTTTGATAATGAAAAGTTATAATGCACAAATAATTTCAAAAGCCATTGCAATTAGTGCTATAATGTCAAAATTTTAAGGGAAGCCAAAGACAAAACCATCACAAAGGTGTGAAGGAGAAGAGGAGATAGCCAATCCTGCTTTGATGAAGACTCATTGAGCACAGGCTAAGTAAGCCACTTCAACCAACTATTTGGATCATCTAAGGAAGGTGAAGGATTTATTTGTCTTTGAATTATAGTTATGTTTCTCATTTGGTTTTGTTAATATTCTCCCCCTTTGAGATAGGCTTAGGGTATTAGCTTAGTGTGTTTTTGTTTGGATTTGATTTCATTCACTAACACCATATTAATCTCCCCCTATTGCAATCCTATGTTGACAAATATCATACCCAATGGGATCTAGCCTCACAAATTTGGTCCAACTACACCTATAAGTAACATACTAACCATTATCATGTAAGATCTTGGAGTGTGGAGGTAAACAAGATAAAAATTTGATAAAAAATCCATTTTTTCTAAGCCACAATTTTGTTCTCAGGACTGTGCAACCCAACTCACCTGTCCAACCCAACTCGCATATCAACCCAACTCACCTGTCAACCCAACTCACCTATCAAACCAACTCACCTATGCAACGCAACTCACCTATCAACCCAAATCACCTATCAACCCAACTTGCCTATCAACCCAAATCGACTGTCAACCCAACTCGACTATCAACCTGAGAGCTCATTTTTCAAAAGTCCTTGTCTCATCCTCTAAAGTGCTTCAAAGCAGGAAGTCTTAATCTTATTTTCTCAGGTTGAAAGGATGGTTTGGAAGTTAATTTGGGTGTTTTAACTAATCATACACTTCAATTTGGATTTTTAAAAATAACTTGGTTAAAATCATGCACACTTTAAATTTGGTGCCTAAAATGAATCTTTAGCATTGCTAAGTCTTGAACACTTTAAACTTTGGGTTTAAAATGAATGTAGGTTATTATTGTTTCATTTAGTATTTTTTATTGTAATATTTACATATTTTTACAACTTAAGATAAAGGGGTCAAATGAACATCACAAAACTTTTGTTTTAGTGCTTAAAATTGGACTCATTTGTCAAGTTTGTATTCAATAAATGATTAATTAATTGATTGAAAAAAAAAAGGTTCATGTGTGTATGCTCTTCCATACATCCCCTTTAGATAACTTTTGGAATCAAAAACACCATCCTTATTAAAAATGTGCCTAGTCTAAGGCATAGAAAGAATGTCATTTAAAGCACTCCCCAAAAACTCACAATAGTATTGGGTAATCTTGAGGAGACCATAAAGTATTTCTATTTTAAGTCATTTATTTTATACAAAATTGGCTTATGAAGGGGACTTCATTACCTCCCACAAGTTCTATAGGGAATATTTGACCTAGGATTTCATCTCTCAGCATAGACTTCATCACCCCAACTAAGGTTTAAGGTTTGAGTGGTTAAACCACCTTTTAGTGTTGGGGTTAAGCACCAAGATGTATCTTCACATTAGAATTCAAAATACACTGAGCAAGCGATGGATGTAGTGGTTAAAAAAGGGAAATACCTTTTTATAGCAAATCCAAGTAACATGAACACCTAATTTAAATGCATTTCTTTTGTATCATTTGGCATGAAAGTCATTGTGCAATTGATCTATCTAGAACATTCACAAAAAAATTAGTTTAGTTAACCCCACTTTGCCATACCTTGTTAGTTTAGGATTTAAGAAGATTAGTTAGTTGGTTTGTCTTTGTCATAGATTACTTGGTCTTGTTTGAGAGTCAAAACTTGGTGTTAACAAAAATGACTTAACCAAACACATGGTCCCCAAATTTTTTTAAATAAGGAGGCATTATGTTGCCTAAGTAAAAACATCTTTTTCCTTGTTCAAATCCATCATCATACACTTTGTGTCATATCTTCCAATTTTTTGTAGTTGTGCTTCCCACTTGAGTCTAGAAATTTTTCCACATTTTGATTAAGTCCCTCATTGATAGTTTAAATTCAAAATTGGACTCTTCCAAGTTTTAAAGGTTGATGTGTTAAATTGGGTCCACCACTTTGCACTTGACTTGTTTCAACTTGAGTTCAAATTTTAAATTAAATTGAGGGCCATTTTTAGAGTAAACATCATTATCATCATTTACTAAGACTCAAGTCATCTCACGTGTTTATTAATGCTTTGAGTCCTAGGATTTAACTACACATCCTATTTTTCCATTTTTTTATTTGATAGCATAGTCATGCCTTAGAGAAATTTGTCCAACTTTATGTGTGGGTATCATTTGAGTTAAGGAGGGTAGTGTTATGCTACCAAATTTATGTTGGAACCATTTTGACTTAGAGTTTTTGAAACAATCATTTTCCACATATTTTGAGTAGTTTTGCATTGTTAAGTTGCTCAAATTATTTTGAGACTTGTTTCATAGACCTCTTTGTATAGAATCCTAATCTATCTAAGTTTCAACCATTTTAAGTTTCCTTTGAAAATATTTGTCTAGAATGGTTATGCCATTCACCTTTGTTTAGCTTATTCATAAAAAAACCTAGATTTGTGTCATTATTTGGGAGAAAATAAACTATCTCCAAGTGATTTTTATTTTATACCTCATACTTATCGATCAAGTTTTTACGACCAAGAGTCAAATGCCTAGTTTTTGTTAAAAATGTTTCAAATATATTAGATTAAATATCTCATATTTTAAAGTCTAGATTTTGACACTATTTGGCCTAAAGTCCTAACACACATTTTATTTGAGCCTAAATTTTGATTCCATATTTGGACAAAAGACCTATCAACTTTTATTTTTCCTAGATTAGACTGATTTGAAACATTTTGACCTAGAATTTGTCATTTTGATTTATGGTCCTTTTACTTGACCTTTTTGTGTGAGACATGTAGCATTTGAAAATTGACGTTAGATTGTTTTGTCACAAGTCATTATATCAACATTTTTGGATATACCTATCCATACTTTTGACTAAGTTAGACCTAGTTTAAACATATTTTTAGACATCTCATTTTAAGAGTTTGTAGAACTCTATTTTATTTTGTTTCAAAACATTCACTATGGATCCCAACATGTCTTCCTACACTCATAGTGGCCTCATGTATAGTCTGAGATTTAGTAATGTGGTTACATAAGAATAAATAGTTCAAGACCCTTATGCAGATAATGTGGTTTATGAGATAGATGCCTATACATCTTATAACACTCAAATAGGGGAAAAAAACAAAGACCTATTGGCCCATTACTTGGTAAACACACCTCCTTACTCAGATCAAGATCAAGCAAAAATGGAGCAATACTTAGCTATGATACCTAATGTTGAAGAGCCTTTCCCTCAATAACCATACTATGCTATTACACCATCCATGTATGATTCTTATCTATTTGAGCATCACTTATTAGAAAATAAGGATGAGATTTTAGCTAGGGACATAGAAGTAGGGGCCAAGTTTATAGCAGACTTCCCCCATGATTATTTACTAAGTCTAGTAATAATGCCTCATAACATAATGTACAATCAATAAGCTTTTTCTAGTAATCCTTTAGCTCTAGTCCAAACAACATATCAGGACCTTAGTATGCTTTTCAAAATAAAGGACCTGATGCAGGATCACTTTCTATAGATGCATACAACATACCAAACCTACTTGAACCTGACACACAATTTTAACTACATGACCATGTCAAATAGGCCTCTCATAGATTTAGTTCCCTTAATTGGAGTGTTAATAGAGTTAATTGGTCAAGATAATCTAGGTGTAGACCCATTTGTGTAAAACACTTCAATCGATAACTTATTTCATACCCCAACAATAGAAGAAGTGTCTTCTACTTTTATGAAGAATAATGGCTAAAATGTAGTGGAAAATATACAAGAAACATCCAATCCAAACCAAGGTGGTGTAAGTACACATACAACTCGTACACAAGTAGGTGTAATTTTAGTTAACACAAGTAGATGAAATCCTATGTTCACAACATCAAAGTTCCATAGTGGGTTCCACAAAATCCTTATCTACTATACACCATATTTAGATATCTAGAGAACCTTCACATGTTCCTATTATTATTATTCTAAACAAATTACATAACATTCAATGATGGGTTCTATGAAACCCTAATCCTAACCCTAATACTTCACGACCACATAGTCATACTTTACATATGCAGAGCATCATAAATATTATAGTGAAAAATATTGCACCTATGCATGCTCCTTGGCAATGTCACTAATTTATTACACTAGGTTCATAGTGGGGAGATATATATGCCAAATACCAAGAACACTTAAAAAAATAAAAAAATATGTTCAATATTTACATATCCTATTAAATCATTGGCATATATGTTATTAGTTCCATGTTGGTAGATTAAATATCAATATTTCCTATATATGTATGTGTTTCACACATATTTTTATTGTGATTCAAGCATACACAGATATATGATCTATGTAATTTTGGATGTTCATCTTCCCCTCTACTCACATCACTTTAGGGACAACCACCTCTATGATCATGATACATACACATCATATCATTTTATGGTCATTTGGCATTATCATGTTTAATCTCATGTATGTACTTACACATAAATTTATCCATGCTTATATCTTTCCTAGTGCACTTGATATGATATTTAATTGACATTTTTTGCTAACACATAAGTATGATATGATTATGATGGTTGCTTATGATTTAATTTATGTACTTACTTGAGTGTCTTGCCTTGCTATTATCTTGCCTATTTGAGCATTTGAATATGCTCCATTATCTACAACCCATGTGACATTTTTTGCCTCTTTAAAATTTGAATATGTCATTACTTGTTGTATGTTGACATTTGAATATATCATTTCTTGCTTTGTGGAAATTTTACTAAGTCATGTCCATTATATTATATAGCATTTGAACATGCCCCTTGTTTGAGGTCTCCTTGGACCATTATCTTTTGACTTGATTTTGAGTGATCTTATGTGTGTGCTCAATTTTATTGTTGAGATTATAATATTATTATTTATACATTTCCATGATTAACATCATGAATATTAGGACTTAGTGTAATCACATTCTCCATTCTTTAAAGATATATCTACATAGACATGTTCCTTTTATATTCTACAACGTACATTCATAGATTACACAGTTATATTATCCTTTTGAGGTAAGGTAACCACTAGTTGTTATCTTCCCTCACATAAAATTGGGAGGAATATTAGTGGAGGCATACCATAGAGGCATGAATTACACATTATTCATAGTTTCAGATTTATAGTGGAAGCATGTTTTGGAAACATGTTATCGACACTTATTCAGTACACAACATACTTAGATTACAATGGGGAATGTTTTGGAATCATGTCCTCCACATTGGAACTTATATAGATTTTTAGATTTATCCATATATAGTGGGGGAATGATTTGGAAGCATGTTATCCACACACAGTTCTAAATTGGTTAAATTACATAGTTATTTGATTTAGATACACATTTGTCATATAATTCTATATATTGGTACCATTGTTATACATATTTTTAGCATGAGACATATATAAGGTGAATATGCTATGAATTTTACACCTAATAGTGTAAAATAAAATCAGTTTTAAATTCATAACACTTTCAAAGACTGTAATCACCCATTGGGTTGGACTTTTTAGGACTATATTGAGCCAATCTACTACAATAATTGCTTTAATTTTTGGTATGATTGTGGTGATTAAATCACTCAATATTGAAAATTTTTTAAGTTGGAATTGATTATATGATACAACCTCACCATTTTTAGTGTAAGTTGACTTGGCTCACTCACACTCACCAAGTTTTAAGTATGATTTAGTTGCATAATTGAGCTAGTCTCAACTGCCAAGTGGCAATCCACATTTTCTCCAAGGTTGGGGGCATGTGCCCTCCTACTTCTCTCCTTAGATATATGAACTTTATAGATTTACATTTATTTTAATATCAATTCTAGTGATTCATAATGATACATATTTAAAATGAAATTACTAAAAGGCAAGATAGCTACATCGATACACAGGTGTACTCCTAAACTTTGCTCTCTTTCAATTTCAATCATTTCAATTTTAAATTATATGCACTAATTATATACTATAAAATGATCTTAGTTGTAGGTGAATCACTATAAAATAACTCAAGTTGGACTCAAGCAAAGACAAGGTGTGTTATACATACTCAAGTACACATTTCTTTTCTTTTAAACTAGCAATTCATTACTAGATTAAAGGGGGTGGAATGTAGACACCATTTGTAAATTATATAACACCTTATTCTTATACACTTATAAAATACATATCATGAATGTGACTTGAACTTATAAACCTCTCCCATTTCCAAAAGGCTTGAATACACTATATATCTATGACTAATTGCTTATTTCTTAGTTTGAACTATGTATTATAATGACCCAAACCTTTTATCTCACCTAGAATGTTATAAACCTAATTATCTTCTATCTCTATAAGTTTTGGACCTATACCTAATTTTATACTAATTGAACACTTGCATCTTATTCAGACACTTGCATCGACGTGTCTTACCCTAACACAAGTGTCTAATGCCTTAAAGTCATACAATCTGTAAATGAAATGTATTTATAAGGTTAACCTAAGTGATTTAATGTGAGATATTCTCCAATGGGATTGGTATAAATATAATATCAATCCTAATTCATTCCTCATTTAAAAAAGACCTAAAGATACTAAGGAAACTTATCAAAATAATTATATCAAGCACTCAAGTGATCAAAATCTTCCCTATTCTTTCCTATTTTCATATCAATCATAGGGACAACACATCTACATGTCTAAAGTACTGAAGGAGCATCCCAAGTGATATATTTTCCAAGTTATAAGTTAGGCCATTATTTTACTTACTTATCACACTTTACATGATTCACATACAAGCTAATACATAAGGGAGAATTACATAAGTCTGAAGCCCTATTCAGAGTATTGGTTATGTAGGCAATGCTTATTGATAGAGGGGTTTTTAGGTCAACTAAAAATTATATACACACTAACCCATTTTTTCCATAACCAATATGAAGATGAAGAATAAGTGTTTTTTCTATTTGAGGAGTGACAAGCAACTAGGTGGCCACATCTAGTTCCATATTAGAAACATGCATCTAATTCATATAGTAGCATCAACGTATTTGTCTTAGGTAGAAATAAGTGTATTCAATTATAAATATATAATTTACAAAATTATGTGACTATTCCAAAATCTATATCTAGTCCACTTTCTACTTGTTCCAAATCTAGATCTGTATTAGCATTAGAATTAATTATGTATCTTGTTTTTCATTGTAATTGTAATATCTATCATAGTTTTACTATTTATTTTTATAAACTTAGAATAATAAATTTAGCATATGTTTATTTATTTTCATAAAAAATAGGCCTATTTTAAATATAGTATACCATCCTTATGATATAGGCTATCTCTTCCCCTTTAACCCAAGATTCCCCCAATCTAAATTTTACAGTTAAATAGATAATATGTAGCATGAGCATGAGTAGATCGTGCACTAACTAGGGGAATATGAGGAGAGAGTATATGATTTGTCTCAAGCATGGGGGCCACACTAGACCCATGTTCCTCTACATAAAAGGATATGAGGGTGATGGATATAGATAGTGATGATGAGTATACATTGAGGATATGCACCCAACATATGACTGATATTTTTATTTGTATAAACTTTTTACCATTTTGATATATATATATATATATATATATATATATATATATATATATATATATATATATATATATATATATATATATATATATGACATGGTTCACATGGTTTATTTTGCTTCATATGGATGTGAATTATTTGTTCCTTGTTGCTTTTTATATTATTAACTTGCATTTGTGATGGACGAGAATCCTATAAAGACCTAAAACATGATTCAATTTTCTCTTAAGTTGGTATATTATGTGTCATATAGGTTTTATAGGTCACAAGTAGTCCATTTGTGAAGTTTAGAGAGTCCAAAGGTGCATAGAATTTGAATTATTAGTTTTCCCACCAAAAGCATTATTTGAATATTTGAAAGTTGTCAAGCCTTGTCAAAGGATGTTTTTGAATTTGAAAAGAAGTCAAGATGTAAAAAACATGTATAGGGATTTAGGAATTATATAAGGTTCATGAAATGTCATGAGTCCAATGTCATGGTTCTAAATATAGTTCATATAGTGTCAAAATCAAGAACAATGTAATTTTAACCAAGAAACCTCCACATGGGAAAAGTGGCCAAGATTTAGTTATGCATCCTTTTAGGGGTGTAGGAGTAAGTTTTTGAGTATTAGATTAATAATAAATTCAAGGATATTAATAAAATCATGAACAAATCTTTGTATGAAGAAGTTGGTTTTTCTTTGTAAACTCTATTGGTAGAAGGAATGAATATATGCAGACCATGTTAAGGTCATTTGCTGCTATTTCTAATTGCATGTGTTGTGATTGATGAAAGAATGAAAATGGAAATTGTTTATAAGTATGTTTTTAGGTTAATTCATATGTGATTTAATAGATACTTTTGAGTCCAATAAATTAAGTTTCCCTATTAGAGAAAGGGAATATATGCCCCTATTGGGATAATAAAATTTGTTATTAGAAACTGAATGTGTTTGTTGATAGTGGTTGAACATGGTAATTTAATTATAATGTGTGTGTAAGATCATGAAAAGTATTTTTTTTCTATTTTTTATTATAAATTTTAATGAATAGGGTTCAAAGCATCTGGGACTCAAATATTTTCTTGAACAAACCCCTATTTGGAGTTATACTGTGTGTGTGCAGACTATGTATTTAGATTCTTTAAAGGATATGATAAAATATTAAAGTTTAAAGTATTATATAATGTTTTTTTAAGTTATTTTAATTATTGGGTTAGTCAATAAGGTAGTAGGAGTTTGAAAAATTTGACATAGACTTATAGTTGGTCATTTTGCTAACACAGTCAAGCATATTTATAGTTGAATAGCTATGATAGTGGATTCATTAACACTATATGATGATTTATAAACGTGAAAAAGGTTAATATATACTTATTATACATTTTTTTTAATCTTTTAAACCCATGAAAACATTATCAAGGTAATTTTATGCGCTCTCAGTTGAGACAGAGCACTAAAAAACCCTAAACTAGGGTTTCTTGAATAACTACAAATGTAACCATCCAAATACCCTCATTTTTTTTCATTGAATAGGTTGAAGAGTGTTTTAAGATATTTTTAAATTTTTAAGGTTTTAATGTATGTTTTTGTATGTTTATAGAGGATTTTTTGAAAACTACACCCAAACAGGCCTAATAGGCCTAAATAGAGGCATAAAGAGGATTGAAAAGGGGGTCTACACCTTGAGTTTAGAAATAAGACTTGTTATGGTTAAATAATAGGGAAAATTTTATGTTTATATACTATTAGTATTTATATATAGGTTTTTATAGGATCGTACTTATAGAAAAATCCCAAAAATAGGGCTACAAGGAATGTGAAAGAATAGACAGAGTTGAGTAAGAAAAGACTTGGGATTTGGAAGTTACGACAAAGTTGATGAATGAAACCTGTATCAAGAAAGGAGGTCCAAAGCATTTAAAGATATAAAATAATCAGGTGAATCTCATCACCATTACATAAAGGATTGATCTAATGAGCATTATTTAAGGAAGTAGATTTTGAAACAGGGAGAAGTATGTCAAATTGGTGTATGCTCTACATCATTTTGATATCATAGTGAGTTAAATATTATTAGAGGATTATGGAAAATATTAACATCATGTGTTTTGAGGTGCATTTTAGGATAAGGAACCAAGATTATAGTTCCATGGAGAGAGTTGACAGGGATCAAGAAAATTTAGGCAAGCATGTGGTGGACTAAGTGACGTAGTTGATTAATCCATTAGTCATGAGGATGGAGGCTATTGATTATTCTCTTAGAGAGAGAGAACAAATAGCAATGATAAAAAAATATGAAGGATATGATAGGCAATAAGTTCAAGTAACTCCATTATAGCCGAGGATAAGTGAGAGAGGAAATGAAGAGGTGGTTTAAGAGAGACCATAAGTGCATGCAATAATAGTTCAAAAAGGCATGGGAGTGCAACACCATGCATAGGATACTAGACCATTTGTAGATGGAAAATTGAGAAGAGATGAGGGTCCTACGAGACATGGACTAATATAAATATTTTAGGGATAATGTTGGCATTGTCATAGAGAGAAAAATAGGGTAGCAGAGTGTCCATTGAATGTTAGCAGTAATATGCAACAATAAAATAATGATGAAAGAATTCAAGTAAGAAATGAGTCTTTACTCATGAGAAGAATACTATTGTATAAGAGAAATAAAGTCAACGAGCTAGCCAAAAGAATGAGTTTATTCAAGAATAGGTGTAAATCAAGAGGTAAGGTTTATAATTTGGTAATTGATAGAGGAAGCACTAAAAACATTGTATCTTTAGAGATGGTGCAAAAGTTGGGATTAAAGAGGATGTTACATCCACAACCATACAAGGTTACATGGGTTTATAAGGGACATAAAATCTTGGTAAGTGAGCAAAATCTGGTTTAATTTAAGATAAGAGGATATAGAGACAAATTATTGTGTGATATTATGCCCATAGACATTTGTCATTTGCTGTTAGGTAGACCATGGTAGTTTGATAGGCATGATATACATGATGGTCAAACAAATACATATACCATTAAGCAACATGGAAAGATACAAATTATTATTCCATTAAAGGGTGAAGATGAAAGATAACATGAAAGGATAATGATGATGGTAACAAGGTAGTATTAGAACAAGGCCATTAAGAGTTTAGGTTTGGTCAAAGCACCCAAGAAAGAAGAAAAGAAGGTAAGTTGTCTTGAGTGGTTGATATGAAGAGTTGTGAGTCCAAAAATATGGAAATTAAATAGGATAATAAAAAATTAAAGGTGAAAACATGTAGTCATAAAAGAGAAGAAGATATATCACCCAAAAGAGTGCTTAAGTAAGAGGATAGTCAGAAAAAGAAGGGTATCCAAGTTTATGAGAAAGATGATAGTAAAATAGCGATAGAGATTGAAACTAAGATGGATGATAAATGGTTTGGGATTGACACCAAGCAAGCTAAGAGGTTAGAGATTAAATTATCTAAGGATGCATCCTAAGAAAGATCCATGAAGGCTCCAAATGTTATTTATAATATGATGTTTTGTTATGAAAGTGCAGGTAAGAAGAAAGAAACCACTAACCAAATTTTGGAGAGTCTTGAACAAGAAAGGAAAGTTAGTGAGTTGGGTAATATGCAATACGCCCATGAAGAACCGTCAAGTAGATTCTAAGGTAAACATGAAAGAGTGACAAATAAAAGATATGGGATATTGAAAATGAGTATGAAACCTTTGAATGTGTAGGAGAAAGAGAGAAATCATAATGGTGTTACACAATAGTAAATTAAGAGTCAACACAAGTATGAGGCATGCAAGGACCAAGAAAGATTTGTACATAGTATGAAGTGGAAAAACCAAGGAGTATGGATGAAAGAATAAGTATTCATATTTTAATAATTAGTTGATGATGGGGATAAGGAGAAAGTGAATTATTTTTTAGAAGTAGAGGAGTGGTACACACCTTCAAAGAAGGTAGAAGACAACAATAGATGTGATTTTATTAACAATTTTGTGTTATGTGTAGGTATACTATTAAATAAGACGAACCAAATAAAGCATAAATTTGGGGCCTAAGAACATGTTAACCTCTATGAGAGGCAAGTAGAAGCTGATACCTTATATAAGGAAATTCATTCAAGTCAAACATGAGCATATACCAAGTACATAAACAAGAACCTATGGCAAACATTTTTACAACTTGGTAGTATGATGTAGGGGTATCCTATAAGGACCTAAAAAATGATTCAATTTTGTCATAAGTTTATATATTAGGTGTAATATAGGTGTTATAGGTCATAATTAGTCCATTTTTTAAGTATAGAGAGTCCAAAGGTGCATATAATTTGAATTATTGGTTTTCCTGCCAAAAGCATTATTTGAATATTTGAATGTTGTCAAACCTTGTCCAAGGAAATTTATGCATTTAAGAAGAAGTAAAGATGTAACAAACATGTATATGGGTTTATGAATTAAATAAGGTTCATAAAATGTCATGAGTCAATTGTTATGGTTCTAAATATAGTTCATATAGTGTCAAAATAAAAAAATAATGTAATTTTAACCAAGAAACCTCTACGTGGGAAAATTGGCTAAGATTCGGTTATGCATCCTTTTAGGGGTGTAGGAGTCAGTTTTTGAGTAGTATACTAATAATAAATTCAATAATATGAATAAAATCATGGACAAAGCTTTATATGAATGAGTTGGTGTGTCTTTGTAAACTCTGCTGGTAGAAGGAATGAATATATGCAGACCCTATTGATGTCATTTGTTGCTATTTCTAATTACATGTGTTGTGATTGATGAAAGAATGAAAATTAATTTTTTT
Source organism: Torreya grandis (assembly GCA_037957365.1). Classification (NCBI taxonomy): domain Eukaryota; kingdom Viridiplantae; phylum Streptophyta; class Pinopsida; order Cupressales; family Taxaceae; genus Torreya; species Torreya grandis. Next base: position 925,534 of record JARHVA010002825.1, on the reverse strand, counting down.
CGTAAGTGTGTTTTTAGGTTAATTCATATGTGATTTAAGAGATAATTTTAAGGAGTCCAATAAATTAAGTTTCCCTGTTAGAAAAAGGGAATACAAACCCTTATTGGGCTGATAAAGTTTGTTATTAGCAATTAAATGTGTTTGTTGATAGTGGTTAAATGTGGTAATTACATTATAATTTGTGTGTAAGATAATGAAAAGTATTTAATTTTTTATTTTTTATTATAAATTTCAATCAATAGAGTTTAAATCATCTAATACTTAGATAGTTCTTAAATAGACCCCTGTTTGGAGTTATAATATGTGTGCAGACTGTGTATTTAGATTCTTGAAAGAACATAATAAAAGATTAAAGTTGAAAGTGTTATATAATTTTTTGGTAATTTATTTTAATCCATTTAATTTTTTTTTAACCTTCGGTTTATTCAACAATTTAGTAGGATTTTGCAAAATTTGACACAGACCTGTAGTTGGTCATTTTTCTTACATAATCAAGCATATTTTGAGTTGAAAAGTTATGACAATGGATTGATTAACACTATATGATGATTTATAAACATTAAAAATGTCAATATAGACATATTATACATATTTTGGATCTCTTAAACCCATTTATACATTAGCAAGTGAATTTCATGTGCTCTCAGCTGAGACAAAGCACTAGAAAACCCAAAACTAGGGTTTATTGAATAACAACAACTCTAACCATCCAAATACCCTAAAAATTTATCATTAAATAGGTTTAAGAGTGTTTTCATATATTTTAAAGTTTTTATGTTTGTACTATACATTTTTATACGTCTATAGAGGACTATTTGGAAACTAAACCTAAACAGGTCTAATAGGCCTAAATAGAGGAATAAAGAGGATTATAAAGGTGGTCTACACTTTGAGTTTAAAATTAAGACTTGGTATGGTGAAATAATCAGGAAAAGAGTATCTTAAAATATTGTTATTATTTAGATATAGGTATTTACATGATCATACTTATATAAAAATCCCAAAACCAGGGCTACAAGGATTGTGAAAGAATATGCAGAGTTGAGTAAGAAAAGACTTGGGATTCAGAAGTTATGAAAGAGTTGATGAATGGAAAGAGAGGGTAATGAAACCTCTATAAATAAATGTCCAAATAATTGAAATTTGTAATATTTAATCTCATAACCATTACATAAAGGATTATTCTAATGAGCATTGCTTAAGGAAGTGGATTTTGAAATAAGGAGAAGTGTGTCAAATTGGTGTATGCTCTGCATCAATTTATTAACATAATGTATGTTTTGATATGGTATATTATATAATGGATAATAAAATTTAATGAGAATCTTGAATTTTAGTGATAAATAATTAATCACCACATGTGATGAAATTTGATAATAAATAAGAAAACTTGACTGTAATGATCATGTGGTAATAAAAATTCTAGTTTTGCTTTCGCCACTGACTCTGAGGTATATGTATAAATACCCTATGAATTTTTATGTAGTTATTTAGGTACCCAAATTTATTATGTATTTGCAACTTCTCCATGTGTTTCTCTATGAAGGACTTTATTTACCAATGGTTCCTTGGTAGGATTAGTGTGGGAGAGATCAATCCTACTAGAAGGTACACTAGGATAAATAATTCTACTAGTGGTCATATTTTACAAAGGTTGGTAGACCACATGTTACTTAAAAAGATTATCTTGGGATGCCTTAAAATTATTAGCATAACCTTTAGAATAAGTATGTGAAATATGTCTAGATATGTATTTTCTAAATGCAATAATTTTTTGATCAACTAACTATGTAAGCTTTTGCTCAAGATTAAAACATTCATTATCTTAATTCATATTTATACCATGGTAAGTGTAAAAGTGTTGTCCTTTTAAATTTTCAAATATTGTGGTGGATAATGAGAATTAAGAGGAATATTTATGATTTATTTATCTAATAATGCATGCAACATATCATGTGGTCTATTTCTGCACTAATCAAACTAAAGTGGTTACCTTTTTGCATAGACATATGGTTTAACTATAGGAAATACTCTATAGGTATATTATTTTCCATTGTTCAATACTTTTACTTCTTGTCATTTGTATGAACTATTAGGTTTTGAAGTGATTTTTGACCCTTATTACTTTGTTTGTATACTTTTAGAATGTCATTTTTACCATGTTTTGCTTTAGGTGGTGAAGTAGGTAACTCAGTTTTTATATTTATTAAAGCACATGAATACTTATATAAATCCCAATATAAAATATTGAATGAATAAAATGGATTATGTAACACTCTTTATCTAAGAGGAGAAATAAAATCTATTTTCATTCAAAACATGCACCCATGGATGCTTCATGGTGTGGGGGAAGCTTTGTGGTGGGGTGTTTAACACAAAGGTATTGCATGAGGCATAGAAGTCTATGATGCTAGGTGTGGAAGTATTATCACTCAAATACACATGTAAGCATCAGTTGTATAATCATAAAAATGGGAGAATCCCAAAGGCATGGGACCCTTGTGCTCCTTGAGATGAGCCTATGGAGTAGGCTGAATTCCTTCTATTCTAATTGTACCTGGTTTAAGACCAGTATGCAGGCCTAAAGAGTAGAAAGGTAAACTATCACTAATCTAAACCTAGGATCTTGAGGGAAAAGGGAGGGAAAAGTTAAGAGATGATGAAAGTAAAAAGGTGATGCAACCAGAATAGAGCAAGCACTCTTACTTCCATAAGCACATTCAAAATGCTTGAGAATAAGATGTTTCCACATAGATTATACTAAGGATACTATAAATGCATAAATAATTCATATAGAGGCATGGGAACACAACATGAAATTTAGAGGTATGAAGGTTATCCATAAATAAATCTTACATAGACCTTGGTGTGCACATGATATGACTTATAGGTGAGTTACAAATTCAATGAAGAGGTGCTGGGGATGAATGAAAATGAGAGGAGAGAACATTACTCATAGATAGAGATCAACAAACACAAAGTAGCACACAGATCATTATAAGAATATAAAGAGGTGAATATTAATTCTCATTAATATGCAAGACTTAGCAAATACAAGTGCTCATGGAGGGGAAATTTTAAAAAATGTGAGGCTAATAAATATGTGTTGACCCTTTTACAATGGAAATCTAGGATTTTATAGTAAATCAAGCCTATTTTATAATAAATACACCACTTGGGGTAGTAGATGCAACTTCAAATTATTTTTTGGTACCATGGCCATACCTCTTGAAGTTTGTTCAGTGATTAGAACTGGAGTTGGTATTAGGATCATCTCAAGATATATATGAATAAGGGAATGAAATATTTGTCTGACAAGGTTAGAGGCTGACAAGGTCAAAGGGTGGTGTCTACTTAAGTCTTGATATCTAGTAGTTGCTTATACATTTAATCATTCTAACAATGCCTTGAGTTTCTCTCAACTACCTTCAATTACTTCCTTAATATCGGGTAGCCACCTGACACATGGTATCTTAATGGGCTCTAGGAAGAGTCCTTTATATTGTCATATGGGTATAATTCAGCCATGCCATGTGGTATCTTTGGAAGGAAGCAACATAATCATGACATGTGGATGCTATTTATTTACTAAAATGACTTGGTGGGTCCCCTTTTCATTCTAAACTAGCTAATGGCACTGCTTATATTTTTATTAGAAAGGGATCAATTTTAGACAAGCACCAAATCACCACATGGAGGGATGGCACTTCTATTGATAAAATTGAGAACTTCCTTTTATTAAAGAAGCACTGGGTAACCATGTGGTAGTGATGAAATGAGGGTTACACTATACACGTTTCAAAGGTGTAGATGTATAATCCTATGAATGGGAATGGAACTGTATTAGTTAGGCATGGGGTAGTCTTTGCACAAAAGTGCACATGAAAACTTGGCATGTGCTTCCTTATTTTCATAATGTATGTGTACTAAACCTTTGTGCAAACCTTTAATCTAGAAATACTCTTGTATCAATGTGCATGTGAGAGTTACTTAGACATAGAGTTTGAGGTGCGGGCAATGCATGACTTCATGTTACATTTTACACAGAGATAGGGTGTAGATGTAGGATCCTATGCATAGGTGTGGAAATTGATAGATAGACATGGAGAAGTCCTTGGATGAGAGTGTGCACAAATATTGAAGTTCTTAGGTGCATTATTTATAATTTTTAACCACTCCTCACACACTCCCTCTACTTGGCCATCTAAAACCTAGGCCTTACATTCTTGAACCTATGCACTTCTAGATTTAGTGATGAAGGATCCTATATGGGGGGATACGAATAAAAAAATATTATTGGGCATTAGCTATTTCTTGGTTTCTATATAGACCTTAACTAACTACCTTAGGCATGCGCATAAATAGGGGATATATATGCACACTTTAATTGAAGCACTTATAACTTTGTAGGTGTGTAATTATTTTATAGGATCTTTATGAGATTTGTGTAAGCTAAGGGTAACTTAGAAAGTCAACACTTTTAGTGACCTCTGTGGGCCACTTGCCTACTATGTGAGAATCCAATGGCCTTTAAAAGTAGTCCATTGGGTACAGAGTCATTAAAGTTGTAACCTACTTAGCTTTGCACTTGAATAAATTGAAACTAAGTTCTGCCCTCAAAAAATCAAAATAGAGAAGAACAAATGATAGATGTGTGAAATTCACTTAGAGGAAAACAAAACTAAACTAAGATTATACAATATGCATGCAAGCACTTAGGGAAATGTAATGTAAACTAATCTAATATATTATATACAACCTATAAACATGCACCTTCATCTTCCTAGGTCAAAATAGAAACCTCTTAAATCCTTTTCATTATGCACCACCCTATTGTTGATATATGATGGATAGAGGTGATGTGGCATCCATTTAATATGTAGGAGGCATGCCCTGATTACTTCTGAAGAGTGATTGAGGAAGATAGTTTGCCTGGGCTTCCTTTTGATGAATGAATCCATCATGCTACACATAAGATTTCCTCTAAGATGGTTGATTTACTAAAATTCAAACCAATCCCTCTTGGATTTCTTAATGCCTAACTACACTCTTTACTCAGATTGAGCCTCTTATAGCTCAGGAGGCCTATGATTGATACTTAGAGATCTCATAAATTTGATAGGTTATTCTTATAAGCCCATTATATCTTCTAAAAACTCCCCTATGAAGCACTTGAGATAATAGACCTAGAGTCCATTTTCTATTGTAACTTCCTCCTCATATTTATGCTACTTACTGGGAGGCCAAGGCCAAAATTAGCCTACGATGTCTTCAAAGGGCACAGAAGTGTATGCAAGGTTATAAAAGAGTCGATAACCATCATTGAATATGATGAATAGATTAGAACCCAACCCCTGAGAAGGTTGATTTAATGGGATGCCTCCCTCCTACCCCCTAACATGTCTAATAAAGGTGAATTCTTTGACCTTGGTTAGATCGTAGTCTGATTAAAGAAGATCATAGCCTACACATTATGATTTTGAATAAATCCTATGTCTCCTCATTACTTTTTGGAACTTGCATATTGATTTCAAACTAATAGGGGGTTTAATCCTGAAGCATGCATTCCCCTTGATGGTTTTGTTCACTCCTAAGGTCTTCCTCTAGCTACTCTTTGATCTTTTACATGAGGGGCCTCATTAAAACATCATGACTAACTTCATCTTATTTCATATTGAATGGAATATTATCTATCTAGGAGAGTACCTCATCATCTCACTCTGACATACTACCATACTATGTACGCTCATTCATTTCATTGTCCTCCTATAGTAGCTCTAAAATTTCTCATTTAGAGGTACAAAAAGGGCTACCAATGATGATTTCCTTATGATACTCACTTGAAATATCTTCATCTTTATTTAAATGATATTGAATTGCCTTATAAATAATTGGTCCTCCTTTGAAAAGGGATATAGTGGGAGGGAAAGAGATTTCAACTAAAACAAAGGAAGGAGATTTTACAAGGATGGTCATTGTGAAGCTAGGAATCATTGTCTAAGAAGGCTACCATGACTGCACTTGAGGTTATTGAGGTAGGATGGGTTATTGAATTGGTACAGGCTCTTATATATGAGGGGTGCCTCCAAATCTTGTTACCTTTAAAGTAGGAGGTTATCTTGAAAACATAGGGGGTTTTCCTTACCTAAAGCTAGGGACTTTAGGCATAAATTTTTTATGTCCCATAGGTTGGATTGAAAGTGTAGAGGGAGCCTACTTGAAGCTAGGAAAATGAGTTGAGGCAATTGGTGGTGATTCAATTCTTTGCATCTATGCAAATAGCTAAAATATCTACTCTTCCTTGGCTATGATCTACCTAGCCAAACATTCTTCTTCAAATCTGTGCTATTCTATCATCTCCTACTATTGAATGTAAGTTTGATGAGAAAGCTCTTCTTGTTGCCTACCATACCCTTTCTCTCTTTTTATCTACCTTATCTATCTCTATAAATTGAGATGTATATCATTGATTCTCTTTTGAGGCTAATTAGGAGGGAAATAAAATTGATTGAGAGCAAGTTAACTAGTGTAAGGCTAATCAAAAGCATAAGTAAGTTACCATAAGGGCTAAACTAGGGGAAGGTTATATGCACTCACATGAGATTGATATGAGAAATGAGAAAGTGTGGAAATAAAATTTTCATGGAATTGTGGGTGGAAGTACATACTATCAAGCACTTAGACTACTTAAACTAGTATATTTGGTCATTTGGAGTCACTAGGTACTCTATGGAGTGTCTTCAGCACTTGATAGCTAAGGGTAGCACCAATTCCTTAGTTTTTATTTGAACTGGACCCATTGAGCATGCCAAAAGCTATTGCCATTCAAAATTTTCAACCATGGATGCTTCATAGTGTAGGGGAAGCTTTGTGTTGGGGCACTTAGCACAGAGGTCTTGTACAAGGTGCAAAAGTATATGGCACTAGGTGTGGAAGTATTATCACTTAGCTATGGTTTTCAGAATTAGTTGTCTCATTGCAATGATGGAAAGGTACCCAAGGTGTGGGACCCTTGTGAACCTTGGGATGAGCCTCTAGAGTGGGTTGAAATATTTTTATTCTAAGCGCACTTGGTTTAAGACCAACACACAAGCCTAAAGAGTATAAAGGTAAACTACTGCTAATCTAAAGCTAGGATCTTGAGGGAAAAGGGAAGGAAAAGGTAAGAGATGATAAAAGTACAAATGTGATGCACCTATAATAGAACAAGTGTTCTTATTGCTGTAAGCACACTAAAAATGCTTGAGAATGAGAAATTTACACATATTCTACCAAGGATACTTCAAATGCATAAATGCTTTATATAGAGGCATGGGAACATTGTTGGAAATATTGTCATTGATGCCAAATTAGCATTTAATATCTAAAGGTGTTTTTAATGTTTATATCTTGGCTAAAGTGTGTTAATATTAATTAAATATTGACAAATATATTTTTGGTTGCTTAAAGATAAAAAAAGGGCCCATGAGGAAGTTGAAGAGTCATCACTAAACATAAAAGAGGAAAAGGATGAATTTCTCTATGAAGGGTCACCTTGAGGAATCTGAAGAGTCATCACTAAAGAAAAAAGAGGAAAAGGATGCATTTCTCCATGAAGGGCCACCTTGAGGAATTCAAAGAGTCACTAGGTAAAGACAAAAAAAGAATCCAAAGGGTCATGCAAGGGTGAATGCCAAAGGTCATTTATAAATCTATAAAAGGAGGCTTGGGAAGCCATTTAGAAATATGGAAGTGAATGATTTTATCTAGATAAGAAAAGTAGAGGAAAGTAGAGAAAAGAGAAGAGATATAGTAGTGTACTATCATTTATTGAGAAAGCAACATTGAGAGATAGTTGGTGTTTTATACACAAGAGGAGTTGGTGCTCCTATGGGTGGGTGATCATGAATCATTATTGTGTTGGTGATTAGTAAGAGGGGATGGTGATCTTACAAGTTAGTGGTTTCAAACTTTGTAACTTGAGTTGGTGCTCATTTATATACTTGAGATTGTTCTCCGTGGTTTTTCCCACTTTGGGTTTCCATGTAAAATCTT